>JARHVA010004697.1:280000-510000 GCA_037957365.1 Torreya grandis | reverse complement strand
GAAGAAACTAAGACAAAAATTATAAAACAAAACCTGAAAATGTTACCTAAGTTCTTTAAATAGAAACAAAAGCTGAAAATAAATACTAAATAAAAATAATGGGGTAAGCAAGGTGACACAAATTTAAATTAAATGATGGAAACTAAAATAGAACCAAGAGACAATCAAGATATGTATATAAAGGCATGACCAATTCTAAAATATAATATAAATTTAAAATCCAATCATATGAAAAATGTGAATAACAATTTGATATAACATGTTTATTTAATCAAAAATGTTGATATATATCTATAAATACATAATTGATAATAACTAATATGCCATACTATAAATGAAATCTAGATTTGATCACATTTTTTGATATCTTATCAGAGAGTCATGTGAGGTGCATGAGTTCTATAGATAAATTATAATTAATCAAGGAAGGAGGAAATATGATTCATGTGATGGATAATTAATAAAATTAACTTTTTATATAATGTGTATAATATAATTTGATCTAATAAGAGACTCATATCAAGATGAAGGTTATTCCTTATTCTGATAAAAACCTTAGGAGTGTTATTGGAAGGTTTAATCATATCACTCAAAAAGTTATGAAAGTGATATTTGACTACTCTACATATGTCTATATGATGTGTAGTGTGTTGGTACCAAATGAAATTTACTTCCCCATGTTTGGGTATGTAATTTAGAGGTATTTGTGAAGGTGGAAAATTTAGGACACTAGTAGGTTGGTTTGCTTCCATACAAAGCACATTAATGTATAGTCTAAGAGCTCAATAGTAAGTCTAATTTTTTGGTCATACCATCAAAGAAACAAGTCAAAATATTAATATTTTATTGAGGTGGTAAATTTTATATGGTATTAAACTATCCTTACAACTTGTTTCGTACTAAAATATCTAGTATGTTCGACAATATTTGGCCCAATAAATAGCTATCTTATGAAAATACAAATATGGATCATATGCCCATCATATAGGTGGGGAATCATGTTGGGGAATGTTTGAAACCTCATCAAATAGATTATCATTGTAAAATAATATAAGTTTAATATCACTAACTAGTGTTATAACTATGTCACTAAGAAACTACCTCGATGCAGGTCAAATTAGTGTGGCTAACATATATAGAGGAAATTTAATTAAAGTGTAATAAAGTATAAAAAATGTTATGGGAATATGATGGAATGATGAAGGAGCATACTTTGAAGAGGATTAAAAGTAACTAAGAAAAATATGAATAATTTAGAACATGCTCCATGTTTGACCTGTGAACATCAATTGAAGGAGGAATAATGTCAGGTAAATTATAAGGAGAGTGAACTATATAAACTAAACAAATACTATGTAAATGTAAATTAATCTCAAAGGAAAGCTAAAGGGAAGATCAAAAATGAAAAATTTATGCATCCTTATCTTAGGCATGGCCAAATAATAATGGGTGAACTAGGGAATAACCACCATCATAATTTAGTGTGTGAAGATAATGGAGGGCATCAATCACTATATAAGAAGAGTGGGGATCTAGACTATTAGGCATGGCCACAAATTATTGTGAAAATAAGGTCATAATGAAGGAGATAACTTTTATATAATTTTAGAAGGGTGTTTTGAGGTTTGATCTTGATACTGATATCATCAAGTTAAGCATCACCAAAATCTAAGAGTTTAGGTGTTATGTTACCCACTTGCTTTAGGTGTCCACTTTAAATTTAGTTAGAGTTTACATAATAGTTAAACTATTAAGATTCATAAAATGGGATGCTAATAAAACATTTAAGGGTAGGTATTTTAAATATGCCATGTTTTTGGATTTTTTCAAAATTATTAGGATTAGTGTCACATTGAATCTTTTGTATAACACTATTATGCATAAATTTGACCCATTTGAATTTAGAATAAGTGACTTATCTCATGTGATAAGTATGGGTTCAACCTAGCAATATGTCATAGGATAGTGTAAATTTCAATATCATGACCTAAAATATAAATATGATGAGAGTGATTGTGATAGGGATCCAAACACAATTGATATGTTAGAACCACTATAGGTTATATGGAAAATGTGTATTTTTTAAAGATAATTGATTTTCAACATTTACAAATAAAATCCAACATTGGGTTAAAAATCACACATTGTATGATTTAATGGTTTTGGAAATATTGGAGTTTTATTCCTAATTTAGTTAAAGATCGAAGTTGATTAAATTATTAAAATATATTGTAATAAATATAATACTGATTGATATATTTTTATTATAATTTAAACCTTTATAAAAATAGTAATAAGTGAGGAGAAATGTAACTTAGCTTAAACAAGACTGAGATGACTAAGATAGAATTTGGTACTAGCTATGTAGGACTATGACACTATTATAAATCAAGATCTAGCTTTTATTTAATGAAAGGATAAGAGCACAAAAAACAAGATACTTTAGGGTCTGATTCTATAGTCAAGGTTCTACTACTATTATTTAAACTAGTCATAAAGATTCAAGTTTTCTAGGTTTTATCCACTATCCTTATATTAGTCTAATTATGGAATTTTAAGTATTGACTATCAATGAAGCTCCTTACAGATATGATATAATCTCCAACCCTATATCTTCCTTATACTTGAACTTGAATGAAAACTTGGAGAAAGATGCAGGTTTAGTGTGTGTAATATGCACTGAACATGTATCCACACTTCCTACATACCAATACTCTGAAGAGGGATAAATCCATATGTAGTTGTCCCACTTGATGTGCTTTGTGCAATAGTGTAATGAAGATGAAAAAATTCTAAACTAGGTGTGCTTGAGGTGGCTAGGGACTGGTGTGAGGCTTTGAAAATGTTGGTGGATATAATGGATGACTATATGCATAATATAGGGAAGTTTTTCTTAGTGGTTTTGTTGGTATTCTTTATTACTTTTGAAATAATTTTTGACCCTATCTAAATGAAATTTGAATGGGATTTTAAAGAGATATATTAGTCATATTTAGATGCAATCACATTAGGTTAACATAATGAGGAAGAGGAATCAGGAGAAAATGGTCATCTAAGCTTGAAAGGTGATTAGATAGGAGCATTGGAAATAGGACACCCTAGGGTCCAATGCTATAGTCCAATTTGGGCACTATTGTCCTGAGGGTATGCAAACTATGGGGATGGATTTGTCATGAGAAAAGTAGCTTGGGTGAGATGGAATCAACTCTCGAAAGTCTATTGATAACTAAGAATCAACAAAAAAGTGGATAGAAGGGTCATGAGAACATGTAAGAGAGACCTATGGGTTTGGTATCACAAACCACACTCAAGCTACCAATTTTAAATTTTTATATGACTACATTTACCCCCCCTTATTCTATTGATGTATTAAAGTGGAATACTAGGATAAAGGAAAAATAGAAAGCATACTTGAACTTAATTGTAAGGCTAAAGCTCATGAATTTGTGTGATGTTGGGTGTATATAGAGAGAACATGTTGTGAAGAATAAATCTACAAGATAAAATAAAGAGTAGATTAGTTCTTACTAGATACACTATATCTAAAATAAGAATGTACAAAGTTGGGTAAGAGAGTGAGGAAGATAAAGGAATGAATACACCACACTAGGTATGCATACCAATACAAAACGTATTGTGATGTTGAGTGATGCTAGATGTCCTGAGTAATGTTGTACCAAGAGTAATATCATGGATGGAGATAAGTGCTCAATTCCTTGAGAGTGTCTCAATAATTCAAAGGCTATCCCTTTAGCTCCATCATCACCCACTAAGTGAAGATATGTGATCATGCATGTGATACTCGATGTTTAGACTATGTGTCCAATCAATCTAAGTAGGTGGCTCAAGAATACAAAGGATAGATAGACCTTTAGATCCATCATTACCCACTAAGTGAAGCTATAAAATGATACTGGTATGAATGTGTGTCATATGAGGTGGCTCTTGAAGCCCACAAATGCTTTGAAATCTTGATAATTTGGCATGGATAGTTGAATGTGTACTAGAAACTAGGCCAATATTGGCCAACTTGAAAAAAGGTGGAGATTAGGATTTTATGAAATCCACTTCAAAATTGGGCCATAGGCTTATATGAAAGCCACTAAAAATGTGGAGGTTAGGCTTGTATGAAAGCCACTCAAAAATGATGCCAACCACCTACAGATGGAGTAAGGCATGTAACTGCTATGAATATATGGGTAATATAGTAAACTTAGAAAGAAAAAAAGACCAATGTGCCATACACATTACCCTTAATCATTGGTGTCTATAACTTGGATTCTGATCTAGAAGTTATACCAACTACCTAATCTAAAATTGGAAGTGAGCCATCATGTCATGCATGATGCCCCCTATATCTGGATTCTTTAAGAAAATTTGTACTAAAACTATTGAATCTAAATTGGTATTTATATGCAAAACTATAATTGAGCTTACCTTTCTACCTATTTCTAGAAAACATGGGCTTTTTTATTATTTAGAGAGGAGCACCAAAAATAAGACACCTTGGTTTTTGATTTTATCCATGTCTAGTGCTATTGTACTTTGATAAAACTAAAGACTGTTCTAGAATCATCACTATTATTTTTGTTTATTCTACTTGGTTTGACCTATGATTGATATTTTGACTAGTAGGAGCTCTGATCTATGTGATGAAACCCTTGTTTATTGCCCCCTCTTATGAGGGTAGGAATGAAGACCCTAAAATGACTACCCTTAGAAAAAATAGCCCCACAAGTGTGTTATACTATGAAACACATGATATATAATTGATAATTAAAAATATATCTCAAAATATAACATGGTTTGCATTGGATATTGTTAGATCAAATAGGGGTAAGCCTAGATAGATATAATAATGTAATAACATGTGCAATGTACTGAAATAGAATTAAAAGTGTTAGTTGTTAATTTTTAGTTGATATTTGTCAAGGAGGGATGGGGCATGATATCTATCATGGAATTTAAGAAATAAATATAATACATGATGTGGATCATGGCATTAAAAATGGTGAGAAATAACAAGTGAATAAGCACACAAGACAAGAATCAAGAAACATAGAAGAGATGCCAAGGGTCTAAGAAAATAAGGGACATGGACACATATCACTCAAAATAGAAAGCAAGCATACAAGGCATGTTCAAATGCCACATACACATACAAATGAAACAAGTAAGGTTGGTAGAAGGGCCACAAGCACATAAAACAGTACAAGCAAAAGACATTGGCAAATGTCCTAAGGCACATGTAAGAATAGAAGCAAAAGACATTTGAAAATGTCCTGAGGCACATACAAGAGACAAAATAGGAACTAAGAAATATAATCACATCTAGCTACACAAATCAAGGAAGGGAAATATGTAATATACTATAAATATAGTCACATCCAACTAATCAAATCAAGAAGTGAAAGTATGCAAGACATGTAGTACAAGATTAGGTAGATGCTAAGAAATACATAAGTGATATATAATAGTGAGTGTTGATAGAGTAATATGTGTAAACTAGTAAGTAATGTACATCAATATGATAACAAGAGTGTGTAGTGTAGTAATGACATAACTTGTATGGTGTAGTCATGTAGAAGATGTCCCTAATGGGTAAATATATCGATGTATGTCTTGAATGTAGAAGTAGGATGCCCCCTCAATGGGTAGAGTGAATCAATCAAGGATATAGAAATCACTACACATACTCAAAGAAGATCAAGTGAAGCATGGTAATGTAGATAAATCAACAAAAAATAACATAGAATAATAAAATGTAAGTCTAGCATGGTAGTATGAATGTAGAACATGGATAGTACATACAATTTAAATGTTTTTTAATTTTTGAATGTTTTTATATTTTTTATAAAAGCTATGTATAATCAATCATGAGTAGACAATGTAAAAGAAATACTGAGAATCTATATACAATTAAGCAAAAAGAAACTATGAACAATTAATTAATAGGAAGCTTTATATAATTAAGAATAAGAAGAATTGATACTAACTAATAAGTCTCATGAGAGACTTCATATCATGGTGTCTTGTATCTAGGAGAGGGATTGTGCATGATTGTGAAGCATGATGGAAGGGATGAGACTATGGCTCTAAAAGCTATATATGTTGTAAATGATTTGAAATATCTATAATGGAAACTGATTGTGGTGTCCCCCTATAACTCTAAGAAGTGGATGTAATTTTAGGGTTCTTAGGGACCCATCTAGTAGTATAATAATATCTTTGAACATGTGCTCTATATGTAGAGGTATGAGACCTCAAGGATACTGTCTTAGGTGTGAACACTATAGCTAGAAGCTATCTAAAATCCTAAAATTGTGGCTGATATAAAAGAGACCCTTATGGAAGTGTATGAGCTCTCTATGTTGGTGATAGAGGCCTCAATTATGTCTGAATCTATACTGGAGGAAGGACTGAAACTAGTATAGAAGTTGAAACTAGTGGCATAACTAAATCTGGTGACTACAAAATAGTAGATGGATCTGAAGTGGGGAGTGGTAACTCATATGGAACTCTACCAACTATAACAACCTGATTAACATGAAACAATTTCATAGATCTATGAAATTTAGAAGGTACTTTTCAAAGTTTTTGAATCCATGGTCAACCAAGTAATATATCAAAAACTCCTACACTAGGAATAATAGTAAATACTGTGGCCACATATATTGGACCAACTTATAGAGGAAGTATAATATGACCTAAATAATTCTATATGTGCCCAATAAATCCACTAATAACTATGGCTATCAGGGTAATATCCTTCTTTAAATATCCCAAATGCTATAGTAATGTTATACTGCACATGTTCACATTGGACCCATTATCTATGAGAACAATATGAATGGAATGATTATGTATGTAAGCTTTGATAAAGAGTGCATGATAATCTAAATCATCCTTAACTATCTCCTACTCTGATAAGGAGATGGAATGTCTATTTTAAAAGTTAGAGTTATACACACTAATAATATTGCTTAAAGGATGTGACTCAACTAAAGGTGTTTGGTATGTATCTAGTGGAGGATGTGTATGATATGCATGGTGAACACCTAATGTATTCCCTATCTCTTGTTTAGAATGTTGTGGGAAGGGATCTAAAAATATTCTAAAATCTTTATCCTATGTTTTCTTTTCCTAAGGAGGCTCAACTGAAGTGCCAAGATCAATAATGTTACCATCTATCAAGTCCTATATCTTGTGTTTCAAACTGATGCATCTATTTTTTGTGTGGCCTAGTGCCCTGTGAAAATCAAAAAATTAATTTTGATCATATCCCTATGGAAGAGGCTTTGTTGTATCAATGTCGCAAATAAGAGGGAGAGATATGATATTACATTCCAATAACTACTATAAAAATCTGGCTAGAGAAACTTGTAGATTCAAAACTGTTTGTTGAGGTGTAGATAAAACCACCCACTGAGGGGATTCTAAAGTTACATTGATTGTAGGTTGATTCTGGCTCTTGCTATCATTGACCTTCATTTTATATGAGACTTTTATGTTACTCTTATTTTTTTCTGATATACTTGTGTACTTGAGTTTACCCATTGAAATTAATTTGACTTCCCTTTCCTTTAGTGTATGACATAACTCAACAAAGAAAGAGAACCTTTTGAACATTATTGATTCATGTAAAGCTAGTAGAAAACTCTATTTGTAGAGATCTTTTAACTCTTGATTAGCCATGGGCCTAGTCATCTTAGCCAAGATAGTTTTATATCAAAGAATATAATCTATGAGATTCTCATTTGACCTTTGTTTTTATTGTATAACTTGGGCATAAGAAACCTTATCACCAATGTTAATGCTAAAATGAGCTAAGAATATGTCATCTAAAGGATTGAATGCATTAACCAACTAATTTAGTAGACTATATAACCATTGTAAAGCATAATCCTTTAGACTCTATGGAAATAGCTTGGTTAATAACGAGTCATTTGGCACATAATCCAAGCATGCTACATGAAAATATCTCAATTGTGTCTCTAGATCACCCTTGCCATCATATAGAGTGAGCTTGGGTTGAAAAAAACCTTGTGGTAAGGGTGTAGAAACAATATGACATGTCAATGGTTTATGAAGTAGAGCAAAAGAGTCCAACACCTATGTAGGTCTCGAATTACCTTGCTCAAGATGTAGCACCTTGGATTGAAGATATTTTATCTCTTGCACAAGGGTTTCCTCATCAAGAAACAAAGATGTACTAGATCTAACTAGTGGTACCTCATAGGAAGGTTAGGCTACTATAGGAGTTGTTGTGACATAGTTTTCGCTATAGTGTCATGTGAAACAGGTTATTCTAAAAGAATGGAGGACTCAACTTGCTTATCCTTTTTAATTTCCATGATAGATTGTAAGATAAGAGTATGATCTTGGGGTTCTTCCTTGAGTCTTTCTCAAAAACTTTATAGGATAGAATCTTTATTGAGGACAACTTCATTATCATGAAGGTGGAAGTGGATCAAGAGTTTGAAGTGGTGGATCATAAACATCAGTGTTTGTATCATCATTGTTATTCTCATACTACTCATTTTCAAACATATCATCATGAAAATTGGTGTAATATAGATGTGTAAGATCTATAACAGGAACCTAAACTTGTTGTTTACCTATGGTATATGGTTAGGTTGAAGGAATCTAGGTGAGTTAAAGAGGGTTGCCACTAAGTCTTGGACTTCATCTTAAAGGAATATATGCATGGAGCTTATGTGGCATAAGGAAAACAACTTGAATAATGGAAGAAAAAATTAAATAAATGTAATTTAAACAACAAATTGGCAAATGCATAAAAAGGATACGAAACTCTTAATCATGTAAGGTGATAGCTCAAAAATAAATGGGACCTAGTAGATGAATCTAAAGTTTTGAAAGTGATATATTCTAAACTTACTAAGGACTTTTTAAAATTTAAGGTAAATTTTGATTTAAATATGTAGGTAAAAAATTAGAAATCTATTGGAAAAATTCTTGATTTGAAAGGACCTAATGTATGCAACTAGGGTTTGGAAAAAAAATATTTTTTAAATTACTATGGAATTTTAAAATTTGATGTTAATTTATAATTTAAATATGTAGGTAAAAAAATCAGATAATTATTGAAAAAATCTTGATTTGAAAGGACCTAGTGTATGAAACTAGGGTTAGGAAGAAAGATAATTTTTTAAAAATTAATATGTAATTTTAAATTTTAAATTTTAAATGCCAATTTATGATTTAAATAAATAGGTAACAAATCAAAAAATTATTATAAAATTTATCAAGGAATTTAACCTAGGGTTTTTATACGCAAATAAACTAAGTTGGGTTCATAATTGATTTAACAATTTTGGTAATATTGGAGTTTTATTTCTAATTTAATTAAATATATGAGTTGAATAAATTAGTAAAATATATTTCAATAAATAGAGTAATGATTTGTATAATTTTATTGTAATTAAAACCTTTCTAAAAATAGTAATAAGTGAGGAGAAATGTAACTTAGCTTAAACAAGACTAAAACCACTGAGATAAAAGTTGGTACTAGTTATGTAAGAATAGGAAACTATTAATAATCAAGATATAGATTTTTTTATGAAAGGAAAAGAGCACCAAAAATAGGACACTTTAGGGTCTTGCATTATAGTCTAGGTCCTACCATTGTTATCCAAATTGGTCATAAAGATGTGAGTTTTTTTGGGTTTTGTCTGTTGTCTTTATATTAGTCTACCTATAAAATTTCAAGTCTTGATTGTTGATGAAGATCTTTATAGAAATTATTTAATATAAAACCCTAGATCTTCCCTATGCTTGAACTTGAATGAAAATTTGGAGAAAGAGGGGGGGTTAGTGTGTGTAAGATTCACTGAATATGTATCCACACCCCTTGTGTGGGCATACTACCTACACATCAATACTTTGAAGAGAGATCAATCCATATGTAGTTCTCCCAATTGATGTGCTTTGTGAAAAAATGTAATTAAGATGAGAAAATGTTAAAATGGGTGTTCTTGATGTGGTTATGGAATGGTGTGAGGGTTTGAATATGCTTGTGGTTGTACTAGATGGTTGTATGTAGAGAATAAGAAAGTTTGCCTTAGTGGTTTCGCTTGTATTCTTAAATGATTTTGAAATAATTTCCAACCCCCTCTAAGTGAAATTTGAATGGGATATATAGATATTTATTTATCATGGGTTAGATTTATTCACATTATACTGACATAATTAGGAAGAGGAATCAGGATAGAATGGTCATCTAGGCTCGAAAGGTAATTGAATAAGAGTGTTGTAAATGGGACACCCTAGGGTCCAATTCTATATTATAACTTGGGTGATATTTTCTTGAGGGTACAAGACCTAGGGGGATGGATTTGTCATAGGAAAAGCATCTTGGCTAAGATGGAATCAAGTTTTGAAAGTCTATGGATGACTGGGAATCAATGAAAAGGTGGATAAAAGGGTCATGAGATCATGCAAGAGTGACCTATGGATTGGCTTTCACAAGCCACACTCAAGCTACTAATTTTCACATTTTATATGACAACACTATACCCAAATTATTTTATTAAGTTGAATATAAAATTACATCAAATTTAAATGTTAAATATCCACTTATTAGGTAGGATAAGTCATATAATAATTAGTACATCATAGGAAGAGTTCATAGTGCACAAACTATAAACAAATGTTCTAGATATAATATGCAAATAGATACTAATTTAATGAAACATATATGAAATAAATTGTTTTTTCCATATCAAAATGATAAAACTACTACTAAGTTCAAAAATCAACAAATGAATAAATACTTTCCAACATAAATCATTGTGTTCACAATTATGATTTCATTATTATACAATAGATCATTATTTATAAAATATCCATGAGTAATAAATATTCTTATTTGGATGCAACTATAGAGATGGAGAACATCATCTAGGTGCTTTCCTTCTAACCATAGACCAATGGGCACACCTCCCCATTGGGAGTGGCCCTTACATTCATAGAGGGGTAGATAATGTTAGATGTAAAATCCACTAAGATGGGGGGATAAAAAAATGTTGGAAAATATTTCAATTCAATTTCAAAACCCTTGAAAATACGTAAGCATTCAATACAATCATTCATGAAGCATATAGATCGTTCATAACAGTAAACAATGAATGTAAAGCAAGATCACATACACATCACAAGATCTACATGGGAAACCCTCTTAGGGAATAAAACCCACTCCCAATCCTATGAACACATGGACTACTATCCTATAATATGATCAAAAACAACATATTGATCAAGTCCTTTTGATTAGTAACCTTTGGTTAAGTCCTTTTGACCTAAAACCCTGATCAAGTCCTTCTGACCAAAGGTTTTTAGTGAAACCCTATTTTAAAAGGATAAAATACCCCTAAGTAATATCAAGTCCTTTAAAACCTCTTTGAGAACAAGACTTCCACCTTAGAATTGATGTCCTTAACTCCTGATGATAGACCTTTGATTATCTGACCCATGCACAAACTCTCTATCTTTATTAAATAAGCCTCTCATATAGGCATGCCACAATCTCTCTCCTTCACTCAAATAGTCCTCATATGCACACTCAAATTCATTTTCACAACTTCAAACTATAATAACAATATACTATCATCAAAGCATGACCTACGTATCATACACATAGTCCTTAATATCCTCTACTCATTGACCCAACAACTAGGTACTCTCACTCTCCTCTACTTTCTTTCACTTTCTAACTCTGACAAATCTTCCACAAAAGTCTAGAAACCAACACATTTTATTTCACTGTATATAAAACAATCATGAATTAAACAACTTCACAACATTTCCTTGTCAGCCAAAATGCATGTCTTCACCCTTAATTCATCTCATATGGGTCACACTTAAGCAAAATCCCCTTTCAAAATAGACCTAAGTCACTTTAGGTCCTATGGAGACCCATTCACCTTTTTGATACATCTCTAAGCACATTAAGAACACATGACCATTTAAAAATAGATAGGTCCACTCCTTATGTCCCCTAGGACATCCTCAAATGATCATAGTCACTTTTTCTCACCTATATATATATATATATATATATATATATATATATATATATATATGCTCAAAATAACTCAAATATAGACCTTATAAATAGGAACACCATTATCAAACATAAAATCAACTTATTAATAATTGTTCTTATGTAATATAGGTTGATCACATCTCTGAAATACTCACATAGCATTCTCATAGAGTCTATAGCACTTTAAAATATCAAATATATCAAGAGACGTTGAAAAAACATCAAAACAAGATCAAATATCCTTCTCAAGTTATTTGTAAAATAATCATGAACACATAGTCAACTTTGAACTTTAATATCTTTGATTCTAAACATTTATAAATCTTTAAATTAGGCTTATTAGATTCTCCATGGAGTCCTCTTCATGTTTTATTTTTACAACACCAAAAAAATTGACTTCTATAAAAATATATGGATAGAATACATAGATCTAGTTTTTCCTATGTTAAATTCAAATATTTAAATAACAACGGTCATAGTTAAACCTCAAAAACTTTACTCGCATTGTGTGTCATCTCAGCTTTGGATCAATATCACACCATCAATCTTGTCCAAAATTTAATGCATAGTCCACCAAATCAAAATGTTAAATAATAGTTACTTTGACCTCATCTTGTGTAATCTTTAAAATGCTGACTCAATGCACTTCATCAATCTCTATAGATCAACTAGGTCTTTAGTAATCAATGCTCAACATTAGATCAAATTGTATGATCACCCACTCATCATTGGATCCTTATCCTATACTTTTTCTTAGTCATTAAACATTATGCACTTGTATTCATCTTGATTCTTCTTGACTTCTTGGATCAACGTGCATCATTGATCTTACTCAATCTTTAACTCTTTCAAAATTGACTATGGGGACCCTTTCAATATGCCTGAGTATCTAGTTTTGAACCTTCATAAATTCTTATATGCTTCAATGCATGATCTCAAATTTGGAATAGATGATCTCTTCACATAGGATAATCCAACCATGTAGCATAATACACCTAAAACCTTCACACATGTGATATATAATGCCATTAAAGTGCCTTCTCAAAATATTCTGTCATAGAGCTAATTGTGTCTAGATTTTGTCTAGGATACCAACTTTGCACTTTCATAACTTGTCATACTTCATCACATGATGTAAAATTTAGAAAAAATAATCTAGGCTAAAAATTGAATAAACCCATATGATCATTTTCTCTTGAGATCTTTCCATGTGCAATATATATCACCATATAAATGCTCACTTGATTCTTCTTACCACATTGCAAAATTGGTTAAGTATGGGAAAACATAGTCAAACTACCTAGGAGCCCAACTTTGCATATGCATATATTTTGTTGAACTTAAGTGATAATCTGAAATTCAACACAGATAAACTAGGTAAAAAATTAACAAACCCATATGGTCACCTTTTCTTGAAACATCCACACATGTGAGATATTCTATCATCAAACTGCCTACTCAGATTTTTTGCCACTAGATCCAAAGTGTCAAGATAAAAAATATGGACTACCAGATGAATTCCACTTATGAAAAAGATATTTGAAAACATAGATAACATATTAGGGACCTCTTTCACATGATCTAATCACCATACTCATCCCTAAACATGTATAATCATGCCAAAATTGAAGATCAACCAAGCCTCCTTTAGGCACACTAGGACAAGCACATTCCACACTTTCTCATTGATACTTAGGATATCAAAGAACTTCATCCAATCATAAGGACACATTCATGACATCACCATGACATCAATTAAAACACTCCAATAGATAAAGGTGATGCAAACATTGAGAACTCATCAATAACAACTTTTTTACTATCACTCTCACATACATCAAACATATAGACCATGGAAAACATACTATATCTAATATGACTTCACACATGCATGAAAACTAGGTATTACAATGAAATAAAATTTATATAACTATACCATTACTTTTTGAAAATATTTTATTATAGTACGAAACTTCAAATGAATATGGGTCTTATTCACTTGAACCATACTCTCTACTAAATGCATAAATCCATGTCCTACATCCTAAATAGTGATGAGTGATTTTTAGTAATGGAATAATATGTATCAATCACCATCACTTTGTGTGAGGTAAAACTAAATTTTATCATCAAACTAATTATACATAATCTAAATAAGGTTCATATATCCATGAAAAATTAGAAAATAGTTTCCAATTTCATGCATAGCCATAACTAGTGATAATGACATTCTTAATTCATGATGATAACTATGTTATCATACATTAAAAATAGTTCAAAATATATATCTAGACATGGTTTCCCATACATTCATACCTCATACATAAATGGAATAAGTCTTATTAATTATTGAAGTCTAATTCCCTTGGTTTGGAAAAGTGCAACCATACATAACAAGAATAATTCACCTTTCATGAGTCAACAAGTCAAACAAGCCTTTCCTTATTTCCTAAATATAAAACATAGCTATCAAGAAACAATATCACATACCATAAATATAAATTCATCATGTAATGTGATTATTCCATACTAATTCTATTTAAACATTCATAGATCAAGTTCTTCATTTATTTATGTCACATGTCTGAAACCCATTCAACTAACCATTACCTAATTAGTTTATAACCTAAGGTTGATCCAAATTATTGAACTTTTATTATAATGGATAAACATGAATTTATGTGGTTATTATCCACCTACAATTTTGTTTATGAACCGATACTCAAAAGGAAATAAAAACTATATTAATACATCATCATCTTGGTTTAATCAAACAAATGTGTGTTAAGCCTACCACCATGGTTTAAAGGATTAAAAACTCAAAAATAAAGGATTAGGTTCTATTTATTTAAAATCATAATAAACATCTATGAAACTATGTTTCCAAAGAAACTCAAAACATAGGTCATCTATGAGAACTATGTTTCCAAAATAGTTTAAAACATAACAATATTCCAAGAAAACTAGGTTTCCTAAAGTGGTTTCAAACCCAACATTCATCCAACAAAATTATGTTTACAAAAATGGTTCCAAAAACAATAACAACCTTTCCACTAATTCCATAATAAAATAATATTCCATTTTAAATATGATATTTCCAGGAATGGTTTTGATAGATAATAACTTAATCTAGATTACCATTTTCTAAATAATAATCGACCTACAAATGCTATAATAAAATAAATAGTCAATTCATGGAAACTATTTATTCAATAGTGGTTTTAAATATAGATAAATACCTTAAATAACACACCTATTAGTTTTTAAAAGTATATGTTCATCTAAATTAAAAATATGTAAAGTGGTTTAACAATTTATAAAACAACTTTAAATACCAAAGTATAATGTGGTTTAGAATAATTACTTTCCAACTAAAACATTAATACTATAAATTTTTTTTCCAACCATGAATTAGTGTATATATGTGGTAAAAATTGTCTCCCTCCTTAAGAAAAGATCATAAATAAAATTCTCCACTTAAAAAGTGGGTTTAGGTAGCCATTATGCATACATGTAGGTGGTTTTGGCCACTTACAGGTGTGCTCAATTAGTTCTTTACTTCTATCAAACCCATAAGTGAATCTAAATCCATATAATAAGGTATGAAAATTAAAAATGTATCCTTCTAGGTTATTTTTTTACCACTTATAAGTCTACCATATTTTATACTAATCTTTTCAAACAAAATAAACTTAAAGAAACCTTTATCACTTAGTAAATTTATAAAAAGTTGCAAAATTATGTTTTCATGCTAAAATATACACAATAATTCATTGGGATATATTTATCTGTGATTTAATGAAAAATAAAAAAACATAAAAAAATACCCATGAAATTTTATTTTGTTTCAAATCCTCAAGTAACTAAACATTCAAAGATTTACTTATATTTTGCTTACAAAATAAAACCCATAAAATCGTTACCATATGGCAGTATAGTTTTATCTCCAATGTAAAAAAATCAGCTATGTTTTTATACTTGAGATGACATACAAATATATAGCTACATTCAAACCAAAATTATTCCATCCTTCAAGTAATAATAAAATAAATGCAGAACCTACTTGTGTTTTAGAAATAAAAAAGAAGTAAACCCTCCTCAAATTTGTTGTCCTTTCTCCTTTGTTCCCCCCAAGGTTGTGATAATTTATAATATAGTTATCCCATTTATACTTTTTAAAAATATCCATTACAATATTCCATTCCATTATTCTTGTTGTAATTTCCATTTTGAGACTCAAAAATGCCATACATGCAAGTTTTTTACCACAAATTTCTACATGATTCATATACAAGAGTTTCTATGCCATGTTCCCCCCCCCCCCCCCCCCCCCCCCAAAGTACAAAAAATTATAAGTTCACCCTATTTTATCTCCTCAAAATTTCCCATTTAATCCAAAATGAAAACCCTAGCCTTTGCATCAAATTATTTTCATAAAATAAAAGAAATAAAATTTCTAAATAATCATTTTTATCTAGAACCCTTTTAATCATTTTTTATTTGTTCAAATATTATAAATAAAAATATAATCAATAAATTAAAAATGATTATAAGATTCATAATTTCTAAGTCAAAATCATAATGGAGGTTAATATTATGCCAAGGCAATAATAGTCTAATAATTTATCTAAAGATCCCAATGGAGTCAAGAACATTAACCACACATGTTTTTTAGTGGCCTTACAACTCCAAACCCCCAAATGGAGTTCTTATTATTCCAATCAAGATCCATTCTTCTAAAATATCTAAATAAAAATAATAGTCTACAAAAATATTCATTTTATGTCTAAGATGATAAAATGACCAAACATTTTAATTCAGAGATCAATAAACATTTATGAAGAAGTGTGAACCGAGGAGATTGAAAACATAATAGTTTTTAAAATATAAATAAGAATAATGAAATACATAATATCAAAAACATTTCAACTTAACACTCAGTAAAAATAAGTAAGTTTAATTTTAATCAAAATGGTTTTGACAAGAATCTTAGAGTGAATAAAACACATCTCATAATGATAAACATGAAAGTAATGACTACTCTATCTAACTAAATTAGGACACACAACATAAACAATCATTCAACCAAACATACCTATTATGTGTTCGCTATTCTAGTTTATTATTTTGTTTACCCATAACTATCTATATATACCACCTCCTCCCCTATGATGCTCTCCCTATATTGTATTTTTTAAGGGTAAGATATACCCTACATCAACCTCAAGTATAAAAACTATAGTTAGTCCATTTTCATTTAAAACCTAAACTTAGAAACATATATACTAGTGTGTACAACATATGGAAGTATAAATGATAATTATGAATTTTTTCTATCAAACACACAAATATACACATAAATAAATTGATTTAGAGTAGAAAAGTAAAATTTGTAAAGTAAATAAATGAATATATTCATCTATCCACATGATTCATAGGTCCAAATAATCACTAGTGAATGGGTTTGTTGAAAATAACATGTTATTTGCTAAGGGAGATTAAAGATGCACCATCCTCCCCATATTATATCAAATTTGGGATTTGTGTGAACACCCTAGATGACAAAACTATTACACAAAATTATGAGAATAATGAAGATAACATTCATTGATTTATAACTAATGTATTTTTTAAATTTACCAAAATAGAAAAGTGTATGGAGAAAGCAAAGACTTAATTTGAAATTGTGCCTCTAGGAGGAATAAATATTTAAAAATTCATATGTAGGAAGGCCTAGTGTATAGAATAAATAATTTAAAACTAGATGTAGGTTTGTAAAATAGCATTGGGATGAGGACACTAGATGATCCACACCATAGGGCCTAGACTGAGGTGTGTGGGGGGCAATCAAGTTTGGTTATGTAGAATGAATGCATGAAGAGTATTCAGATAGAGAAATAAAACATACATTCAATAGAGTGGATGCCTTACTTATATAAAATGAAACTTATTTTCATAAATCAAATAATAGGGAATATAGAGTGTAATATATATACTATATGTATATAGAGTAGATGCACAAAACAAACTAGGTTATGACTATGTGTATGGTATTGATTTAGTTGTGTTGTTAAATTGTTATGCTAGATGTTTAGGTTACATATTTAACATGAGAAATACAAGACTAGTAATAAATAATTTATATCTATCAAGGATGATCTTGACAGGCATTTAAATCTCCTATCAAATGTGGTAATTATAAATGGTTTGAATAATTAATGTCCAAGCTTTTTTCAATGATTCCCAATCATGTGGTCCTTAGTTGGTGGTTAAAAGTTAGTTAGGACACATTTTGAATCATGTGGTTGGGGTAAGAGACACATTATTTCATTGAGATGGGACCCAAAGGAGACATAGAGTCTATGATTAAATGGTTGTAAAGAGATAGGGACTACATAGTGTGGAGTGTGCACTCTGTGATCTAAGGAAAGCATTTTAAGAAAGTCTATGACCAGGCACAAGATGTATGTGTAAGGCTATTATCAATCTTTAGTGAAAGGAATGAACATGATTGCATTATAAGTGTTATATTTGAATAGTAGAACAAATTATGAGTATGTTTGGATATGTAACATATACACATAGATCATTCACCATTTATTAAAGAGAAATGGTCTCTATTACATCAGTGTGCAGCTAAGTAAACTACACTCAATGTTTCTAAGATGTGTATAAATTATTTTTATTAATGTATTGTCTAACCTTAACCACTTAGAAAATTTGATTTGTGTCATGATGGTTGTGCATGTCTATCACTTGGAAAAAATATGCAAAATATAAATTATAAGTACGTTATGTCACTATTGGCTCAAGAAGTGGAGTGTAAGTCTTTATAAGTTCCACATTGAAAACTAGGTGCATGCCTAAATATGAAGGTATATCAAGAACAAATGTTTTCTCACCAACCACGCATACACTGGTGTAAGGACCATAAAATAGAGGCTTGATCTTCTAGTGTGGAAATTTAAAGCATTACTTATGAAGGTGTAGCCAAACCTTATCACTAACTCATAATGCATGAGGTATGTGATGTGTGTCATAGAACTCATTATACTTTTCTTGTGTTGAAGAGAGGATTTGTTGAAACTACTGATGAAAATAATTGATGTGTCATAATAAATTCTTGGCTTTATTTGCTTCTCAATATTGTGTGCATAACTAAGTTTTAACTAGTGTATCATAGTAGATGTCTATATGTGATGAATGTTTAAACCCAAGACATGTCTAGAATGGATTGTGACTCATAGAGATGTGAATGGATATATTGTAGGAATGTTGAATGTACAAGAGATTCTAATCAAAAGTGTAAGCATGTGCATAGTTTTTCATTTATATAAAATTAATAGGTGCATGATTGACCACTTTAGTTTACACATCTATCTATGGATGAAAGGATGTCAATTGATCTAGTTGTGTACCCATCAAGTCCCATACTACTTTCTAAAAATGACTTAAAATTTTCAAATCTTGATCAAAGATGATGGATGTTGGAATCCCAAAATGAACCCAAACATAATTAAATAAAACATATGTAGTGATAGCTAAGTTAATACCCTTCTTTCAAGTGACCATGATAGCCATCTTAGAAAACACATACACTACAACAAACACAACATCATGATGATGTCTCTTCATATAAAACCAAGTCATGAAATCCATGTTGATAGATTATCACGGTATGGATAGAACCAATAGAGGTATGCAAAGTCATAGATTCACATTCATGGTCTTGGTGATGCAACATGGAATGTAAGAATTGATTTAGTGTTACATATTTGTGCACATGTGTATCTAGTAGAAGTGTGAATACAATGCAGTTAGAGTATTTTTATGCTAGAGAATCTTGAGGTTTTAACATAGTGAACCTACTAGATAAGTCATTAGTGAGGTGCACCATTAGGAACATAAAGATGTCTACGGTTGAATATAAGATGGTTAGACAAGTATAAACATTAAAATAGTTTACCTTACACTAGGCTAGTGTATGTTATTGTAAAGTCCTAGTCAATTGAGTAAAGAGGTGCTTAGTCCATAAAGTTGTGGTCATGAGTGTCCAACACTATGATCATCATGTAAACTGAAGGTTAGATAATGAAATATGCTTCTTTTTTATCATTCCCTCTCCTATGCTTGATCATGATATGGAACTAATGTATGTAAGTCATTCATTTTATGTGTTATGAATTCTTCATATTGTTTTACATATATAAGAACTGAAGTGGATTATGGTTTGAATAAAAAGCTATCTCCTTTCCCAAAATCTAGTGTCACCATTGCTTAATTACTTGCACAATAACACATAGTTCTTTCTCATAGGTGGATTAACTTTATGATATGTAAATGAAAATATTTGAGTGGTATGTGACCATATTCCCATATTCTATGAGCACTACACTGAGTGTGTAGTTAGATGCATTATTGTGAATTTTAAAGGGATGCAAAATGTTGGGCATTATGAGAAAAGGTTTTGCATAGAGGTGATATTTAAGTGTTGTAAAAGTTTGATATTGTGTATGATTCCAATCAAACTTGGATTTTTCATTTGTTATCTAGATGAGAGCCTAATATATGTGTGAGAAACCAAAGATGAACTACTGGTATAAGTTAGAAAGTACAACAAAACTACTCAATTCTATGAGATTGTGTGAATTAGGATAATATTGGATTACTTTGATCTTTTATATATCTAAATTAATACCTATGAGATCAATGATGCATCTTAATTATTAGATCTTTGTAGTGTCAAACATACACTTTGTTGATTTGGCTTGTAACTTATGTGGAAACAACATGCCAAATATGTGTAATATGTGCTCTAGGATATCCTCCTAAGTCTTGATAAATATTATAATGTCATCCAAGTATAAAATGACAAAGGAGTTATGGAAATGCTTGATTAGATCATCTATCAAGAACTTGAATATGACTAGTGCATTAGTTAGGATGAAAGGCATGACTAATCATTCATATAATTCCTCCCATGTTTTGAATGTTTTTTATTGATGTATATAAGATGGATTGGAACCTAATGGTAACCTAACTTCAAATCAATCTTGATGAAGTATTGAGTGCCTTAGAGTTTGTATATAAGGTCATTAATGCATGGTAGTGGATATTAATTATCAATTATTATCTTATTGAGTGCATGATAGCCTATGAAGATTCACTAGAAACCATCCTTTTTGGTTCAAAGGACTATCAGACTCATGCAAGGTGAAGAGCTATGCCTCATATTTCCTTGATCAAGGAGTTCTTATATCTGGGGTTGGATTTTTTCATTCTTATAAACTAATATGTGATATAGGGGATTTTCATAAGATGAGATATACGGACCAAATATATGTAGTGATTTAATACATATTTTTTTTGAAGGCCTTCACACTCTACGAGGACTTTACTACATTTTTCTAGTAACTTGTTAAGATATTAATACTATGATGTTGCATGAGTCTTACACACTACCAACATGTTCTTTGTCATCTACTCTGTATGTGTGTTAAGGAAGACCATGAGTAAAATATAATTATATACATGTGAGACAATTTTGTGATATTAATTAGTAGCGACTAGGTTGTCTTTAGTGATGGGCACTAACTCAAATAGGTGGTGCAAATAATCCTATGCACAGATAGACAAACATTGTGGCTGGAATTGATATATAACTTCAAGGTCATACATTTATTGTCTCCCTAATAAGATGTAAATTACATCTAGAGGTGTTATATCAGAAGTGATGTTATCCTTTGTAGGCTTGAATTTGTAGTAAAAGGTGCACTATCACTGGACTTATATATATTTCCCTACTACATCCACCCCAAGTGTTGAGATATGGATTACATAATGATTTTCCTATAACTACCACTATTGATGATGATGTGGAGAGGCTAATCCTTCATCTATAAATTTATTTAGAAGAAACATTCATGCTCTTTAGAGATACTGCTTGTAATGATGCTAGTTCTTATAAAAGATGAATTTATATTAAATATATCCATTGGTGTGGGTCTTGATGTAGATTATGTAAGCAATGACTACTATGCATGAAATTAAAAGTCATTATGGGTGGATGAGTG
Source organism: Torreya grandis (assembly GCA_037957365.1). NCBI lineage: Eukaryota > Viridiplantae > Streptophyta > Pinopsida > Cupressales > Taxaceae > Torreya > Torreya grandis. The sequence goes on along the minus strand of JARHVA010004697.1, from coordinate 487,863 downwards.
ATGGTAATAGTACCACTTATCACCAAACTTATTGCCTTTATTTGAAACAAAAGGTGCATTAGCTTTTGAGTGTTGTTAGTATTCTCAAGATACTCATTTTTATGAGTAGAGTAATGCCTCTATGCAAGGGGATATGATGTGGAGTTATGTGAGGTATGATCCTTTTAAACTATGTTAGATGAAGAGGTGGTATGTTTCTTCATCTTTTCCTTAGCTTTGATATTCGAAAGATTGTTATATGATTATCTCAAGGCAATAGAATTCAAAAACTCTAGCTTCACATTGATATAAGGTAAGAGTCTGTTGATGTAATTAAACACCCTACATTATGTTCACTAAAGTTTTCTTAAAGACATGTAGTGTAGTCATAGAATATATTAGTGTAATATTCCATTAACTGATCTTTATGTTAGCGTATTTGTTGGAAATTGATGTATTCATATTCAAAGTGTCAGATAGGTTAGTATTCATCCTTCATTACATTGACACAACCCTTCCATGATTTATTTATAATTCACTCATGTGTGATCTATGAATTTAAGGTATCCCACTAGTGAATAACTAGGATGGACATCTTTAGTGTTGTGAAGGTGATATTTTTAACACCATTGAAGTATTTGATTGAGAAGTAACCTTGAGTTTTTGAATCCAAGTTTCCACTACTTTGGTATCAATCTTACATTAAAACAAAGGGATATCAATATTGACTTATACTTTAAAGTGGGTTTATTGTTAAAACCATTAAGGAGTGTACTATTAATATGGGTGAGGAGGCATCAGGTTGAGCTATGTTATTAACTCATAAAACTATCCAAAATGTTTGGTGTGTTATACCTCTAGTGTATTGGTAATGAGCCTTCATAATTTGGGGGTTACCTTGGGTTGGTTCTAGGAATCAATAAACTTTATTTTTATATGACATTCTTCTATAATATATGAAATATAATCAACTACAAAACCTTTTATCTCATTTTTTTCATGTGGTTATAGGAATACAAAGGATTAAAGTGAATATATGATACCAATGATCTACACCATAGGGCCTAGGACCAAGGTGTGTGGGGGAAAATTGATTTTGGTTATGTAGATTGAATTTGTAGAGAGTATTCAAATGGAATAATCAAACACACATTCAATAGAGAAGAAGTGTTACTTTTATAAAATATAAATTCTATTAATAAATCATAGAATAGGGAATATATATTATAATGTTTATAAATCATGTATATAGAGTAGATGTGCATAGAAATATAATTATGTTATAAATATATGTATCACATTGATCAAGCTATGTTGTTAACTTACTATTCTAGATGTGTATGTTACATATTTAACATGCATAATATAAGAGTAGTGATAATTTTTATAAAACTACAAAGGAGGATCGTGATAGGAGTTTTTATCTCCTATCAAATGTGTTTCTTGGAAATTATTGAAAGAGTTAATGTCTAGGATATATTGAACAATTCCCAATCCCATGATACTCATTTGGTGGCTAGAATCTAATTGGGTCACATTTTGAATCATGTGATTGGGGGAGGATGACATATGGCTTCACTAATATGGGACCCAAAAGATGCATTGAGTCTATGAGTAGATGCCATGAAATGTGTGGGAATGTGTAGTGTGGAATGCTTAGTCTATGATTAGAGGTGAATGTTGCATGAAATTCTATGAACATCCATGCAAATTTTTTGTAAGGTTGTTAATAAACTTTTTGCAAAGGAGTAAACATGATTGTGTAAGAGGTGAGAGCTCTACATAATAGAAAAAAAGGAGTGTTGTTGGATCCATAATATCTATACATAGATAATTAGAGGGGTGGTGCTCTTTTCCAACCTAGGGTGATCATGTCCACTTAAAATGAGGAAATCAGGGTTTGTGGGTTCTATGTGCATTTTCCTATAGAGCTTGTATCTAGCGCAAGAGCTTGTGATGACTTTTATAGACCATTATGTGACTAATTTACTTAAAGAACTCTAATTCATTGACATGTGAAGACTAATTCAAATCAATGGGAAAAAATAGTTATCAATTTAAGTTGGGAGAGACACCAATACCCCATGTGTTAAACACTTCATACCTACCAATACTTTAAAGAACGATCAAACATCATATATTTCTCCCATGCCATGGTGGTGTGTTAATCATCAGTGAAATGTGCTAAATGTTGGTGTAATACTAAAGTGATTATATTATTTAACCATGAATTGTCATATGTGATATGTAATCATACTAGGTATCTATTCTAATAGGGTTGTATGTAATTAGAATTGGGAAAAATAGATACTTTGATCTTAATGTGCAAGTGTAACTCTATTATTTTTTAGTGGAAGCCTCTTGTGTGAAAAATGGATTGAAAAGTGCCTATATTCATATAATTGAAAATCCTTTAAATGGGGATTATTAGTGACATGGTCCAACCTTCCTATTGATTTGAATTTGGTAAATTAGTCATTATTTAGTGAGAAGATAGGAGAGGGGGTAATGACACTAGAGTGGTGCACTCTTGTCCCCTAAGGTACTCTTGTCTAATAGATTATTTCATCATGTTGAGTGTTAATAGGGGCCTAAAAGATGCTTAAATTTGACCAAGATAGGTATAAGTTCATTTTGGGGTCATATAATCAACTTAGAAGGGCATATAAGGTGGTTGAAAGTGATAAAAGGGGTCTTAAGATAGGTTTAGAGATAAGTGTGTAAAAGAGTGGTCATGAGTGCATGGTTTTAGATTAAATGTTATTTTTACATGTTTATATTTTCCCCCTTTTATCATAGTAATGAATCAAAGTGGAAGTACTAGATTAAAATGAAATAATGTGTCTACATGAACTTACTTGTAGGAAGGAGTCTTGGATGTATGCCATAATACTAAACCATGCTTCACATAAAAAATTTAAATGAAACTTATGTAGTATCAATGTCTAATTAATATCAATATCAAGAAGTAAAAGAAAAAACTAGAGAGAGACAAAGAATGAATATCCCTAATGGAGTATGTGAAACATTATGTCTTATTTAGTGAATACATGGTGATTATGGTGGATTGTGTACGTGTATTAACATTACATATCATATACTGGAATATGCATGCCCTAATCCTCATTTGTAATTTGGTGTGCTTAATAAATAGTCTATTTTATTCCACCATTGTAATATGAAATTAGTGAGATATCTTGGAATCCTTTTATGGATCCTAATAGATGTTTCTAGTAAAAATACTATGAAAATAATGAACCAACCATTGTATATGGAATAAGGTTAAATTCTAGAGAAAAACTAACACAAATCTGGAGTAAAAACTAGTGAAAATATTGAGTATAATCTAGGTCTGGTATATATAGTGTGGATAATGACACAAATTTTCATTCCATATATGAAACTGGTGCAAAAATTATGTAACGAGGAAATAATGTGTCATGCACATGCCCCCAACTAATATTTAGTGCATATATATATTGAGACTAAATAAAACAAATATGTTTTTTAAGTATAACTTGAGTGTCAACTTGGAACAACTTGGTGTATATGATTTCACCCAAACTAAGTAAATCTAAGACAAACCTATGTAATTCTGAGTAATTTTAGAAACTAAGATTGTGAAACTACTGAATACTAATATGAGTAAATTGTGGTTATGATAAATTATGGAAATGTTTATTTTTGGCATTTGGACAACAGTGTTGGGAAGGACACTAGATTATTTATCTCTTGTGTAATTTGTCACTTCTATCTAAATTGAATTTATATTTATTTTATGAGTTTGAAACTATGTCAACTATTTAATCACTATTAGATCTTATTTGTGTACTAATCTAGGAACTCTGGTATCTAATACAAGCCTTTATGAATGCCCCCTCTTTTGAGGTGAGTTGTTGATCTTATGTAATAACTTAACTAAAAATAAAATGTTATGTATTAGTATTTTTATGATTTAAAATTACAAATCTGAGTAAAAATGACATTATGGAAAAACATGGAATCATTGTGTATATAGCCTTAACATAGTGATAATTTAAGATGCATGTAAAAATACACATTGACAAGAATTGTGTCCAGATATATGTGACAATGAAGAATGAAGATAAATGAGAAACTTAGTATACAACACTAAATAAAATTACATAGGGAGAAATGCATGATGCCCATCATGGCATTGGAAGTGGGTAGGGGTATTATGTCCATTTGGCATTGAAATGTGATCAAAGAAGCAAGCAAAGTGTCATGGCACACACAAAGTACAAAACACATAATATAATTTCAAGGGGCCAAAAAAAAGGGACATGTTTAATTTTCACTCAATCAAATAGAAGACCCATATAAAGGCATGTTCAAATACCCTCACATGTATATAAGGACACAATGAAGGCTTAGACCACATAGAATGCCATGTGAAAAAGTCCACATTCATGAATATAAAAAACACATAAGGACATGTTTAAATTTCCTCATATGCATATAATTAGCTATATAATGTCTTAGATCCACTTGGAAATTACATATTCAAATGACTTCAAAGCAAAAAAGAAATGCATATGAGATACAAAGATAGGAAAAAAATAAAAAAATAATGCATGAATATGTATTCTGATCAATAAGAGCTAAGTTGTAATCTGATAAATATTTAGTAGATAAGATATAAAATAATATATTATAATGTTAGTGAGTGATCAATATCATAAGATGTAATACAATTTAAAGTACTAATATTGTGAGGAAGATGATTTGAGCAAATAAGGATTAAAATTGAGTTTACCATACTCCTAATAAGCTAGTTGATGAATGTACATGCTCTAGAAATCCTATATGAAATATGGAATTGAGTAGTGATATTGTGAGCTCATTGGACAATAATTTCGTGAGGGACACTAGAGCGCTATGATCCTATCCTCCATAATGATCATATCTAACTATAATTTTTGAGTATGTAACAATGAAAACACTTGTAATTTATTATGTGAATGATGTCTTATGTAATCTACAATTACTCATATACACTTGTGAAACTGGTATGATATAAAATTGTATAAAACACACACACACACACACACACACACAAATATATATATATATATATATATATATATATATATATATATATATATATATATATATATAGTATGCAAGACTAAACTAATGTATGATAAAGTACATATAAGTATGCATAGGTCCTAATTTTTTTATTTTATATAATATTATACTATTTTTGTATGTTTTACATACATATAATATGAGAAGTAGAGAGAAAGATACTAACTAATGAGTCTTGAGAGGAATTCATAATCAACTATCCCTATGTCAAGAAAAATAATTTTGACATTTCATGGATAGAAAATCGGTGCTACTATGGTGGATATAATCTCAATGGAGAACCTAAATATGGAACATCATCCACGTTATAACTATCAATAACATACTAATTATGTTTAAATATGGATATTTTTGGAGCCCATCTTAGTGTAGGTGAAGGCTATGCTAGTGCCTTATGTGAAGTGCTCCTAACACTCTGTAATACCAATCAAGGATGTGTTGGAGTAGTTTGTGGCTCAATATAATCTATGACAAATCACTGCTAAAGGGATCTCTCTAAAATAAGCCTTTATGGAAGTGTAGATATTTTATGTGAGAATATTTATGTATGTTGTTGCTTTTTTATGTCACTGTTTGTTGGTGAGATTTTTCTATGGTAAGGGATACTCATAAGGGATCACAAAAACTATAATGAATTAATTAACATTTATGTATTTCAATCATATGTAAAATGTACAAATATCTACATGAATTTTTTGAATCTAAGGATTCCCCAATAAGATGTAAAAGACCCACACACTAGGTACTATTATGAATCTAGTGGGCACATGTATATGACTAACCTATAATGGTAAAGTGATCTCACCAATGAAACTTTGTATGGGACCATTTAATCCTTTGATGACCATGGTGGTGGGAAACATATTCCTATATGTGTATCTAAGTTGATAACAAAGTTTATCTGTACACATGTTCACACTTTACCCATTATCGACTATGACATTTTGAATAGGATGGTGATCAATGTGTGGGTGAACAAACAAAGAGTGTAAATCTAAGTTATCATAGATCATCTCATGTTCTATAAATGTAATGAGTGGCCTAGATATAATTAGTTTATGATTAAAACCTAATATACCATTTAAAGTATGATGTTTTTCTACACAAGAGTGATAAGAAACTAGTGAAGGGTACACATTATATGCATAGTGCATGCTTAATTTACTTGAGGTCTTATTAGTCTTGTGCTTGGAAAAAACACCACTAAATATTTTCATTTATATTGTTTCACTTGGATGTGATTTTCTACTCTCTATTAGCATGCCCAAATCAATGATGTTTACATCTATCAAATCCTAAATCTTGTGTCTTAAACTGATACATCTATTAGTAGTATGGCCTAGTTCCCTATGATAATCACAAAAGTCATTCTGGTCAAAACCTTCTAAAAGAGGTCAATTCATATAAAATTATTTTATGGGAGGGAGATATATGATAATAAATTTCAATAATGTTTTGAAAAACTTATATGGAGCTTCTAGTATGTTAGTTAACAATCATCTTGGAGACGCTAATAATGAAATGTGTAGAGTAGGCATTGTAACTATGTGTATAGTTTCTTTTTTATCATTCTTTTTATCAATTGGTATTAACTTTTATGTTGGCTTACTTGAAGTCTTGGTGTTATTAGAATTGGTTGTGTACTTAAGTTTGTTCCTTTTTAATAACTTGAATTCTCTTTCCTTTACTGTATGGCACAAATATGTGAATGAGTTGAAATTTTTGAAATTTTTTGTTATGTGTAGACATGGAATAAAACTTTTCTTAAATACATCTTGTAATTCTCTATCATCCATATGATTTGTCATTTTGGATAACATTGTATTGTGTCTTAATAAATTGTATGATATGATCATTATATATTTGTTTGAGTAGGGAAATTTGAGCATAGGAAACCTTATCACTAACATTGATTTAAAAGTGTGTTAGAAACATATCAACTAATGGATTTAATTCCTATATTTATTGGTGTGGTAAATCATAAAACCATTGTAATGCATAGTCATTTAAAATTCTTATGAATAACTTGGTAAATAATATATCATTGGACACATAGTCCAAATATGCTATGTGAAATGTTTTAAGATGTTGTTCAATGTCACCCTTTCCATCATAGAGTGTAATCTTGGATGCCACAAATCCTATAGGTAAATAATATACTTCTATATGTTATGCTAGTGGAGAGTGTAGTAAGACATGAGAATCTAGTTCCTAGTGAGGTTTTGAAGCACCTTGAACCAAATATAACACCTTATTTTTCAAATATTTAATCTCTTGCATAAGGTATTGTACATCTATAGTAGAAGAGTGTCTACTAACCAAGTGTGGTGTTCTCAATGATGGAGTAAGAATTTGATGCAACAAATCACAAGATAACATAAGGTGATAGTATGTTCAAGAGTTTCATTATGACCATTTTAGGTTTTGGTTTGGGTGTTATAGGTATTATTGGGTCATCTAGGATGTTTTTAATTCTTTAGTAATATTGGAATGGAGTGTTTCTGGATATTTAGAGTTTTCCTACTAAAAGGCAAAATTTGAATTTAGAATTGGCTTTGTGATGTGTTTTAAGGTGTTGTATGAAATAAAAGTGTTTTGAAATGTTTGTACCATGTAAAAATTTTCCTAATAAAGTGTGAAATAGGTGTTTTAAATGTACATGACATTAAAATGTAATGTAATCCAATAAAATTGGAGTGTAACTACCGCCTTACTTGGAGTTGGTAAGAAAAAGGAGTTTTCTTTTTTGTTTGGCATATTAAGGGGATGAAATGCATGTAGTTTTATAATGACAATTTTAGGAGAGGATTATAAGGATATTATGATTTATATTTGAAGGAGAGAGGGGGTAAGTTTATAAAATAAGGAGGAAAGATCAAGAATTATAAGTAAATTGCTTGCCTAGTCAAAATTTTGTACATGATAGTGTATATGTTGAGAGAATTGAATAAAGAGAGGTGTTTGATGAACCATTATGGAATTTAAGTGATTCATATGAATTTAATTAATATTTTTTTCTATTTATTATTATTTTGATCTTTTATGATCATTACTCATAAAATAAGGTGATATTTTACAACCCAGTCTTATATTGAGAGTAATTTTGTATTTACTCAGTCCAAAGAATATGATGAACAATGTTTATAGAATATTGTGAGATTTATTTGAGTTTTTATAAGTTTTATAAATCCTTAAAAATATTTTCTCAATTTTATTGATCCATTTGGAGGCTCATACATCATTTATAAGTGCAATACCAAAGGTAATCTTCATACATCATCAGGAAAATTACTAACAATTATGTATAATTGCTTGTTAAATCCTTGTGAGGATTTTTTATAAAATAATATATTTTTTTATAGGTTTAAAATATATTTAAACACCTAATAAATGTCTTATAAATTTTTTTAGTTGTCCAAAATACAAACTACCCCATTTTATATGCCCCCGGCCTTGCACATTCTTGTCAACATTAGACTTATGGTTTTAAATATTGAAACTCACTTAAATTTTGATTACACTCTTAAAATATATTTAAACTTTAGAATATAATGTTTTTTATTTTTATATGTAATATTTTTTTGGTTTTGGGTTGATTTAGTGATATATAGTATAGTCACCAAGGCTATGGGATCAAATTAGGCCTAAAAGGACCTATTGTTAAAGGAGGTGTTGAGTTAGCTAGTATCTATTAAGAGTTGGATATTTAAAATTTAGGTGGGGATAAAATATGGTAATGGGTATCCAAAACTATATTTATTTTAATTTATATATTTGTATATTATTCAAACCATCTAAATTTGTATGAAAATAGGGCTACAAGGAATAGGCCTCAAAGAGAGAGAAAAGTTGATTGCTTGAGAGTTATTAATTCAAAATTGTGTTAGTTTATTGGATGTGTATAGGAGATATAAATGATTATATTAATGGAAATTTTATTAATAATTTTGTATTCAAGTATCTTGGAATCATTAATTAGGCATTTAGGCCTATGAAGCTGCATGAGAATGAAAAAGCTCATATGAAGAATGAAGAGTGCAGTCTTTGAAATTGGGTATGAGATTATGATGGTGATAAAGAGAGAGATAAATAAAAAGGATTATCATAAAGTTTTGATATTAATTTAATATATAGATAAATACTATGTATGAGAGAAGGATTATGAGCCTAAAAGGTAAGATTAATCAAGAGTGTGTCAAGACAAGTAAAGTACCTGCATGATAAAGAAAATTAGAGGTTAAAGAAATGATTGAGGTATAAATTAGATATAGGGAGATTAGGAGGATATTTTAGGAATACAATATAGATTATAATTGATATTTTAATCTATTTAACTCACTAAGTTTTCTTGATTATGGTAGGTGTATAAAATTTGTATCTAGAGGGGGTGCATGTTTATAAGTCTCAGATGATTGTCCATCAGATGATTTATTAAGTTATTCTCTAATAATGTTGATGAAACCATCTTGAATATCCTTATTCTATGAAAGAAATCATGATAGTTATTTCCTATCTATGTCATCATATCTATTTCCTTGATCTGACATTAATGATTGATTAACAAACTTTTGTAAATATATTGCTTGGGGAGAGTTGATTCTAATTAAACTAAGAAGAGATATAAAAGGAAAGTTTTATATAATTTTTGCATACCTAAAAATTCTAAAACAACTAATCAAAATAATATAAATAAGGATATAAACCCTAGCATCATCTATGGTTAGGGTTTGGAAATATTTGAATAGTAAATGGGTTCACCAATTTGTTTTATCAAATTTGAGATTTATGTAAAAATTATAGATGACAAAACCACTATGAAAAATTAGGAAAATAATATAATGAAGATAAATTTAATTGATCTAGAACTAATTTATTCTAGAAACTTATAAAAATAGCAAAGAGTATGGAGAGAACAAATACTTAGCTAGAAACTATGCCTTCAATAGGAATTAGGATCTAAAACTTATTGTGTAGGAAGGGTTGGTGATTGGAATCAATAATATGGAACTATATTTATGCCTGGACAATATCACTATGAATAGGATAATATAATGGTGGAACTCTTTTCTAACTTAGGGCACTCCTATCCACTTGTAGTGATGAAATTAGGTTTTTTGGGTTCTATGTACCTTGATTTGTAGAGCCTATATTTGGTGTTGGAGCTTGTGATTAGTTGTGAAGACCATTATATGAATTATTTTACTTTATATGAACTATTTTACTTCAAAATACATAGTTACTTGACATGTGAATACCAATTCAAATCAATGGTAGAAAGGGGTTAGAAACTAAAGTTGGATGAGACCTTATCACCCTATGTGTTGAGCATTACCTACATACCAATATTCCAAAGATGGATCAAACTTCATGTAGTTATCCTATGATACGATGGTTTGTGAATAATTTATTCAATATGGTAAATTTGAGTTCAATAAAGATGTGATTATATACTTTAACCATGACTTGTGACCTTTGAAATGTATTCAAACTTGAGCTATAGGCTAATACGGTTGTCTGGAATTAGAATTGGGAAAAATAAATATTCTTCTCTCAACGTGCAAGTGTAATTCTAGAGTTTTTCAATGTGGAATCCTATTATGTGAAAAATGGTATGGAAGGTGATTATATATTCATATCATTTAAAATAATTCAAATGGGAATTCTTAAGGACATGGGCCAACCTTCGTATGGAATTGAATTTGGTAAATCAATTGTTATTTGGAGGGAAGACATGAGAGGGGTAAAAGACACTAGAGTAGTGTGCTCTTAAACCCTAGGGTTCTCTTTTCCAATGGATGATTTTACCATGCTAAGTGTTAAGAAGGTCCTAAAATATGCTTAAAATTTGACTAAGATAGGGATAAGTTAATTTGAGGGTCACATAAATAGATTATAAGGGTTTGTAATGTGGTCAAAATTGATAAAAATGGGTCCTAAGATAGGTCTAGATATAAATGTGTAAATGAGTGGTCACAAATACACAATACTAGCTTAAATATTAATTTTAAGTGTCTACACCCACTTAAATACATCACTGTCTTGATTAATTTATTATAATAAAACATGTCTTAAAATAAAATAAGTTCAAAATAATAAATAAATCAAAGAAATGAGTAAATAATTTACATAATTCATTATAATCCTTCTATATCATGATATTCTTAAGCAATATTATCTTATTGGAATTCATTTTTGATCCACTAATCTATTGTGCAAACCAAAAATTTTCAAGTCTTAGAGTATAATTATTCTACCAGATCTATCTTTGAGCCACTACTCATTTGTGCATATTTATACTTGACTTTTTTTATTTATCTAGCTGTTAATGAGAACAAATATATTTCATTATTATAATGAATATGCAGCAATTTATTTTTAGTATATGATTTTCAATGGTTAATTATATGAATCCCTTTATTGGCATAAACCATTCATTAAATAATTTAATTTTTTTTGCATATTTTATTAGGTAAAGATGTGTTCCTCTAGACACAAAAATGAATCCATTGTGATTGACAAGATTCAATCAATGTTTGACTTGAATATTCCAACTACTTAGCTTATAAATGTGTTATTATTACCATTCTTGCCAAACTAATAATGACCAACCTATAATAATAATCCTTTCCTATTGCTCATCAAAATTTTAGTAATAAGGGTGCTTAAATCTATAATTAAATCAAAACAAAGGATACTTTCCAAATGATAATCACATAAACATCATTCAAAATGATAAAATACTATTCCTTCCACAATTCATTTTTAGGAATTATCTTTATATAAACAAAGAAAACTTATATGAGGTGCATATCTAATTGCACCATTATCCAAGAAATATTAATTTATTATCTAGTCTTTTCCCCCTATAGAATCATACGTATTTGATTCCAACTACCTATATTTTTGTAGTATTTCATTAATTTCAAGAAAGTACAACTCTAAATACAAAGTAGGCCATTTTTTTGAAACATATAAAAGTAATAGCCATATGATCATTTTAGTACTAGGAGTAAATTTCACTGCATAAATACCATATTAGTTCTCAAACCATTACCTTTTTATAACAATAATTATCACCTAAGGCAATAATAATACTTAAATGTAGTCAAAATCATAGTAACAAAGGAAAAATATACAATTAACTATACATATTTCTATTGAAAATATGATGATTCTAAAAGCGTAGCTAGAAAAAAAGTGTGCAACCACTATATAGTACCATAATTTTCCATACCTAATATATCCAAAATATTTTTCCTTCAATTTAAACCAAGGAAAGAAATGAAAACATGTTATTTCTTAAGGATTTCAATTATTGGACAAATGGAGGGACACCAAATTATCACTAGATAGAGTTAAAAATCATGAATTTGAAGTGTAAAATCTATTTTTAATATCAAAAATAATTAAATTACTTCACAATCACATGAGAACATTAGTCAGTCACCGAATGGAATTATTACCACTAAATAAGAAATGCATCCTCCAAAATAAATACCATGCAATCATTACCATTAGTTACTACCTAATTCTAATTATAACTTGTAGAAGATGAATCTTGAAAAACATCAATTTAATTCTACTTCTTCATGTATATCCTCATCTAATTAAAAATAATATGTATATATTTAAAAATTATAGTACACACTTCCCATATATTTTCATTTCCATTATCTTACCCTTAACATAATTCAAGGGTGTTAAGGACATAAATAATTTTCAGCTTATTAAAGAATGATATATTTCTCTACCAGTGTTGAGATAAACTCAAATTTAAGTTATATAAATATCAAACAAAAGTAAGAACATTATGTTTTATGCTAGTTAACTCTCAATCCCACATTATTAATACTTCAATAAGGTTGGACCACTATAGAAAAAAAATTATTCATTGACACAAAATCACTAATAATACATACATACATACATACATACATACGTATTTTATTTTTGGTTGTTGATAACATGAAATCAAAAGATTAATTTAGAAAGATAGATTAAAGTCAAATTATAACATAATGAATGGTAATCGTATACCATAATAGGTTAGACACGAAATCAACTAAAACACAACATAATTATGTGTACATATCAAATTAGGTTTCATTTAAGGAAGAGGTACTATAGTAACTAAGAAATTTACATCTAAATTCCAATTTTTATCACACAATAGTTCCTTTTGATAACTAAATAAGTCTAAACAATAGTTTAAGTACTTCTAGAACAATATTTTTTGAATCTAATGGAGAAAAAAATAACAATATCACATTTCAAAAAAATACACCAATTGATTTACTGTATTAGAAATAATTTCAATCCGTCACCATGGAGATGAAAGTGAAAAAATAATGATGTAATGCCATGGTATAAATTGTACTAGTCTCAATCTTCTAAAGATAATGAACATTTTATCTCAAATTTTCTTATACAAATATTTATTATAAATTAATGCATCTTAATGAAGCTAAATTTTTATATTACAATTCAACATGCAGGGTATTTATATAATATCCATAATTAATTTTAATGGTTCCCAAGTCATGATTACCATTGTGATGAGTTATGTAACTATATAACGTGTGAAATGGGAAATGCAATAGATCTATTAATTAATCCTAGATCAGAGAAGATAAATCCTAGTTGCACTTTATATTGTGGATAAATTAGATATTTGGTGTCATGAAAAAGATGGATCCACTAGACTTATCCAAGGGATTTCTTACTAGAATAAAATCACTAAAGAGGGTTCCAAATCCTCAAATCAAGTAAAACTATGCAATAACCCTAACTAGGTCCTATGTTTTCATATTCAATAAAAAAATAACAAGTAAATTAAAAGTCTAATCTAGTTCTCACCAAATCTTGTGACACAAAATGGGGATTAGTGAACATAAAATTAAACATGCATAAGAGAATCTTAATAAAACTATGTATATGTAAAACTCTAATGCATGGAAAAAGAAATATCTTCAAAATCCATTACTTATGTTACATCTATCTACTAAAGAGAGAATCAAATTTATAGATACTTACATTGAAGATTAACCCATGGAGACTCAATCTCTCCCTTGTCCAAAGGTGAATTATAAGAGGTTTTGGTTTATAAGGATCACTAAAAAAGGTAAAAGCATATAATACTTTTCCATAATAAAAGATTCTTCTCCAAGTAAAAACCCTGAGTTAAAGATCCTCAAGTAGAATAGAAAAAGAGAAGATCGTAAAGAAGCATACATGAATAATTAAATCTTGTTATCTCTGTAATAATGGATAAATGGATGTGTTTATATAAGAGGATCTGACCCTAGTCATTTTTAAAAGTTTAGGTCAACAAGGTTGACTTAGTTCACCTAATATATTTATTGAAAAATATAAATTAGGTCATGGTCTAGGTTGTCTAGGGGCCAACTTAGACCCCAATACTTTTTATCAATTATAGTATAAGGTTGATGGGGTTGATAGTGTGACATAAACTATGAAAAAAGGTTTTATGATAAAGAAGGGATAATGAAGGTATAAAATGACTAGAGGATAGTGAAAAAAAGGAGCCCAAGCTTAGGGTAATGTTTTTTGTAGATGGGTGTGTAGATAAAAAGAGGTAATAAGGTAAAAAAATATTAAAAATTACCAATGGTCTTCCCACCCCTTTCCTAGTGCACCCCTTAAGGCAAGCACTTAGAGAGGTTGAGACTCAATGGGTTCCTACAAGATATAAAGTGTTAGTAATCAATAAAGTTTGAAAATATTATGCGTATACATATTACCCACTCTAAGATCATCACATGTTACTAAGGTATAATAGGGGATGGTGCTTAGGGAAAAGAACATAGAAATACACAACATTAAGGCTAAAAAAGCTGTAGTATCTAAAAAAAGTAACTAAAATTAAATGATTGAAAGGGAGATAAATGAAAAAGTAAACCTTGACTTACCTTTATTTCTAGAGGGTTATCTCTTGTGTTTTTAGTTTTGATCATCCTAATTTCAACAAACCTAATGATATAAAACTAAATATCAAAAACAAATAAATGAAGGAAGTCCAAGATAATTAATGCTCTATGGATGGGACAAACTTGGAAGTTTGGCAACCTGAAGTGATAAGTGTTATGTTAGAACAAATGACCAAGTCAAATTTAGAGTAATTCATATAACAAAAAATCTAAGTCTACTAAATACCAAAAAACTCAAACAAGTAAGCCTTAAGTAAGAAAGACAAAATCACCAATTCAAACCAAGGATACATGTCAAAAAATGCCGGTAATCAAACATCATTGTGAAAATAGTAATAATCCTTAAACAAATATGGGAAATAAAAAAATGGTAAAACAAAATTGATGAGTAAGTAGTAACAATCTTTACTTAATCATCAATGTAAAAAGGTGCATAAAAGGGAAAACAACATTGATGAGTGAGAAGTAATAAGCCAACCTCAATCATCAATGGAAAAATTACATGAAAGTATAATTGCACTTAGGTGTTCTACAAAGAGGGTATTACAACAATAACAAATGCTAAAATAAATATGTAGGAACATGGTATAAAGAAAGTAATCCATAGTTACTCAAGCATATTGTTTTATTCTAAAGATAGATAAAATTAAAATAGATTAGTGCTATCATGTTCTTAATATATGAAAAAGAGGGAATATAGAAGAAGGAAAAACAAATTTAAAATCACACTATGCCTATCAATGGGGGAAATAAAATGGGTGGAGGGGAAAATGAAAGAAAAACCAAGGTAGAGGAACTCTTTATCAAAGTCAAGAGACTCAAATTAGGTTTGTCAAAATGAAAGGAGTTTTGACCTTAAGAACTCAGAAGAACATATCCTAGCCACACAAATCTTAGGTTAATAAATCAAGTATGTAGATCATGCCATGAAGGCTTTATATATGAAAAGGGAAAATGGACCTACCTTCCCATAATGTGTTCCCCATTCCTTAAGACCCCTTACAGAGTCATAGGTCTACTATGAATATTGGGTACTTGCATGAGAAAGTATCAACACCATAGAGTTTATTTAAATCTCATCTACTAATCTACTAGCCTATTACACCCCAATGGACCTTGGCCCTATTATGAGGCCAACTATGGAGTTTGAGATTTAATTAGAGATAATATATGTGTTTATAATCACATATTTTGTTGTGATTTTAACTTTTAAAATTTGTATGTTATGCCTTTTATTTTAAATTATTTGGCTTTTAACTTATTTGATGTCTTTTTCTATTCCTCCTCCATACATATTTGGAAAACCAAACATGGGTGCTAAGGATGACTTTCATTTGAATACTTGGGACTTGGTTACTAAGAGAGAGAACTTAGAGAGTATGGATTCTAAAATTCTTGTTAATTAAGGTTAAATAAAAGTGATATCTTGACTTCAACCTTGTTTTATCTAATGTGAAGTGGAAGGAAAATAAATCAAGAGGAGTGAAACATGAAACAATTTGAATTATTTTAGATTGAAAAAAATGTGACAAAGGGTGAAAAAGGGATACAGTGATAGTAAAAGTGTGATTCATTATCATAAGAATGAGGGAAGTGTAGGAAAACATGCTAACACAGTTTGTTGTGAAAATTTTAGCTATGAAATAAGTAAAATCCAAAGTTGAGAATAAGGAATCAAAAACTTGTAACCATTGCAAACACATTATAAAAATTAACACTAAATTAAAAGATGGAGATTTTATGAGGATGGCTAGGTCCTATCCATGGTCTTACACTGTAACTCATAAAAGATAAACCCATGAGGGTACTAAAGCATTTGAAAAGTAAATGGGATAAATATGGTATTTTTTGAGGAAGGCCAAGTCTTATCTATGATATTACATTTCAAATCATAAAATAGAAACATGAGGGGTACCAAAAAGCATGTAAAAACTATGAAAACAAAGATGAGAGAAATAAGTCATGAGGAATACGAAGCCCTATCCATAGTTTTACAATGCAATTCATGAGAAAAAGGGATAACAAAAGACCAAAAGGAAGGACTAAGTTATGTGAAAAAGAGAGAAATATTGTAGAGGGTGACACTCATGTAAGTATGCTAGAAAAAAGTGTTAGATAGATATCATATGAAAATTATGAAAATAAGGGAAGGATTTAAGCAAAATACTTCTTGAGGAATTATGCATTAGTGGGCTCTTTTAAAATATGGCCTTGATTAGTTTAAAGGTGATAGGTGTTTAGACCAAGAATATGTTTGAATAAATAAGGGCCCCACCATTTTGAGTTATATTTACCTTATTTTTCATTAGTATAGTCTAATTTAAGGGAAATATTACCAATATTAAAAGTGCAAACTTTAACTCTTTTTTTATGTTATTTGGTAATATGGGCCTTGTATTGGTGATTATGTTGCAAATCAGAAATATGGTGTTCATCAAGGAGATCAAAAGCATGAATATGAACTTCATATAGTTATTCATTAGGTATGATACCTTGAAGAGATATAAGGAGATAATAAATCTCAACTTTTAATGGGATAACTAATTCAAAACCATAGATTAGAGAAAATGGCATTGCCCTAGTGGAGGTACGTATTCTAGTGTGATAGGCCCAAAAAGAAGGATAGAGATGAAGATACCAATCTGTGTAGGTATCAAAAATTATCTTTTGGAGAATTTTGTTAAGAATTTTATTTGTGGCCTTGGCTTGGATATTGCATTTTAGATGGTAAGGTATGGAAAATTTGTGATTGATTTTAAATTTATCATAAAACTATTTGATGTCTTTATTTTTGAAGTTACCACCATTGTAAAAAATGATAGTATAAGGGAAACCAAAGTGGAAAATGGTTTGAATAAAACTAAATTTAGAGATGGTGGTACCAGTGACATTGACAAGGGGCATAACCTTGACCCATATGGTAAAATATTATGTGGTTTTGATTATAAAGACATGCCCATCTTGAGATCAGGAAAACTTACCTATGTTATCTAATCCCCACATGGAGAATGTCCAATGAGATTATATAGATCTTTGATGGAGGTGCATGAATGATATCATTATGAAAATATAAAGGAGTACACTTTTTAGCAAATTTGATGGCATACTTTTCAAGAGTGGGCCAAAAGTATCCCATACATAAGCATTTGTGGGATTTAAGATGTCCACTATAGTGGCCACCATAAATGCCCCCATGTGTTTTTTAGAGAAGAGGAGGGACCTCTTATTTCATAACACAACATATCAAGGTACATTAAAAATTATGGTAATATAGGTTCTTATATCAAAATACATACATAAAGGTTTTTTTTGTGAATATGAGTCTTTTCATAGGAATCAATGTTTGGAGGATAAGTTTGGTGTTTAAGAAATAGAATAATATATTTGTACCATGGGATTTGGTGAATGGTAAAAATATTAATTTCATAGATGAGTGAATCATGTAGTCAAAGATAATATGGGGATTATATTATTTGGATAAGAAAAGTGGAATCAGTAAGAACTTGGTGTGCATGAAAAATAGATGTTGAAGAAGTTAGTGAATCAACTATAGAATTTTGACCTTGCATGATAGGATGGATGGTGAAAGAATAAAAATATTTGGAGAGGGTAGTTGTGATTTGATTATAAGAAATTATATTCTCACTTTTGCATTGATAATCACCATTCACTTGGAATTACATGAGTTGGGAGTATCCTAAAGCATGTAGATATTTGATATCTAGATCAACGGCTACTCTCATGCTTACGATTAAAGCTTCATATTCTATCATGTTGTTAGTGACATAGAACGTGAGGAAAAATGTTAATGGGATAATTTTTCCAAGAGGGATCGTAAGGATACAACCTACCCCAACTACTTGAAGGCATCTAGTGCCATCAAAATGAAGGGTCCAAGTATTTTTGTGTAAATTGACATTAATTTTAGGAAGTTATTTGATAACCACTTTTGGTTTAGTAGTGTCAGGGAAGATAGAGGACTCTTATAGGTTACTTTTTTTAAGGTCAGCAATGAAGTTATGAAAGTAATATTTAAGATATATGGCTTATTTAAGACCTTCAATATAGAGAATATTATCATTAGGAAGATTATATTGAAGGTGATCAGTAGTTAGGATTAGAGTTGCCATAAGTTGGTCAACAATGATTTGTCATTTGATAACTTTTTATGTAATAATTCAAAGATCAAATTCTATGAAAAAGACCATCAACTTACTAATTCTATCTCTAATAAGAAATGATATGGATAAAAAGTGATAAAGGGGATTGGAATGAATGATAACATAAGTGGTTTGATGAATCATATAATGTTAAATATTTTTAGTAGTGAAATATATGGCAAGAAAATAACATTCAAATTTTGTATAATGTTTCTCATAGTCAATGAGGCCTCAAATGATATAGTAGATGGCATATTACCTCCTAGTATCATCTTGTTGGTTAAGAATTCCCCTAAATGATATGGGTGTGGAGAGGTATATAAGATTAACAGTTGATTGTTTGAGGGTGGACGAAGAGTAGGTGGGTGAAGAAATGATTATTTCAAATTATCAAATGTTTTTTATAAAGATCCATCCATTCTAGGGCATTACCTTTATTAAGAAGATAATTGATGGAATATATATGATAAGCCATTTTGGGGATGAACCATCTGATTGCCCCAAGTTTACCAAGGTAAGTGTGAATATCTAGAATGGATCAAAATATGGACATAGTGATGATAACATTTATCTTGGTAGGATAAAAATCTATACCATGAAGAAAGACTAATAATACTAATAGTTTTCTAGATGAGACACTAAAAACACATTTATAGGGATTTAGTCTAAATTTATATTTAATGAGGTAATTGAAGATGATGGTAAGATCAAAGAGATGATTCTTGTGGATTTTGGATTTGGCAATGAGGTCATCCATATAGGTCTCTACAATATTATGAATAAGATCATGAAAGATGTGAGTCATCACCCAATGATAGGTAGATCTATATTTTTTAAGGCCAAGGGGAATTTTAACATAGCAATAGGTACCCCTTTTTATGGTGAAAGTTATCCTATGTTGGTCTTTAGGTGCAATGTGAATTTGGTTATAACCTGAGAAATCATCCATAAGAGAAAATTTTTCATAAACAACAGTGGAATTGGTGATGGCATCAATATAAGGTAGCATGAAATTATCCTTGGGATAAACAAGATTAAGATTACGTCAAATAATGCAAATGAGAATGACCATGGTGATTTTATTTAGAATAGGTACAATATTAGCAGCCCATTCAAAATAGTCCATAGGAATGACAAACTTAGCATTAAGAAGTTTGATTATTTATTTATGACATAAAGCTAAATATTCTAGTGGAAAGCATTCTTTCTTTTGTCACATAGGTTTAACATTAAGATAAGTGATAATATTGTGCACCATGATTCCAGGGCCAATACCAAACATGTACTCATAGGACCAAGTAAAATTTTCATGATATTTATCAAAGAATAAGATAAAGTTATTATGCTTAGTTGGTGTGAGTTCATGAGATACTATAATTAGTCAAGAGAATAATGGTGTAATATATTCAATTCAAATGGTTTATTAGATAAGCATATCATTAAAATATTTAAAATGGTATGGTATATTAGGTAAAGATTAAATTAGATTTTCTTTAGGGTCGATGCTAGCAATTAAGTTATTGAAATAAGGGGATTTATTTTTGAAATTCCTAAGTTTGTGATACTGCTGAGGGAATTGAGGTTCTTAGGCATGAATCAATTTAATAATGGCTTCATCACTAGCAAAGTGGGAAGAGGACCATAATACTTGACATCTAATTTGAGATAAAGAATTTGATTACCTTGATGGTCATATTTAGAATGTATTTGTTGTACATCTATGGCCTTGACATCTAATGTGATCTCATGAGTAGGGGGATAAGGGGAAGAAGATTGATCAAATTGGGTTGGTCTATCATTATCTTCTTTGACGGGGGAAGAATTATATGAGAGGATCAAATATCTAGGTGGTATAAAAGATGAAACAATTATCAGAGGTTTGGAAGGTAAGATTTATTCTACCACCCAAGGAGTATTAATAAGTGGAGAATTAATAGGAGGTACATGACCCTCAGGAGTTAACTTAGAGGTAGTGGAAATGGTGTGAACATCATAGTTAAAAGCATGTATTTGGGCTAAAGTTTTCTAATAATGTTGAACATCAAAGTCTCATGATTGATCTTGGGTCATGATTTAGTTATCATAATAGGTTGGATAAATTGTACATGTTTGAGATTTAAGAGGAGTTTTAAAAGGGGAGATACTTAGATCACTGAATTTGCATGGAAACATCATTAAGGGACCTTAGAATAATTTGGCCACTCCATAATCATTACATGTGAAAGTATCTTCTAGGTATGAAGCATCCTGATCATTTCATGGGAGGGGGAATTAGTGATATCATCAATGAGAAGGATAGTGAGATCATGAGGTAATAAATAGGGAAGAAGCCAATATAATATGTAAGGAGATATCTTAGTAGTGTTTAAATTATGTTACAAGTCATTAGTTTCATCATCATTTGAATTAGCTATAGTGACATGTAAGTCTAGATTGACGTTAATGAATTTAGTTAAGGGATAACTATTGATTATTAGAATGGTAGGAATGTGATATTGAGATGGAGGATTAGGAAGTTGAATACTATAATGGTTGGGATCGGCCTCATGTTTATACCTTTTATCATTATGTAGTAATTTGATGCATTAGATAGTATAAGAGGTGATATAATGAATTCTATGAGTCCATGGTCATCATAGGAGTATGTTGTAAGATAGGGGAAAATCAAGGACCATAAGCTTAATTCAAATAGTCTTAGGTATAATTGTAATGGGGATCCAAATACAACCAAGTGGATTTTGATTAGTTTTATCAAATCCATGGCATGTTAGGTGGGTTTTCTTGAGATGATCCTTATTATATCTACGTTGATAGATGATCCAAAAAGATGTCACATTAATATAAGACCCTTTGTCAACTAAAGATTTATGAATAAGGGTGGTATTAATGGATATTTCCATAAATATGGGTGGATCATCAACATAAAAAAAGATATCATAATTAATCACGTCTTCTTCAAGGAATTCAATGGAAGGTTAAAATAAGGAAAAATAGATTCAATGGTATGCACATTGGTAGGTTGAGGCTCAAGAGAGGGTGGTTCTTCTTCTATAGAAGATGGATCTTTAATTTATTGCAATTGTTGCATTAGGAACTTGTAATGATAGGGGGAGGTGAGAAATAAATCCATAAGATGAATCTTTTAAGCCATGGAGTTGAGCTCTTCTAAGAATTTCTAATGGGATTTAGAAGAAGAACTAGTGTAAGGTTTATAAGGTAAGGTATGTTTTAAAGGAATGGAAGTGGTTTGGAAGGAAGAGATGGTTCCTCATTTTCTTTTAAAACTAGATGAATGGTTGTAGTATCTTTAAGGATTTGTTCTTCTGAAGAGGGTTTTTTAGGTTTGGTGATAGGATCTTTGTGGGCCAATTTATGACAATAGTTGACCTTAGTTGCATTAACATATTGAGAGTTATTATAGTATTGGTCATAGTCAACATCAATAAAATAAACATCTTTGGTAGTTTATTGAGTGGTAGATATGGGGAAAGATTTTTGGTTATTAAAAGAGGAAGCTTTGGGAGCTTGTCATTTTTTTAAAATGGTGATATATTCTTGATGATGGAGTTGGATCATGGCTTCATGATTGAAGTAATCACCAAGCTTATAGGAACAAAAAAATGGTTAATCCCTCTATAATTTCATGGGAATGAACAATGATAGCATAGAACCAATAAAATTAATTACAGTCATACCATTTAGGAAGATTATTGGGATAAGTAAAGGGCTTAGAGGACATTAATATTTGTTTCATTTGATGCATAGTTAATGGTATATGAGAAAATGGGGGATTGTTAGCCTTGATAACCGCTAGTTTGGTTTGAGGAGTATTTGTGATGATTGCATTGGTAGAAGATTGAAAATATCCCTTAAGGTATTTTGTATTAGGTTAAAATTTATTAATTAATAAATATTTATGCTTGTCTTGGTTAAGAGATTTGTTAAGCATTTGAAGGGAAAAAGTTTGAACCTTATATTGAAGAGAAAGAGTTAAAGCAGTTATAAAGAGTTTAAATAGATTATCATCAGTCATGTTATGGTTGACCTTGTGGAAAATGGATTTCCATCATTTGATAAAATTATGAATTAATTCAGTGGGAGATTACTTAGCACTGATGAAATGGATAAGGTAATTTTTGGGAAGGTCATTGTTTTGAAATTATTTAACTAGAGGATTGACTAAATCCTCTAGTTGTCAGATGAAATGTTGGGGAAGTTGGTTGTACCATTTCAGTACATCACCATTGAAGGTTTTAACTAGAATTTTAGTGGTGGTGAAATTATTAAATTTGGATCTACTCTTTATAAATATTTCAAAATTCTTTACGAAAAGATTCATGGGCTTTAGTACCATCATACTTGATAGTTGGAGAGATGTTACCAATATCAATAAATATGATGAATGGAGCTAAAGGATCATTTTGGATGTTTTAAAGCATCTTGTTATTCATGATAGGTTGGGCAATAACATTTCTTAAGGTGTCTTTAAGAGGTGAAGGAATAAATTTGATTATTTTGAGGAATTAGAATCGAAGGCTGATTAGTTATATTGATAAAATGATGTTGTAATTGAATAATTTGGGAGGTGTTAGATGTTTGCATTATGTTAAGTTGTTTCATGATATGTACAAGAATTTGGGTTGTATCAATTATTAGGTTGGTGTTTGTAGGGGGAATCCTTGAATTGGTATTGTGGGAGGGTTATTAGGAGGTGTATTACTAGTATGTATATTGGATAGACTTATGTCAATTAGTCTCAAATAATGTTGAGATGATTAAAGATGAGAATTGTATTGATAGGTAAAAAAATATTATATCCACCTACCTAAGGAATGATTTAAACCATGTTATAATAAATAGATGGAGGGGAAGAAGTTCTCTAAGAGTGAGGATTATCTTGGGAGGTAAAGAAAGGGAGAAAAAAATACCTCATATAGTGTCTAAATGGATGCAAGTTGTCCAAGATGATTTGGAAATGGGATTTCATGATGCTTGATGAAAGGAATAATATTTTAAGCAAAGAGATATTAGGGATATATAACTAAGTTAGCTAGATAGAGAACTAAATTAGACAAATATAAGATCAAGGTTAGTCAATTGGTATAAAGTTGCCTAGATCGATAAGGTATTATGGAGACATAAGATGAGAAGAGTACATAGATGTATGAGTTGATTAAAAATTGATGGATAGAGGCTGAGAAAATTATAGAGCTAAATAGGTCACATATGTACTGTTGAATTTCTAAGTCACCCCCAACTTGTGTAAAACTCACAAATATCCTATATAATATTTATGCACCTAAAAAGTGTTGAGTTATTAAAAATCAAACCATGCAAAAATGCCTCCCATCTGTACCCATGCCAAAAGTAGTTATCATAGATATACACATCAATTAAGTGATAGTTACAACCCACTAAGCATCCCTGATGTTCATCCCACATAAGATATTTCATCACACGCACCAAGGTGGCACACAAATTTAGAATGTAGAGCCCTAATCTTTAAATAACATAGGTAGAGGTGCACATGGAGTAGTTTTAAATTATAAGGAGTGCACCCAGGTCCTTCCATCTTCATTTAACTTTCTATTTAAAGGGTGTTTATACCTTCAAGATGAAGTATTACACCTAATCATAAAGTTTCATTTCTACAATCTCATACATTGTAGACTGCAATATATGTTGTACACATACTATTTTGTGGATTGACATGGATCCCAACTATAAAACAATGGTGTGTAAATTTAGGGGAGGCCTACATAGTGATTGATAAGTGGTAGCAAGGTATAAGGAGGTACTTATAAAAGAATTTAAAGAGCATTTAAAGCTCATTGGGATAAGTAAATGTAAAAATGGTGGTCAAACATTAGAATATGAGTACATTCTACCCCTATGAAATTTTAAAGAATCTTCCACTTGCAGACATACACATGGATCCAAAATGAGCCTTACCACCAACTTTTACATCTAAATCACCAGGCATAATTTGAGAATCAAGGGAATGACATCATAATAGAATTAAAATTTGTATCTACTACCCTAAATGACACATTAATTATAAAATGGATTGATATTATAAAAGCCTTATTCTTAATCATAAAAATGGATTGACACATTTTAGTAAATCATATGCTACCAAAATTTTCCCTCCAAGATTACTTCTATTGGTTGAATCTTACAAGTTAATGAGACTTAATTTCACCTCCTTCTATTCTTATTACACCCCATGTGATATTTGTATTTTTTGATCCTTGTATATGGATAATGTTTACCCTGATCATTACTATCCATTCATAACACCTCTATGTAGACCTTAGGACTCACTTATAGGTCATATCTCATGTACATTTAGGTCTATGTAGACATTATTTGTAGATCATTTGTCATCCCTATCAATATTACACTATGTTCTCATGCCTCTATGTGAAATAATTATGCATTTAGAGTGGCCTTGGTAGAGTCTATGTGATAACCTCTTATTTTTAAATATTTTTAGTGTGGTCATGGTGATAGGAGCATTAAATCTATTCTCACTATATCACCTTTTATATTATAACAAATTATTACATTATCCCTCCTATTTCCCTAAAGAATCCTAGGTTTAGATTACTGGTATATTTACCTTTCTACTCTTTAGGTGTTTATATTAGTATTAAAATAGGTGCACTTAAAATGGAAGGAATATAGCCTACTCTTAAGGCTCATCCTGAGGAGTGCAATGGTTCCACACCTTGGGGACATTCCCATTATTGTGATGAGACAACTAATGTTCATCATGTGCAGATGAGTGATAGTAATTATATACCCAACATCGAACACTATTGTGCCTTATGTAAGGCATTCACACTTAGTGCCCATCATAAAACATTCTTGTATAGTAAAACATCCATGGGTGCACATTTTAAATGAAAATAGTTTCTAGCATGCTCAATGGGACTAGTTTAAAGAATAGGCTAAGGAATCAATGCTACCCTTAGCTAATAAGTGTAGTAGACACTTAATAAGAATAATTAGAGACTCTAAGAATTTTTATTTCATAAATATTAGCCCCTGTCTACATGCCAAAAATAACAAGATCATCTTGGAAGGGTATTGACCTCCATTTCATTGAGCTTTTAACACCCTCTAGGAGAATAATATTAAGAGTGTCTTCATCCCTTAGTAAAATAAGGAATAATTCAAGTCATTCATCTCATAAAAATTAGTCTTTAGCTCCATTTAGAAGGTCCCCCACACCTAAAGGAATTTTATTCCCTATCCCATTCATGTTTGTGTAGATAAATTAGATGTTTGTACCTTTCAATAGAGGTAGTCCATTGATTCTTACCTAGTATGATGATATTCTAGTCACATCCTTCAAAATCTTGTCCTAATTTACTATAAATAATGTGACTTCCCCTATGGAACATATTCAAGATATCATAGATATCTACTGAATGCATTATGTCACTAAAGATAATGTCATAGTTAGGCTACTTTCCTCTTATTTTAAATGCAAATCCCTTCAATGGTACCAAGCCTTTAGATCAAATTCTATTCAAAACTAGGATGAACTTGGCAATGAATTATGAAATAAATTAAAGGACTACAATGACCACTTATCCCTAATAGAGTAGCTCACAACTATAAAGGGAGCCCCACATGAGATGATGGTTGACTTTAACATCAACTTATAGAGAGTTTGGGATAGGATCCCACCTTTATGTAATCCATCTCCCTACATTGCATTTTTATATTTTATAAAATATATTAAGAATGATATAGCTATGATGAATCAATCCATGGGAGGCACAATACTACCTAATAGCTATGAAGTTACAGTGCCTATATTTTTTTTAATCCAAGATTGGAAAATTCACTTAAACTCCCTATGCCTCTATTTGTAGAGCCTCTTCCTAGAAAACTAGTTGTGCAACCTATGTTAGCACATAATCCCCACCAAAGGTGATTCAAAAAAAATTATTTATTATTTCCCCTAATGAACTGCATGAGGTTAAAATTCTACTATAAAGCTTTTGGAAAGATCTTGTCACTCTAAAAAATTAGTAAGTACAGTACCCTAGACCTCATCAACCCTTCATTCAGTGACTCTAATCAGATAGGCCTCCTTACCAAGGTGGTGTATAAGCACAAAATTATCTCACATATAATAGAATTACTTATGTAGAAAAATTTGATGCTTGTAATGCTTTTGGACCCATTGTACCAGTGTAAAACAATCTTACATAGTATCTTGAATTATGTTTTCCATGTAGCCAACCACATAATCAAGCTACATGCACAAATGGGGTCATGAACCAAGCATTCATGGTGAGAATTTTTTCATAGCCTCAAGATCAAATGAATAGTATGGCTTTGTATGAAGGAGATATTCAAGTACCATCACAACAAAAATATGGGTATAATCTCATCAATTAGCAAGAAGACAACTTCAATTATGTGAATCAAAATAGTGTGCTAATTGGGTGAAACATCCTAGTTTCTTTCAACACAAGATTTAAAAGGAGAGGAACAGAGGAGGAAATACCAACTTTAGTTCCCTCATCTTCAATAACTTAGATAACTCATGTAGGTACACAATCTAATGTGCCTATGTAACTTATAGTGAACATGAAATAAGATGCATAAAGAGAAGGTCCAACTCAAACTAGCATATAGATATGGAAAGAGGATACTATCTAGAATCCATAGTTAAAATATATCATATACCTTCAACATAGTGTAAAAAATTAATAAGATGAGCCTTAATGTAACCATGTGGGACACTCTGTCTATTCCATCTCAAAGGAATTTACTACAAGACCCTCTAAAAATATTTTAGGAGTGTAAGACATCCCAACTTATTCCTTACATATTTATAAGTCTATTCCATCCAAAATTAGAGGAAGCAAAAGTGTGAAATAACATGAAGCTTCCCCAATTATACATCTCCTTGATTATAAGACAAAATCAATTACACGATTACATGATCAACTTAGGTGCAAATAGATTGGTGATTCTAAATAAGATCAAAGACATGCTCAAAATTACATATTCCCCTATTTCCAAAAGAGTGGTATCAATTGATGGAATGATAGTCAAAACTATGGTAATCATCAAAGATTTAATTCTTTCATTGCATGCATGCCGAAGACACTCAATTGCATATGTTATTATAGTTATTAACTTACCTCCCTACTTTGCCATTTATCTCTCTTGAGACTTTATGACAAAGATGGGAAAATATGTATCATTAGATTGGTTTCATATGTTACTAAGAACCAAATATGGGACTAAAGTGACCATCAAGGATAAAACTATCTTTAAAATCTATGTTGAACCATACTCTTCTAGCCCATTTGAATTAAACTACACAATGCTTGATCAAGAGGAGAATCTGAATCTCTATGAAGCCAAAACACCCCTTGAAGATATCCCAGATGATTTGTTGGATTAATGGGCACATCAATTTTTTGACTATGATCCATATGAAAATGCAAAGGAGATTGAGCCAGGTACATACTATATCTTAGAATAGGATCTTATGTTATCTGAGCTCATAAAGGTTCAAGAAAACCCTAAGGGTATGTGATAGTTGTACTTTGATGGTTCTAAAAGTAAAAATGACACTAGAGATGGTGTGATGTTAGTATCCCCTCAAAAGGATAAATATTTCCATACCTTTAGATTGTAGCTTATTTACACAAACAATGTTGCAGAATATGAGGTACTGATCTAAGGCATTGAACTTATACAAAAGATAATAATCAAGGTATTATAGGCATTGGGTGATATTGAACTGGTTGTTAACTAGGTTAGGTTGTAGATCATGACCAAAAATGGCTTAAAGAAAGATTATAAGCATAAGGTATGGGATATGATTTAAAGCTTTGACATGTTCAATATCATTTCCATACCAATATTGTAGAATATTGACATAGATAGACTCATAATTTTAGGTGTATAGGATGACATCCCATGTTATTTAATTAAGTCTAAGTAGCTTGTCAAACTCATGATCAAACCAATAGTCCTTGAAAACATAGAGAATTGGTAGGTATTTGAGAGTGATGAACATATTATCAATTTCCTATAGGATGAGGTAGAGTTCTATTCCAAGAACCAAGTGTATCTCCAAACCTAGTATGAAGAGCAAGTCATTTGATTGAAGGGAAACAAGATACCAAAAGGTCTAGTCACCCTAAAAATCATCTTAAATTATAATGACCAATTCAAATAATAAAGGTGAAGCATGACAACAAAAGATGAAGTATTTTCATGAGTAACCATTTTAGAAGGAAAGACCCTAAAATTTGGTAAGGCATGCTCCCCACCAGAAGTAAAGAGCTTCATTAAACTCAGTAAAATATATGATGATATATTTTAATGGAACTATAAGGACCTTAGGGGCTTTGATTTAGGCATAACCTGACCCACAATTAAGCTTGACCCCAATGTATATCCATTCTATAAGAAGCAAAGGCTAGTCAATCAAAATATTGAGCCATTTAATGAGAAAGGATATCTTAAAGCTCATTGAAGATAGTATAATAATTCCAATTAAGCACTCCTTATGGGTCACAAACTTAATCTTAGTATGTAAAAATAATGGTGAAATCCATGTGTGGAATTCAAAGACCTAAAAAAGGCTTCCCTCAAAGACCACTATCTCCTCCTACCATTAGATCATATATTACAAATGGTTTTAGGCATATAAATATTCTATTTGCTAGATGGTTGTTCAAGCTAAAACCAAATTTAAGTTCAAAATTTCAATTGTTACAAAATGGCATTCATCACTAAGTAGGGAACCTTCACATACTAAAATATGCCATTCAATTTGATAGACATAATAATAACCTTCTAAAGAGCCATGGATATAGAATTTATGGAGCCCATCAATAAAGTCATCTTAGTTTACCTTGATGACATAATTATTTTCTCTAAGCATGAAAAAGATCATTTAGGCCATTTGGAGAAAGTCTTTGAAAGGTGTCAAGAGTTCAAAATATATATGAACCATATCAATTATATATGCCTAGTTCATGAGGGAACTATATAAGGGCACACTATTTCAAAAAAAGTACTCAAAATTAATAAAAAATGAGTCAAGAATATATCGTCTCTCCCTTTTTCAAGTCATAATAAGAGTCTCTAGAGTTTCTTATGAATAATCAAATTTTTCATAAGATTAATTATTGATTTCACAACCCTAACCAAACCCATCACTATAATGCTAAAGAAGAATGTTGCATTTATCTAGACACTAAAAAGTATAGATAGTTTTGAAGCCATCAAGCATGCCATGCACAGGGTCCCACATCAATCAATCCATATTATAATAAGGATTTTACCCTTTATGGATTTGGTGGGATTGAAAGCATCTCAATTATCCTTACATAGCAAAAAAATGATCATTTATATTAGCTAATTACATTCTTCAACTAGGTGCTAAAATATTATGAGTTATGTTATAGCTTCATGGAGAAGCATGCCTTCAAATTTGTGAGATCACTTAAGAATTTTAGGCATATTCTATCCAATAATAAAATAAAAATCATGGTTTTACACGTAGGCATCAAATATTTTTGCTCTATAAGGACATCAATGAGAAAAAAGGTTTGTTGGGTCACAAAGGTAATGGAGTATGAATGGACATCTAGATCACAAAGCTAGTGTGAGGAAAGAGACTCTATGAATAATTAGATGAAGTAGAACAGTTTGGAGATAGGATAATCTTGGTGTCACATGAAAAGGAAATAATAGGCCTAAAATTTATAACTGAATAGATGTAAGATATGAAGACCTTCCTTCAACATGGCATGTATCTCCTAGCCTTGATAAAGCCAAACATAGGCATTTTAGGTTGCAAGACATTCCCTATGTGCTCATCTATGGTGCACTTTTTTAGAATGACCTCAATTTAGTCCTCTTGAGATAAATATATTCATATCAAATAGGTATAATTCTTCAATAATTCCATGATAGCCTTGTAGGAGGCCTTTATTCACCCAAGGTCACTACTGCCAAAATCATGTGAGGTAGCTATTAATGGCCAACTTTGATTGAATATGTGCACACATATGTGTAAAATTTTAATAAATGTGCTTTATTAATTATAAAATAAAGGATATTAGCCTTACCATTAAACCCAATACAATTCATTAAACCCTTTTCATAGTGGGGCCTATATTTCATAGGCATGATTAACCCACCATCAAGTGATGGACATAAATGGATTCTCATGGTCATGAACTATTTCACAAGGTGAATATAAGAAGTAGACCTTAAGGAGGCTAATGATACATCCATCCTAATTTTATATAAATCCATTGTAACAAGATTCAATATCCTATCCACCATTATATCTGATAATGTGTTGGCTTACTTTAGATCCATGATTAGTGAATGGACCATCAAAAATAAAATCTATTTGAGCACCTCATCGAATTATCACCCTAAAGATAATGGTTTAGATGAATCTATGAATAATAATTTGATTAACATCATAAATAATACCATGGAAGTTAATCAATGAGCTTAGAATGTTAAGCTCAGAACTACCCTTTGGGTTGATTGAGTCACACCCAAGAGAGTATTGGGAAAGTCACCCTTCATGTTAATCTATAGAAGGGAGTCAAAATTGCCAACATCTCTTGAGTGTTTTCATTAGATCTTGCCCATCAATTAGAATCTCTTGAAAGTGATCCCCTTGAATTAATATTAGTAGAGACAATAGAGCTTGAAGAGACTAGAGCATACGTTATGCACACTATGGAGCTCCAACAAGCCCAGATGAAGAGAAATTTTGATAAGAGGGCCACTGATATATATTTTTATGAAGGAGATTTAGTGATCAAGTGGGATGTAAATATAGTGAAAGCTAGAAGGCATACTAATTTAAACACAATATGGAGTAGTCCATATACCATAACTAGCCATAAGTAATCCAATATTTTCTAACTTATTAAATTTAATGGAGATGAACTACCTATCTCATTTCGTGGGATCCATCTCAAAAACTACCTCCACTAATTCTTGTATAAATTTTAAATGGGTATATTAGTTGTTTTTAATTTCCCTAAGTGTTTTGTGTACCTTGTTTTAGGATAGTTTTATTTCCTCTAAGTGTTTGTGTGCATTATTTCTATTAGCTTAATATCTTTCCTCTAAGTGACTTTATCATATTTTTTTGTTTTTATAAGAGGTTCTTAATTCACTCTAAGTGTAAGGATACACAACCAATGCATTCATAAATGAGAGGAACAAAAAATTTAAGACTATGTGCCCAATGGATCACTTTAAAGGCTATTGGATTCCTACTTAGCAAGTAACTAGCCTGCAAAGATAGACAAAACTGTTTAATTTCTAAGTTACCCCCAACCTACGTAAAACTAACATAGATCCTATAGAATATTTATGTACCTATAAAGTATCACATTCTTAAAAATAAAAATGTACATAGACACCTCCCATCTGCACCCATGCCCAAAGCACTTAACACATATATGTGCATCTACTAAGTGATGATTTGTGCCCATTAGGCATCCTTGACACACATCCCACATATGATACTTCATTGTATGAACTAGGGTGGTATTAAAGTTCAAAATTTAGATCCATAATCTTTAGATAATTTAGGTAGAGTTGTACATGGAGCAGTTTTGAATTGTAAAGAGTCCACCTAAGTCCTTTCATCCTTGTGTTACTTATTATTTAAAGGGTCCCTATTCTTTTAGAATGAAGTGTCACACCAAATAAGAATTTGTTTGTTTTCTTAACTCATACATCATAAAATATGATATATATTATGCACATAGTACTTCATAGACTGACATGGATCCTAGGAGTAAAGCAATGATATGGCAGTTCAATGGAGGCCTACATAGTAATTGACAAGTGGCAACAAGGTATAAATAGGTAGTTGTAAAAGTATTTTAGTAATGTTCAAATCCTCATCAATATAATTAAATGAAAAAGTGATACCTAGACATGAAAATATGAGTACATGTCACCCATCCAACTTTTACAAGAATATCTGACTTTTAAACATACATGTGGATCTAGAATGAACCCTGCCACCAACTCCTAGATCTAAATTACCAAGTAAAATTCAAGAAGCATGGGTGTAGTGTCATAATAGAATTAAAAGTTGTATTTACCACCCCAACTGGTGAATTAATTATAAAATGGATTAATCTTATAAAATCCTTGTTCTTCACTATAAAAAGGGGGTTGACATATTTTAGTCAACCTGATGTTACAAAATTTTTCCCTTTAAGAGTACTTATGTTGTCTCAATCTTATAAGTTAATGATAATTAAGTTCACCTCCCTTTTTTGTTATCATACCATATGTTTTATTTGTGTTTGTTTATCCTTATTTATGGGTAATGCTCACTCATCTCATTATTGTCCATTCCTAACACCTCTATGTAAAACTCAAGACTCACTTATAGGTCACATCGTATGCATATTCAGGTCTATCTAGACGTTATCTATGGTTCATTTGTCATCCCTTTCAATTTTACATTATGTTCCTACACTTTTATGTGAAATACTTATGCATTTAGAGTGGCTTTGGTAGAGTTTATATGATAACATCTTATTATTAAATATTTATAGTGTGTTTATGGCACTAGGAGTGCTCACTCTATTCTCAATGTATCACCTTTTATTTTATAACAAATTCTTACCTTCTCCATCTCCTTTCCCTTAAAAATACTATTTTTAGATTAATATTATATTTACCTTTATACTCTTTAGGTCTATATATTGGTCTTAAACTTGGTACACTTAGAATAAAAGGAATCCAATATAATCTAGGGGATCATCCTAAGGAGTGCAAGGGTCCCACACCTTGGGGATGATCTCATCATTATAATGAGTTAACAGATGCTTAGTGTGTGAAGATGAGAAATAACACATTCATACACAATTTAAAACACTTTTTCACCCTACACAAGGCATTCATTCTTAATGATCCACTATAAAACATTATTGCATAGCATAACATCCATGAGTGCACATTTTTAATGACAACATGTACTACTAGATAAAGGTTAAAATGAAAAGATAAGAGACACAATCATGATGGTCGACTATGCATTATAGGTAGGAGGTGAAATAATTTATAATCTAATGTATCAAATAGAATGAAAGTGTTCTAAAATAGGGGAAATTTTTTTACAAGATAAGTGAAGTAAGAATGAAATAAAACACACGCATAATTAGATCAATGTGAGTGATCTAATTGGGGCACACAAAAAAAAAACCTTGCACCAATGTTGGCCAATGCATTTTTTTATAATACAACACAAAATGATTAAAGAGAAAGTAATCAACTAAAAAGTAAATTATAACTAAGTGATCATCCTAATTGTTATTATAATATTATAAAGTATTGATTTAAGCATGATCAGGGATTTGGCTAAAATAAGGAACTAGAAAAGCAATTTATGCATGGTTTTAGGACATTTATGTTGAATGGGATATGTGTTAGCAATGGTACTAGCTTGGTATTTGAGCCTACCCCATCACTTCATAATCCTATAATGATAAGGGTATTAGGTGTTTTGCCAATATATACCATTAACCACATATTTATACTTTGCCAACAAACCAGGTTGGCTACCCCCTTGGTGATTAAATCCAAGTAGGTAGGCCTTTGGAAGATAAGTGTTTAAATGCATTTTGAATGTTAGGTGATTTAGTAGTATGTAAAAAAGAGTAAAATAGTGTATAAAAATGATAATTTGAAAAACTGCCTATTTAGACTATGTGATTTACTCTAATCATGCAAATAATTGAAAAAGGAAATGTGAATTAATTACTAGCAAATAATTATTAATTCCTTAATTTAAGAATAGTATAGAGTTGGTCTAGGTGACACTATACGTAAATAGTACTAAATAGAGTTGACTAGGTCGATGTTTTTCTATAGAAGTAAGGTCTTTAAGAACATAGTCAAATATGTTGACTATGTCTCATAGATAGAACACAAAATATAGAACTAAGTCAACTAGGTTGACCTAGTTGGATATAGGGTTGTAGTTTTCAAGACTAATAACTTGTGAAAAATAGAATTGAGGAAAGTAATAAAATGATAGAGAGATGAAAGAGAGGAACCTTGGTGGGCTTGAAGATGGTTAAGATTGATTTTTTTTGGCTAAAGTGCCTTAATTGTTGCTTTCAAATTCTAAAAACTAAGTTGATTGGTTTGACCTAGTTATGTAGATACCTATGTGCTAAAGAAGAATTAGATGAAAAATTTGAATTATTTAATAGTGTTTGTTAACCTGTATGTCGGTATAGAAAATAAGATGACAAATTTGACTTATTTGATAGTGTTTGTTAACCTTTATACTTGGATAGAAAATAATATGACAAAGTCAACCTATTTGACTTTGTGTGCTTATCTAGAACTTAAAAAGAGTAATGAGTTGAGTTATTTGAACTAGTAATCTGTATCTAATGAATATTTTTAGAAACAAAACAAAAAAAATTGATGTGACTATGTGTTAAACCTGAGCACAAAAAAGTTAGAACTATAATCTAGTTCAATAAAATACTAAAAATGTAGAAAAATATAATAAGATGATAAAATGATGGCATGAAAGAAAACCTGTAAGGGCTATATTCATGTAGGGTTCACCAAAATATATGTAATGGGAAATTCAACATATATATAAATCAATCTTATCTCAAAAATGATAAATCCTATTTACACTACCAATTTTGGATATATTAGATATTCAGGTTAATGACCAAGATGGATCTGTTAGACATAGCCAAGAGATCTCTTACCATAATAAATTTACTAGGGAGGGTTCTAAAACCTCTAGTCAAGCAAAACTATGTAATAACCCTAATTGGTTTCTATGTTTTCATATTCATTGAACTAATAACAAGTAAAGTAAAAGTCTAATCTAGTGCTCATTAAAGCTTGTGGCATAAAATGGGGGTTAGCAAACATAAAATTAGACATACATAAGATAATCCTAATTAAGCTAAGTATAGGTAAAACCCTAATTTAAGGAGAGAACAATATATTCAAAATCCATTAATTATGCTACTTCTATCTACTAAAGAGATGATCAAACTTAGATATACTTACCTTGAATATTAACCCATAGAGAATCAATCTCTCCCTTGGACAAAGGTTATTTTTAAAGATGTTATGGTTTGTAAGGATTGATAAGAGAAGCCAAAGCAATACTTTTACACAAGACATGATTCTTCTTTAAGTATAAACCCTAGGCTAAGAATCCTTAATTAGAGTGGTGGTCGAGCAGATTGTAAATAAGTGAAAATGAATAATTAATTCTTTTTTCTTTCTAAGAATGAAAAATAAATGTGTTTATATAGGCAGATCTAACCCTATTCATTTTCAAAAGTTTAGATCAACAAGGTCAACCTAGTTGACCTAGTATCCTTATTGATAAAAATAAATTAGGTCATGATTAAGGTCAACCATTAGTTGACCTAGACCTCATAGACACCTAAATCTGGCCACCAATGACCTCTAACTAGGTTTTTGACCAATTTCCACCTAAAATGCACAATTTGGCCTAAAAACATGAAAATGCATTAAATGAGTTGAAATTGATGTATTCAAGTGTCAATTTTGTTTAAAGTATCAATAAATGGGTTAACGTAATTTATGGGCCAGCTAACTTTAATCATGTCATTTTGAGTCAAAATGCCAATTTTGCACTTGGGTGCTCTAGATTGATCTTTTATACCAAATCTCTTACATGAGACACATACCTTTATTATTTGGTGTTTGAAACATCCTAAATGAGACAATGGATCCAAAACATCTAACATTGAATTCCAATTCCAATCTAGTCAAATTTTAGACCAATAACAAGTCATTCTAATTAATTTAAGTAATTTGTACACAAAGTGCTTAATCATGATTAAGAGATAATTAATCCAAATCAAGGCCTAATTAATAATTCCATGAAAAATTGTTTTTATAAATGAATATTGAATATCTATATCATCAGGTGACCTTATTATTTGGGAAGACATCCCTAGGCCATAAATACCACAAATATCAAGATTATGGGTCTCCCATGCCTCTTTATTACCCTCCATACCTCATTAATGTCCCTTATTCCAAATTCATGATGAGGATAATTATGGATTTTAATTACATAATTTAATTAATCCATGACCACACATCTCAATCTTGAGATGGATGGTCATGGTTGATTTTGGTCATTATTAAAAATTTATAAAAGAGAGGCCATGAACATATTTTAAAAGCTTAATTTGTGCAAAGTTACCATGTCAAATTGATTTCAAGAGCTCTCACATGTCAAATATATGATTCCAAAATATTGACATAAGCCAATCCAAATCCACAAGGTTCTAAGTAGAAGATGATATAGCCAAGCCTCCTTTGATGAAGACTTCATGAGCATAAGCTGAGCAAGCCACTATAATAAGCATTTGGAGCATCCAAGGAAGGTGAAGTATTCTTGTTTTTATTTAATTTTTATTTGTGCTTTTCATTTGTTTTTTTATTAAGCTCATCCTAGTAACTAGGCCTTGAGATGTATGCTAATTAGTGTGTTTTTATCAATTTATTTGCATTTTTGGACTAACACAATACTAATCACCTCTCTTGAGTCAAATTCCTAGTTTACATAATGGCACACCCAGTGGGATCATACCCCACAAATTTTATCAAATAGTCCCTACAAGTAACATACTAACTAATGTCATGTAGGATCTTAGAGTGTGGAAGAAAAAAAGGTGAAGATTTGAGCAAAAAGCTTTTTTTGGAGCTCACAATTTTGGTCTCAAGACTATGTAATTTAGATCCTAACTCAACCTAACTTGACCTAACTTAGATCCCAACTTGGATCCCAACATGGCCTGACTTAACTCAACTCATCCTAACTCAGATCCTAACTCACTCCAACTTGGATCCCAAATTAGCCTAATTTGACCTAACTCAGATCCCAACTTAGATCCTAACTTAGCCCAACTTAACCCAACTCACCCTGACTCAGATCCCAACTCACTCTAACTCAGATCCCAACTCAGCCTGACTTGACCCAACTCACCCTAACTTATAACCCAACTTGCCCCAACTCAAATCCCAACTTGCCCCGACTTGACCCAACTCTCTCTGACTTGACCCAATCACCTTGACTCAGAACCCAACTAGTCCTAAATTAACCCAAATTAGCCTGACTTGACCCAACTCACCTTTACCCAGATCCCAAATTGCCCTAACTCACAGCCCAACTCACCCTATCTCAGATCCCAACTTGACTGTGTCAACCCAAGAGTTCATTTTCAAAAGTTAATTATTTCATCTTTAAAAATGCTTCAAATCTAAACCACTTGCTAACATTTTTCTTGAAAGAACAACCTATAAAATTTATCAAATGTGTTTAAATCATCTTTTATATGCTATAAAAATGAGCTAAAAACATTATTTTGGTGCATAATATAACATTTAGCTGCTTAAGTAAGTTTTTAGCATTAGTTTTCAAAGTTTACAATTTTAAGACCAAGGGATCAAATGAACACCACCAAATTTTTAATTTGGTTTAAAATTGAACACACTTATCAATATTGTTTTCATTATTTCAATTATCACTTTGTTTTTACAAAATACAAGGATGTTGCATGTATGCTCTTCCATTTTTCTGCTTTAGGGAACCCTTGAAATCAAAAGTGTTGTCCTTATTTTCAAATTGCCTAGTCCAAGGCATAGAAAGAACATCATCTAAAGCACTACCCAAAAACTCATAAAAGTATTAGGTGACCTTGACAATGACCGTAAAGTCTTTCTATTTTATGCTTTCTTTATTTCATGTAAACATGGCTTACGAGGGGGACATCATTACCTCTTGTGAGTTCTTTAAGGAAGATTTTGG
This sequence comes from Torreya grandis, assembly GCA_037957365.1. NCBI lineage: Eukaryota > Viridiplantae > Streptophyta > Pinopsida > Cupressales > Taxaceae > Torreya > Torreya grandis. The sequence goes on along the minus strand of JARHVA010004697.1, from coordinate 448,786 downwards.
CCCAAGGTTTCATCTCCGAACATTGAATTCACTTAATCCTTATAAGTTACACACAAGATGTATCTACATTTGGACATCATACTATACTGAGAAAATAGTAGGATGTAGTGGTTGTAAAATGGACTAGACCTTTTTACAACTATCCAATGCCACAATCATACAAATTTTGTGCTTGTCTTTTGCATCATTTGATGTGAAATCCATTGTGTAATTTATTCCCCTAGAAACGTTTGAAATCTTCTTAGTTTAGTCAACCCCACATTGTCATACCCTTGTTAGGATTTGGACAATTATACTTAGTGTATTTTAGTCATTTTTGCTTGGTATGTTTTGAGACTAAAACTTTTTTGTTTGTTCATAATCCATGTCAAAATAATGTATTTGAGTTGGGGAGAGTAGTGTTATGATGCCCAAATCATGTTAAAACATTTTGAGCCTTTTGAGTCTTTGAAACATAACATATATCACATCATTTGAGCATGTTTAAACTATTAGGCTACTCAATTTGTTTCAAGACTAGTTTTCCTTGTATTAAAATCCATTGTTTCAAACCATTTTATGTATACCATTTAGACCTTTTTCTTGTGTTGTCATGCTATCCAATCTTGTCTAGCTTGTTTAGTCAAATCTTATTTTTCACCATTGAGTTTTCAATTAGCCTTGTCAAGTTTTGATTCAAAAATTGATTGATTTCTATTTAGGCCTTAATTCATGGGGATAATACATAGATCTTTCTCTTTTGGGTTGCATAATTTTAATTAATCGACTACCCAAATTTTAAAACTATTGATAATTTATTTGTTTAGTACCTATCCTTATCATTATTTGTACCTTTATTTTGGAAAACATAGTTTTTCTTTGAAGGGCCTTTTGTCTTATGCCTTATTCCAACTGAACATGTTTATGTTCGATTTTGTATGCTAGGTTTATGTCAAAGTTGTTTCCAAACTTGTTAGATTAAATCAAATCACATGATACTTTTGTTTAAAGTCTAGATTTTGATTCCATTTGGTAGCCAAAACTCCTAGGATATGCCTATTTTTTTGAGCTTATATTTTGACTCTGTATTTGGATAAAAGACCTAGTGACTCATATTTTCCATTTCCTAGATTAGACCTTGTTTGGAGCACTTTGACCTAGACATTTGACATGCTAGCTTTTATTGAGACACTTGACCTTTTATGTGTACAACATTTGACATTAAACATTTGATGTTAGACTATTTTATGCCAAGTCTTAACACAAATCATTTTGGAGATATAGCTCCACTTTTAGAGAATATTAGAGATAAAAGTCCACCCCTTCAACCAAGTTAGACTAAGTTTGAACCATTTGTCCTTTGAACAACTTTTAAAGTTTGTAGAACTCTAAGCCTTTTTGTTTAAGAGATTTCATCAGTTGCATGGATATGTCTAGCTACACTTATGGTGGAGTCATGTAAAATCTAACTTATGATAGAATGGCCACACAAAATCCCACTAGGAACCCCTATAGAGAAAGATTTTCTAAGGAGTTTTATTATTCTCCCTACAATACTCCATATGGGGAACATAGTCAAAATCCACAAAATTGAAATCAACACCTGGATCAGTATGAAGAGGATTATGAGGAGGACTTTGAAGACCCAACTACAAATTATTTTGTTTGAGATATGGATCCATACCCTCTTTGCAATAATCAGTATGTGGAACATAATTGAGAACTAGCTTATGAGCCATCTCATAATTGAGATGATATGGTTTATAAAAAAGACTTGGATGCTTTGGCTTATGTGAGCAATCAGGTTTTATAATGCCCCTTCATTATTCTAGGACTAAGCAATTAGGTTCTATAATTCCTCTTCATCATTCTAGGACCTAGTCCTTTTACTTATGTGAGCAACAAAAATCCACACCACCCTATCATTACCATTATAGGACTTCATCCTTTGGCTCATGTGAGCAATCATGCTCCCCAATGCCCTACCATTATCTAACCACAATCCATTCCTCATCTAAAACCAATACCATCTAAACCTCAATCAATATAATCTTTTAAAGACCAATATGTGTTCCAAATTGGTATTTTCCAACTCATTAGAAACCAAAGCTTAGACAACCAACCAATCTAAGATGCTTTTGTTGAACCAATCACTTGTGATAAGTTAGCCTATGATGAATCACCTATTGATCCTATACTAGTTATCAAGGAGTCTCACACTAATGAGCTAGTATTTATCGAGTCACTTCTTAATGATTATAACCAGCTTTGGGCAAATCATTACCTCGACTATGTGATTACTTTTCAAGAGCCTCTTATTAACAAGCTAAGTATTTGAGGAGTTGTCTCTTGACCATTTTCCCATCCTAGAGGAGTCCTACTTTAACAAAATAGTTTTTGTGGAGCCCATTATGCCATCACTAGCCATTACTTGTCTAAAACCAAATATTCAACAAGACATCATTGTAACAGAGTACCTATCAGATGAAGAATCAGAGTTAGAGTTAGGTTCTATTCTTGAACCAACACTAGATTTACCATCATAGTATGAATCAACAACAATATAAACATCAAATTTAGAGTCCATTGAGTTAGAATCAAATTCACAAGAAGAATGTGTTTGTGGTTGTTATGACAATGATTATGCATGCCTTGCAAATCAATTTGAATATATTTGTGTTCCTTCTATAGTTTTTGAGGATGAGTACTTCAGCTTCAACAAAATTTATCCTAGTATCTTTTATGAGGATTGTGCATCCTCTCCCCATTACATTACCATTTCATAATCCATTACCATCAACCAATATAACCATATCATTGACATTCCATCTCACACAAGTGTCAATTGGGATCTATAAAATCACACTTTGTTAAACTATATGCATGGTGACATAGTATTTAAATAAGAGTAAGGAGGCCAAGACCACATTCATATAGTAGAATAACACTCTCTTAGTGAAACATTTTTAGAGGTTCTAGGGGATAATCAAAGTCAAAACTCAACATATTCTAGTGAAACTTTTTAAAAAGAGCTAGAAGACAATCAAAGTCAAAAGTCAACATTCCCTAGTGAAACCTTCTTGGAGGTTGTATGGGATAATAAAGACAACTTCATTAGTGAAAACCTCATTGCGGCACTGATATCTGAGCATAAAAGTTCTTCACTACTTGATGAAGAAAAAATCAAAAATAAAATCAAAATAGCTTCCTATCTATAACCTAATTATATGGTAACTACTCTCAGGCCCAAATAATAGAAAAATTTGATGGTCCTATCAAAAGAACAAATATTCAGCCCCACCACAACTAGAATTATTTTGAATCCACAATCAACAACATTAAGTGTGACTGAACATCCTGATCTTCATTTGTTTCCCAACCATTCCACATTCTATTATCATCTACCATTCCATTTCATAGTCAAACCTACCATCCATTAATTATCCTTGTTTACCATCCATGGCTATGCTCTCCTTTGTAGAGGCTAGAAAGATAACTTATCTCAATGTTTGAAAGAATAAAAATCAATGACCAATAAAGATCATAAAATCATTCTTAGAATCCAAATCTGCATTGAGTTCTTGATAGAATAACTTTTCAGATGAGGTGTGGGATAATAACTAACATGATCAAGTATTTTATTTGTATCTTTTGATGATTAAGACATGCATCTCCATCTCAATAGGAAAAATAGAATCATATGTCATTTACCACACCCATGCCAAAACATGTACCATACAGTTTCAAATTTCCATGCCATTACTATTGCTGCATATTCATTTACCATTATCACATATTGCTACTATTTACCCTATCACCTGGGGGAAACCCTCTTACCATTTTAACCCAATTATAAAACCATCATTATCCTTCGAAATACCATTCCATCTAACCATTCCATTCTTATCTTGACCAAAGACTATTTTTAGTCATCCTACCCAATCCTATTTTGATCTTGGATACTTTGGTTCTTCCTATACTTTGTGTAAGGGGATTTTGATAAATTTTCAAATCTTATCAAATATATGTTTACAATGATAGTCTATGAAATTAGTGTGATAGTTTATATGGAAATATATCCTTCATCCTATAAGGTTTGTTTATGAGAGCTTGATTATAACCACCTATGGGCAAATCAGTGTCTCACCAATTTTGTTACTAGTTATAACGACCTATGGGAAAATGAATATCATTGACCTATGTTATTGTATCCTAATTATAACCACCTATGGGAATGATAGGGGAAACACTTATTTAACATGCATTATCACATCACCTTACCATTGTTGTCTTCATTTGATTTTCCATTTACCAAATTTGACAACTTGTTGGGACCTAGTTGGTTTTTCCTTACCTTTTATGTGGATGGAATTACTATGAATTGAGGTCATTTTAGGACTATGTCCCTCTTTCTATATGCTCTAGCTATTTTGTGAGAAACCTAAGATAAATTCTCACATTATTTTATAGATAGGTATCTTGTCATTTTCTAACGAGGTAAGATACCTCAACATTTCCAAAAAACATTCATAACATTTCAAAAAATCAAAAAAAAATTATCATGTATAAGACTAGTTAGTTATCCTTGATCTTCCCTATTGGGGTAAATTCATTGTTAGGATTCTTTCTTTTGATTTTTTTTTAGGGTTTTTATTTGTTTATTTATTTCAAGTTGTTTGTTTTTTTGTTCACTTGCCTGTTTGTTTGCTTTTAACACTGTTTCCTCAACTCAGTCTATATACATTCATGGGTTATTCCTTGAGCACATTATTCTTAAGTTTATCCATATTCATATTTAAATATTATCATCATGGTTTTTATCATTGGTGTATTAATTTTGAGTGTTTATTTAATTAGGAGTCAGTCCTTATGAATATTTTGGGATAGTCTTCATGGTGTTCTATCATGAAGCCAACCATCACATGCTATAGAAAAAATTATCTTCAAGAAGGTCTAAAACCAATGGAGCCACATAAGGTTCTCCTTGGAACCTTGGAAAATCCTTACATCCCATCTATGATTAAATTAATCCATTGGACATTCTAGTTATATCATTGCTAATAAGGATGATCATCTCCTCATTAGTAGGTAAAACTAAATCATTTTCTATTGATCAATCTCATTCCTATATCCATCTCCTTCATCAATTTGTGATTTTTCATCTTTAATCTATATTCTAGGTTATATCTTTGAGTTATGCTTGTTAATCATCCCTAACTGGGGCACCATCATCTTTAAACAATCTAGGTCATCTTAATGATTAGAACCACCTATGGGTAAATCATTATATTTTACTTTTATTCTTGATTATAATTGCCTTAGGGAAAATTAACATTCTTTTTACATCAATGCATCTAATCATTTTCTTATTTGGATTAATCTCAACCATGGGATAATTCCACCTTTCTTCTTGTTTATTTTTGAGAGATTGCTCATCAACAAATGCGATGACCACTCCCTTGAGGGGGCATCATCATAGGCTTCCCAAAACCATTTGGATATTTATTCTTCAACCATCATCTTATTTTTGGCATACATGCCATCTCTCATTATTTGAGAAGACATTGATATGCTTATATCTTGCAATACCTTCCCAAACAAGGGTAAACAATAGACACCTAAATCTAGCCACCAATGACCTCCAACCAAGCTTTTGACCAATTTCCACCTAAAGTGTAAATTTTGGCTTAAAAACACTAAAATGTATTAAATAAGTTGAAATTAATATATTCGAGTGCTGATTTTGGCTAGAGTATCATTAAATAGGGCAATGCAATTTATGGACCAACTAACTTTGATTAGATCATTTTGAGTCAAAATGTCAATTTTACACCTAGGTGCTCTGGATTGCTCTTTCCTATCAAATCTCCTACATGAGACATGTGCCTTTGTTATTTGGTTTTAGAAACATCCTAAATGGGATAATGGATCCAACACATTTTATATTGACTTCTAATTCCAATCTAGTCAATTTTTGGACCAATAACAAGGCATTCTAATCAATTTGAGTAATTTGTGCACAAAATGCTTACTCATGCTTAATAGCTAATTAATCCAAATCAAGGCCTAATTAATAATTCCATGTAAACTTGTTGAAAACTTATTTTTATACCTGAATATTGAATATATACACCATTAAGTGACCTCATTTCTTGGGAAGACATCCATAGGCCATAAATGCCACAAATATCAAGATTATGGGTCTCCCATGCCTCTTTATTACCTCCCATTCCTCATTAAGGTCCTTTCTTCAAAATTCATGATGAGGATAATTATGGATTTTAATTACATAATTCAATTAATCCATGACCACACATCTCAATCTTGAGATGGACAGTCATGGTTGATTCTAGTCATTCTTGAAAATATATAAAGAGAGAGGCCATGAACATCATTTGAAAGCTTAATTTGTGCAAAGTTACCATGTCAAATTGATTCCAAGAGCTCTCACATTCCAAATTTATGATTCCAAAATATTTATCCAAGCCAAGCCAAAGCCACAAGGTGCCAAGGAGAAGAGGAAATAGTCAAGCCTCTTTCGATGAAGACTTCATGAGCACAAGCTAAGCAAGCCACTACAACAAGAATTTGGAGCATCCAAGGAAGGTAAAGGATTCTTGTTTTTCTTTACTTTTCAGTTCTGATTTTCATTTATTTTTATTATTAATCTCACCCTAGTAACTAGGCCTAGAGATGTATGTTAATTAGTATGAATTTATCAATTTATTTGCATTTTGATACTAACACAATACTAATTACCTCTCTTGAGTCAAATTCCTAGTTCACAGACCCTAATAAGTTTGATCAATTAGCATACAAGGTAAATGGGGCCAATAATGTAATGTAAATCATCAAAAAGGGTTTTAGGCTAGGGAAGGGCTAATGAAAGTAGAAAATGACTAGAGGAGGGTGGAAAATAAGAGGCAAAGCTTAGGGGAATGTTTTTAGGGGATAGGTATGTAGATAATAAGTGGTAATAAGGTAAAAAAATCTTGTGAATAACCAATGATCTACCCAAACCTTTCTTAGTACAGCCCTTAAGATGTGCACTCAGAGAGATTGAGACTCGATGGGTTCCTATAAGATAGAAAACACCAATAATTGATAAATTTTAAAAATATTATGTGTCTACATATAATACATTCATATAATTATATTAAGGAATACAATTTATAGTCATTCATTAAATAGATAAATTTTGATTTTTTTAGGTATAGAAATAAACTAAGGCTCATAGTCCTGATTACTTATCAACTACTGCTAAAAACTTAAATAGTGCCATCAACCACTATTGAATAATATAGCCATGTTATCATCCATTAATAAATAATATGATAAATTGAAATGTAATATTTTTATTAGTTTAGTGAGTGATCACTTATTATATATCCATGATTATGTAACTATTGTTAGTTATGAAAATATATAAGGAGGGAAAATCACCATCTAGCCATTTTCCTCCAACCACATCTAATAGTTCACTATTCATCACCTTGCTCAGATTGATTCTTCCCTTTATGAAGGATTAGATTAGAATAATGTGTTTTATAATCACTATCACATTCACCACTCATACATACTATGGAATACACCCTATGTATAATATGATATCATAAAAATGCAAGTGAGCTTAAAGGTAAAGTGGATAGACAATGTATACAACTATAACATTACTTTGGGACAAGTTTCCATTACAGTTTTTAGACTTCCATTGAATTTAAGTTAATATCCATAAACACACATAATCTTTGCTAAATATATCATCCTACACATTAATTAATAATGATAAATAAAGGCTCCCTACCTTTCATTACCCATTATCTTTTAACATGGAGGATGGCTCATGAACCAACCATTTAAAAAAAGTAACTATACATAGGAATACATCCTAGATAGTTTTAATAATCATAACATACTTTATGAAGGTCTTTAAAAAAGGTATAAAATCATAACAAATTCAATATGAAAATCACAACTACCACCAAACATCTCTTTAAACAACTCAAAACATATGCCATATATAATTACTAAACTCATACATTAAGGCATGATAAGTTTCCCTAAATATGCTTTACTACAATACTTAGCCATAATAATCATAATTATACATCAAGTAATGATTTCAATATTTATTATTTTTTACAACCACCTAACAACATTAAATAAGAAAAATGACTTCTATAGGACATTGTAGCATGCTTTAAGAACTAGTGTGTAAGTTATAAAATTAAAAAAACACAATCCTATCATGAGCATGTTTAATAAAAAGAAGGTACACCGATTTAGGTTTAATATTATGTATAACTATGAAATAATATTCTCTTTCATGAATGCTATCAACACTCATAGGAAATCTAATTGGCTGGGTACCACCAACATGGAATTAAAACTTATCTTAGATAAAACTATATTACAAAAAGGGGTCAAAAGTTGTTTGCTCTAAGTATAGACAAAAACAAAGTGACCCACACGGTATCACTAGTACATCACACATAATTTAGTCCTAAATTTGTCTCATTTTTTATTTCATTAAGTTATAACTTCAAATTGTATTTTCTCAACACTATGTATCATGATCTTGTGAATGAACACATTAGGCCAAGTGTCAAACCTATATCTCTAATACCACATATTAAAACCAATCTAGGTTTTATATAAAATATCCATTTTTTTTAAAGAGAATTAATTTGCAATGTTTAATAATAAAACCCAACATTAGGTTACAAATCACAAACTATACCCCACATAGTTTATTATGCTAAATATAAAAGTAAAACACTAAATGTTAACTAATACATTGATTAAGAATGATAAATCACAATTATTTTCTCATAAGAGGAGTAAATAGTGCATGACCTATAAAATATATGTTACAAATCTAATATGCTAATAAATATTGCTTACTCTAATGAACCAGATATGAAATAAATTAATTTATCCATATAAAAATGATACAACCAATGTTGAGCTCAAAAATTAAAAAAATGAATAAATAACTACCAATAGATATCATTATATAGATAATAGTAGTTTAATGGAGCTTTATAAAACAACTCATTATTTTATAAAATAGCCATGGGTAATAAAGATATTTTTTTAGATGCAGTCATAGAGAGGGAAAACATCATTTGGGTGCTTTTCCTCCAACCACATACCGATGGTTCCCCATACACCTCCTTACTAGAAGTGGCCCTTCCCTTTATGTAAGGGTAGATAAAAGTGATGCAAACAATGATAACTCATCCAAAATAGTGTAATTAATATCACTATCACATGTAATAGTTGTACAAACCATGGAAAACATTTTATATATAATATAAATTCACACATGCAGGGAAACTAGATAGTACAATGAATCGAATATAGATAACTATAATAATAATTTTACCAAAGCTTTTATTATAGTTTATAATTTAAATTAAGTTGGGTCTTGATCATTTGAACCATACTCTCTGATAAATGCATAAATCTATATCCTACATGATAACTAATGATGAGTGATGTATAGAAAAGGCCAAAGGCCTCATACATATCACTCACCATAACTTAGTGTGAGGGATAAATAATTTTAATAAAATAATTATAAGTAATATACATAATTCATATAACCATAAAACAACAAAAAATAGTTTCCAATTGCATTCATAGCCATAATTAATGATAATAACATTCTTAATTCATGATGATAACTATATTATCATACATTATTAACAAGATATAAATTTTGTAGATAAACATGGTTTCCCATTAAAACCATACCTCATACACATATGTGACAAGTCTTGATGATACATAGCTATCATACTTTGCTTTTCATGAGTTAACAAATCAAACAAGCCATTCCTTATTTATAAACATAACCTATAGTGATCAAGGAAAAATATTAATTTCACACCATATAATATAAATTCATCATTTAGTGTGACTATGCCATACAAAATCTATTTAAATATTTGTAGATCAATTTCATTTATTTATTTCACATGCCCATAACTCATTCAACTAATCATTATCCACCTAGTTTATGGCTTAAAGTTGATCTAAAGTATTGAAATATAATTGCAAGGGATAAATATGCATATATGGGGTTATTATCCACCTATATGGGGTTTTGTGGACCACTACTCAAAACTAAATAAAGACTATATTAATACATCACCATTTTGGTTTAAGTAAACAAATGTATTCTAAGACTACCACCATGGCTTCGAGGATCAAAAGTCAAAAATAAAGGATCACGAGCCTATATAGTTCAAATCATAATATATATCCATGAAACTATGTTTCCAAAATAATTCCAAACACAATATTCATCTATGAAAAATATGTTTCCAAATAAGTTTAAAACATAAAAATCTTCCAAGAAAATAAGGTTTCCCAAAGTGGTTCCAAACCCAATATTCATCCAAGAAAACTAGGTTTCCATAAATGGTTTCAAACACAATAACAACTTTTCCACTAACTAAATAATAAAAGAGTAATCCATCTTAAATACTATGTTTGTAAGAGGGTTTTTGATAGATAATAACTTAATAAAGAATATTACTTTAAAAATAATAATCAATCTACTAAATCTATGATTAGATAAACATTCAAGTCATAGAAACTATTGATTCAAGAGTTGTTTCAACAAGAATTAAATATACCTTAAATGCCACCCCTTTGAGTGGTCAAAATTATATTTTTCAGCCAAAAGAAAAACATCAAGTGGTTTAAAAATTAAGAAAACATCTTTAAATACCACCATACAATGTGGTTTATAACAATTACTTGCCAACTAAAACATAACTACTATAAATTTTTGTTTCCCATGATGAACTAGTTTATCTATAGGTAAATGGTCTCCCTCCTTAAACAAAGACAAAAAATAAATTCTTCACTTAAAAAGTGGGTTTTAGGTAGTTTTTGTGCATTCTTCTAGGTAGTTTTTACCACCTACAAGTATGCTTAATTACTTATTTACTTTTATAAAAACCATAAGTGAATGTAAATCCATGTAATAAATTTTGAAAAGGCCAAATTTAGGCCTGTAGATGGTTATTTGATCACCTACAAGTCTGTCATATGTTATACTATTTTTTTTAAACAAAATAAACTTCAATAAACTTTATCATTTTCGTAAATTTATTCAAATAAGGAAAATTATGTCTTCATGTTAAAATCTAAAAAAAATGCATTGGGATAACCTATCTATGGTTTAATGTAAAATAAAAAAATATAACACAAAGACTCACAAAATTTTATTTTACTTCAAACCCTCACACAACCAAGCATTCAAATATTTTATTCTATTATACTTTCGAAATAAAACCCATAAAATTGGTACTATATTGGATCATAGTTTTATATACAATGTCAAAAATTACCTAGGTTTTTCTACATGAGGATCCATAAAAATCTATATTTACCCTTAAACCTAAAGTATTACATCCTTCAAGTAACAATAAAATAAATTTAGAATTTTTTTTGTGTTTTAACAACTGAAAAAATAAGTAAACCCTCTTCAAATTTGTTTTCCTTATTTCTCCCTTATTATCATACAAGGTTGTGTCTCATTCTCCTACATTTGTCCCATTTAAAATATTAAAAATTATCCATTCCAATATTTCATGCCATTATTATTTATGTAGTTTTCATTTTGAGACTCAAAAATGCCATACATGTAAGCTTTTTTGCCACAAATTTATATATTATTCCTCTACAAGACTTTCTATTCCATGCTTTCTCCCACAAATTCCAAAAAAGTAAAAGTTAAACCTATTTTATCTTCTCTAAATTTCACATGAAAGATAAAATCAAAACCCAAGCCTTTCGATTGACTTGTTTTGATAAAATAAAAAACAACATAATCTCTAAATAATAATTTTTATCTAGGACCTTTTTAATCATTATTATTATTTATTTAAAGATTATAAATCAAAACATAATCAATAAATAAAAACATGATTATAGTCTTTATGATTTATAATTAAAATTTAGAATGGAGGTTAATATTATGCAAAGACAATAATAGTACAATAATCTCACCAAATATCTCGATGGATTCAAACATATTAACTATATATGTTTTCTAGTAGTCTTCTGACTCCAAAACCACAAATGGAGTTCTCATTATGCAAAAATAAATCCATTATTATAAAATACCTGACTAAAAATAGTAGTCTATAACCAATATTAATTTCATGTCTAAGATGATAAAATGACCAAAAATTTGTGATAAAAGATCAATAAATAGTTATGCAACAATGTGAATCAAGGATACTAACACCATAATAGTTTTATGAATATATACAAGAAGAATTAAATGCATAATACCAAACAATATTTTAACTTATCACTAAATTCAAACAAGTAGGTTTATTTTAAGGAAAATATTTTTAACAAGAATCTCAGAGTGAATAAAACACACTGCATAATGACAAACATGAATGGAATTACTACTTCATCTAACTAAAGAAAGGCACAAAACATAAATAATAATTCAAAAAACAATCCTTCTATGTGTGTGTTATTTTGGTGTCTTATTCTCTCTCTCCATCACTGCCTCCATGTACCACCTCATTCCTTATGATGTTCTCCCTTTGTGGTACTTGTCAAGGGTAAGAGATTTCCTACATCAACCTAAGGTATACTATAGTTAGTCCATTTTAATTTAAAATATAGAATATGAGACATATATAGCATTGTATACAACGTATATAAGTATAGATGATCATTATAACTGTTTTATATCAAACACAAAAATATACACTCAAATATAATGATGTGGAACAAAAAAGTGCAACATGTAAAATAAATCAATTAAATATGTCAATCTATCCACATGATTCATAAATATAACTAATCACTAGTTAATGTTTTTTTTTAAATTGCATGTTTATTAAGGGTGAATAAGGATTTAATATGAGATGAGTCATTTGTTTTTTATCATAAATTTTACACATGCTTTGGGTAGAAATAATGTTGCATTCAGAGTATCTAAGTGTTTTAATGAACTCAATGGATGAAATAGATGTATAAGATCCTTTATTAATCAAATTATGATTGACTTGAATATCAAAAACATAGACACTAATGAATAGAGGAGTGTCATTTCAATAAATTAATATTTCGTCAAGGATCATGGAAGTTATAGGAAACATAAATGAGAGATAAGCATCCATAGTATCATAAACATGAATGAACATTTCCTCACATTGATTTAGGATAATATCCTAAGACCTAGGGAAGGTATATTATTGTCTCATATGCAAAGGTAAAGGGATATTCATTTCAAATAAGATTTACATTTAGTGATTGTGATTACATGTAGAAGTCATCATGAGCTCAAGGACAAGATTATAAGAAGGGAGTTTAGAAAATTATTTGATGGGATCCCATTCATAAAATCCTAAGGGAGCTGAGAAAGACTAAGATAAAGGTGCATAATGTTGAATTAGATTATCTGAAGGAGAGAATGAAGAGAATTTAAATTGATTAGGAAAATAGTTGTGTGGTCTCAGCATTATTATTGTATTTAGGTTGGGTAAAAGACACTATAATGAGCTAGTCAATGTAGTTTATTGCATAAAAGTGATGTAAGTAGATTGTATCATGTTGGTTGATGGATTATAATGGAAGTGAATAAAAATATTGCATGTAATCAAGATGGAAAATGTATTACAAATATTATTAGTAATAAATAGACTATTTCAAAATAGCTAATATTGTTGGTTTTGATCTAAGAATAGTTGAGTATATCAGGTTGGTTTATGCAGTAGTAATAGAAGATGAAAAGTAGCATACTTTATTGGGGTGGATTATATAGTTATAGGATAACTACCAAAATGTATCAAGTTAGTTGATATAGTAAGAAAAATATAAAAATAGAGGACTATATCAAATTAATTGATGCAGTTATATTTGATGGTTTGGTAATTATTTCCTCATACTCAACATATAAAAAATGAGATGAAGAGGTGTCCTAAACTATTCTATAAGTATGATAATAAGTGTGAGAAGAACATGGATAAGGATAAATGTAAGAGACTACATGCCTCATTTTTTTATGTTAATTAATTTTTATTCATTAGTATAATAGTGAGGGTTAACCATGGTTTCCAAAACATTAGTGGTAGTAAGATTATTATTATCACACTGATGGTTTTCGTTATGGTTAGGAAGTGGATCCTTATAGATGTAAAGTTGAGAATTAGCCTAATTGATAGCTTAATGATTAACTGTAGAGTCATGGGATGTAGATACCTTATTATAGGATTATTAATTTTCTCATATCATGGTTTCATGATTGAAGTTGGGACCAAGGAGTAACTCAAGATCAAAGTTTTTAAGTTATCTACATGTTTCATGGGAGTATCTCGAAGTCTCATGGTATTAATTTTTTTGGGGATCATACCAATGCTTTGTAAGGTAAGAGGGATAAATTTATCTATAAGAGGGTTTATGGATGGATCCATTAATTTTATCTAATGAATTTGATTGTGAACATATACAATTTTTAAATAGTCTGATGAAGAAGGAAGAGGCGAGAAAGGGCTTCCCATGAGAGTATGGGAAAGTATCACTTTACCAGAGCCACTAGGGAGGATAAAATGGATGGTGTGCATGGAATAATATGTGTTTATGACACCATAACTGGTAGCATGTTTATTTTTTAACTTCATAATCATATGAGTCCCAAGCATAGTTTGGGAAGGCTCAAATTGTCTTATGAGTAAGTCTTGATGTTTAGCTTGATCAAGGTATTATTCTAATGATTTTTGAGATATATTACTAAATATATATTAAAGTTTATGATGGAGAGTATCGATAAACAAGTAGAAGAGATTGTATTCAAACATGTTGTTGTTGACCTTATTAGACAATAATTTAAAATGCATAATAAAGGCTTGAATGGTTTTAGATTACACTTATTAGTAATTAATAAAATGGGATAATATATTTCTAGGAAGCTAATTAGATTTAAATTAATTAACTAGTGCATTAACTAAGTATTCTACTCTAGAGATAGTGATATAATTAAGTTGATTGTACCAATACAGGGCATAAATTGAAAAGGTTTTAGATACATATTTGGTAGACACAATGGTGTTTATCTTAATATAATATTTTTAAAGGTTTCCAAAATCTTTCAAATGTAAAACAAGATCACTATATCCATTATAGGTGATAGTAAGAGTGATCCCACCTACCTATGTTTATAATTTCAAGAACTAAGTGTTCATTTTGAATATGCTTAATTTTATTTTTCTATGTAATAGAAGTTGAGGGATGATATTCCCACTAGCATATCCATGTGGAGGAAGGAATTTTATTTTATTTTGGTGGAGTCATGATGAGTTAAGGTTGACTATCCAATTTTAAATTTTGGTTTTTCATCTAGATCAACTTGGAGTTATTTGGAGTTTTCATAAGGGTCATTTTTTGGACCATTTGTGTAAATATTTATGTTGTATCTAGAGTTAATGTTGATTAGGAGGGGGATTTCCAAAGTTAGTACTGGGAGGAAGCTTAAATAATTTGATGTTAGTTTCCCCAACTATCTTATTAGATGAGTGAAGATATATTTCAACCAAAATACATTGTGTTATACTATTACTTGGTGTTCTTGTTATGGGTGTAGCAAGGGGGGTGTGAACATTGGTTGTAATAGGTGGAACTTAATGTGAGGTTCTTATTTTTGACATATATTTTTTTATGAGTTTATGAATTTTATGTTTAGGAGTAAACATGGTATAGGTTGTATATTTTCTAGGATTTTGGATTTATTTATGAGGATTTTATAGATCTACCATATGGCATGGGGTAGATTGAGAATATCTAGAGTTATTTTTTGAAAAACTACACCATGAAGAGTTGTCTTAAATGGTGGAGGTGGTAAGAAATAAATAACCCATATATAATCTAAATGGGTTGAGGATAGAAATAAATAAATTAAGAGGTGACATCATAATGATAAGAAAGTTGTAAGATTGATAATTAAAGGCTAATTATAGAAAAAAATAGTATAGGCCAATTTGATATATCTAGTTATTGTTTAACCATAAATAGAAAACATGGTGAATATATAGGGTTAATAAGATAGATTAGTCTATGGCACAATGGTGATAAACTATCTATATAGTAAACCAATTAATTAAAAAATTAGATAAATAATATTCTTAATTTATACAACTAAGATTTCTAAAAATAGTAAAGCAAAATTATTAATAGATATTACAATAAATTTGAAATAATGATACTTATATGGTTTACTATATGAATGTATGGAACAAGAACATGTTATAAGTGGACTAGATGATGATCCTAGTATAGTCATCATCTTATATAAATATCCATTTTATGGCCTTTGATGCTTGCATCAGATCTATATATTTACATTGATGTATGTGTCCAACTCTACTATAGGCATCCTATATAAAATATTGACTAGATCTATATGAAACCAACTCTATTCTTATGGTTTTTATGTCACCTTTATTTTTATGTCTTCAAATCATATGCATAGGCTATCACTCTTTATCAAATGATCAAACCCTAGCTCTTCAGCCTTGAAATGATTGTGAGAAAAATGGGTTCAAGTGTGATCATAGTGTTGGTTTTACCCCAAATAATCAATCCATGGGCACTACCTACATATCCACTAATTTGAATCAATCCTTAGACTGATTTAGTTCTCCCTTATGTGTTAGATTGTGTGCATAAGAGTGAAATATGTGATAAGTAAATGCATGCAAGAACCTAGTTATAACTTAAAAAATATGGTTTAGGAGTTGATCTTTGAAGACTTCAAACTTGTATAAATATTTATCCTATGATTGATATGTAAATAGGGAAAAATAGGGTATATTTTATCACTTGAATCCTTGATTAAACATTTTTTGGCATATATCCTTGTGAGTTGTATGTGATTATTAAGTCGTGAATGAATGAGGGTTGATATTGTATATATGTAAATCCATTTTGGAAATATATCATATTAAGTAACTTAGGTTGACATTTTTGATATGTTTCTCTTAAAAATTGGATGACTTTTTGGCATTGAACACTTTGTATGAAAATGGATAGTTTTGTCGACACATATGTCCATTTGGTACACAAGTGTCTAGAGAGATGGATAAAATGCTCATGTATAAAACTAATAGTGAAGGATCAATATTAGGTTTAGATATTTTTTAACATCATCTAAGGCCTAGGTCATAGGAATAATGAGGTTCAAACTAAGATATAGGTAGTTAGGCATAAAGAAATAGTGAATGTGAGCCTTTTATAAGCAAGATGTTCTAGAAATTGAAGGTGCATCCATGGTAGGTATTTTATAAGTGTACAAGACTTAGGTAATATATAAATCAGATTTTAGTATCTATACCCCCTTAATTTAGTAATGAAATTATTATTTTAAAGTAAAAAAATGTGTACCTAGGTGTGTACAACACACCTTATCTTTGCATGTGCTCATATTGAGTGCTTTAATAATAATTAACATATAACCAATAATATGTTACATTATATAATTAGTTTATGAAATATTAAATTTAAATCTTTTTAAATTATTTAATCTAAAAATATCAAGGTTAGTAGTACACATGTGTGTCGATGTAACCATCTTACCTTTTATAAATTTAATTTGAAAGGATGCCTCGTTTTAATACATTGAAACTAATAAGGAAAATTTTGAACCTTCAAGTAATTGTATATGTATAAATTACAATCATTGTGTAAAGGTGAGCTTATTTCATCTCAATTTTGTAACCTAGATATGTCCATAACCTAGTAAGTGTGAGAGATTTAATCAACTCAAATTTAACCTATAAATTTGGTGAAGATATGTGATTTAATAAAATCAAAATTATAAATTTCATAATATTGAGTGAATTAATCAACTTAAAAACTATCCATAAGAATCCATCCTAGGTATGATAACAATCCATAATAGCATTTGAAATTTGGAATGATTTGATTTTACAAATTTTAGGTGCCCCTTACATGGTATATGCACCTAATTTATGTCTCAAGATAAAATATATGTATAATAATATTACTAATGTATATAATACTACCAAAAATATGTATCTAAATCATATAACTATGAAATATAGTGAATTGTAAAATCAGTGCAAGTGTGGAGGACATGTTTCTATTACATGCTCCAACTAAATCAAGAGAATATGAGAAATGGTGTAAATGTGGATAAAATGTTTCTATAAAATGCCCAAAATCTAATCTAAAATTGTAACAATGTGGAATTCATGCCTATATGACATGCCCCCATTGATATGCCCCTATTTTGAGGTGAATGGAAATAAAATCTAATAGTTGCCTTACCTCAAAGGGATAATATAAATGTATAAATTGTGTATGGATCATGTAGCCTATGGTAATATCATGTATAGGTAGATATAGTATTGAAACATATAGTATGTTATCACATCAAGTCCTAAGATACACGATATATATCATGGAAATATATAGAGAGTAAAAGTACAAGATCAACAAGAAATCAATCACATACACAAGACCACTCAAAGGAAAAAAAAATTAAAATTGTTCAAGGATACCTCATACAAGGTTCATGTTCAAATGTTTAATAATGAAAGGGACATGACTTAATAAAATTTCCATAAAGCATAAAAATAATTCAAATGTCCAAAAACCAAAAAATGACATATTCAAATATCCAAATAGGCAAACAAAGGCACATGGGACAAAATCAAAGGATCATATTCAAATTCTCAAACTAGAAATAAAATAAAAGAGAATATAAATCAAGGCAAGATACTCAAAGAATCATAAAAAGGAAAGCATGGAATAAAAAAAGCACTATGAACATAGCATACTAGTTCCTAAAAATATGTGTTAGAAAAAAATGTTAAGTACATAGTGTATCAAGTACACTATGAAAATAAATGATCATGGATATAATCATGTGTAAGTATAGAATCTGAAACATGAAAATTAAAAATGATCATATAATAATATAAGATGGTTGTATCATGATAAAAAAATTAGACGCGCCCAATGTACTTATTACATGAGTAGAGGGAAGACCCAACATCTGTATGTATATATATCATGCAATAGGTATGCCTATATAACACTAAAATGATGTGTGAAATATGTGTATATATAAAGAGAAATTATATCTTATCTACCAACATGGAGAAAACAACATAATTATAATAAATAGTACAACTAGTAACATGTTGAATATTATTGGTATTTTTGAATTTTTGAAATATTTTAATTATTTTGTATTTTTTTTGAATTTTGATATTTTATTAGAATGAAAGGAAATGATTTATCCCATTCAGAAGATACAAGACTATCCAATGATACCTATGGCCTTCTTTCTTTCCATCATTTTGTATGCTCTATCATTGATAATGTTCCATTATGCTTTGATAAGTCGATGCCATATTCTATTACTATAGGTTTATCATCATATCCATCATGTGTCACATAATTTTATTTATCTTTGAACTAGAATATGAGGCATGTGTTAAAATGGAAATATAACTGATCTATCTATCAATCATAACTTGTATAAAATAAATCCTACTTACACTTCTGATTGTTAATACATTAGATATTTGAGGTCATGACCAAGATGGATTTGATAGACCTAACCAAGGGATCTCTTACCATAATAACATCACTAGAGAGGGTTAAAAAGCCTCTAATCAAGAAAAACTATATAATAACTTTAGCTAGGTCCTATGTTTTCATATTCATAAAGTAAATGATAATTAAAGTAAAATATAATCTAGTGCTCACCAAATATTATGGAACAAAGTGGGGTTAATAAGCATAAAAAGTAAACATGCATAGGAGAATCCTAATTAAGCTATGTATAGGTAAAACCCTAATACATGAGATAAAAGGACAAATGTAAATATATATACTCTTAAAAATTAGGAACAAAGTTATAAATACTTACATTTGAAGATGAACCCGTTGAGCCTCAATCTCTCCAATAACAAGGTGCTTTGTAAGAGGTTGTTTTGGTATGTAAGGATAACAAGGATAAGTCAGATATAAGCTACACAAATTCTCTATACATCTAAAAGACTTCTCCACCAGACAAGATCCATATCTCCAAATTAAGTTTTGAACCCCTAAGCTATGATCTTTAAGTATAATTATGTATAAGTAGAGATGCAATATATATTCTTATTCTTGTATTCTAAATAAATGATATAAATGTATGTGTATATATAGTTTAATCTAACCCTAAAAATTTCTAAAGGTTTATTTAATAGGGTCATCCCAATCAACTTTGTATTGTTAATTAATAAAAATAAGTTAGGTCCCAATTTAGGTTGTCCAGAGCTGACCTATACCCATAACATGCTTTTAAAAATTTGAATCTAGGGTTAGCTTAGGATGACAATGTAATGTGAACTATCAAAAAGGGTTTTAGGCTTAGGTAGGTGATAAATATAGAGATTAAATATGTTGAGGAGTGTGTAAGAGAGGATGAAAGTCTTAGTTAAGTACATCTAAGAAGGTTGTGTAGATAACAAGTGGTAGTATAGGGGATAACATTCTTGAGAAATGAAAATGGTCTTCCCACCCCTTTATTGGTGCATCCTTTAAGGTTTGTACTTAGAGATATTGAGACCCAACATGTTATTGAAAGAGAGAAAACATCAATAATTGATTAAGTTTGAAATTATTTTGTGTATACATACTCCCCACTTGAATCTCATCATGTGTCATGAAGGTATAACATGGGATGGTTCTTCAAGAAAAGAACATAGAAACACATAATGTTTAAGCTGAATAAGTTTCAATAAGAAGCAAAGAAGATAAATACAAGGATAAAATTGAAAAACACATACCTTTACTTGCCATAGTGTTGTAGAAAATAAATGAATTAAAAGAAATGTGAAGGTGTCGAATGTAGGGAACATTAGGCAAACTTGTAGAAATTAGTGAAAAAGAGCCAAAAATCATTTTTTTTGCAAAATATACATGTAATGTGTGAAAATATTCTCTAAGACATTATGATTTTAGAATATATTATGGTTTGGAAAAAGAGCTAGTAGAAATAAATATATGCTTGAAAAATGGAATTTGGTTATAAATATTTAACAAGTAAATAGTTTTGAATAATAAATATAAATAGGGTGAAAAATAATTCATTTGTCATTTTTAATATTCTAATAAAATAAAGCTTTATGAGACCCTAGTTGAGCCTAGAGAGTGATCACTGTGAGGAGATGACCGCTATGACATGGAGGGTGGTTAATGCCTCAATGAGTGTAAAAAGGTAAGAAAACATGAATTTCAATTTTTTTGATCAATTTTATTTGAAATTAAGATAAATATATAAAATTGACTAGTAGGAAAAATCTAGACACCTAAACTAACTCTAATAATTATTTAGGTATGCTAAGGGTAGAATAAGATATTCGGTAGGAAAAAGTTAGACCAATAAATACCTAAGGAATTTATGGTAATTGTTCAAAAATCCATTATAGATAAAGAATATATTTGACCTATTTGGATGAGTTTGTAAGGAGATAAGGGAATAAGGGATCAACTATGTAGTAGTGGGATGATATAATATTGATAAAGGTGGATGATTGTATAGCAGTAGGTTGACATAGTTTGGAATGGGAGGATGACCAACATAGTACCATCTAGTTAATGTAGTTGGTAATATGTGGCTAATATAGTTTGCTAAAGAGGGTTGACTATGTACTAGAGGGTTGATGTAGTATGCTATATCTAGGAAAGGGTTGATTTAGTATGCTAGAGTTGGGAAAGGGCCAATTTAGTATTAAATGGTTTGATATAGTCTAAAATAAAAAGGTTGATTTAGTATTAAATGGGTTGATGTTGTATAAAAATATTTTAGTAGGGTTTATTTATTATCAAATGGGTTGATTATGTATAAAAATAATAAAACATAAGGAATTAAATCAAACAAGCTAATGAAATAGTTAATTTGTAAATTGTTGAGAATGTATTTTATTTATTTATGACATGGAGATTTAATACATATTATTGTTTTTTAAATATTTTATAGAGACACCTAAACTATTGGCCCCTAGAAGATGCATCATGGCTACTATATCTATTATAATATTTGGCTAATGTGGATAGATCTTGACTAGTCACCTTGGGATTTGGTGACATCATAGAGATGAGATAGATCCCTTTAAGTGTTGATCTCATTATCATGATCTTAGGAGTATGGGAATGATTTCCCAACACTTTTTATGGGAGGTGGATGGGGACACCATTAACGTGGGGATTACTCTAGAGGAATTCCACACATTTCTTGGACTTCTACTAGGTCAGACACTGGTGATCACTAATACACTAGAGTCTAAGGATAAGAGATAAGCATTAGCCTAGTTAGATACATGCTTAAATAGGATCCACCTTGGGTTGAGGTGAGCTTGTTTGAGTATATATTATGGTGATTCTAGATATCTATAAGTTAGTGATAAGACTTATGATAGCATCAATGTTTTGTCATGAGTTGGATGGCAAGGTACTACTATACATGATAGTCTTGTGCCAGTCCATATTGGATTAGATACCATGTTATTATTATGGATCTATGACTTGGGTTGAGATCATGTAATATATGTATTGGACTCAATACATAGGGCAAATGATGATGGGACTAATGATTTTTCATAATGTGTGGATATATGAGAGATTCCCCATGTATTGGCTAGTTGGGTTGCCCTATGTAATTGATGATAAGTTATTTAGGTCTTATGATAAAATCAATACCATGTACTATGGTCAATTCCCCATGTGTCATCCTTATAGACTATCACATGAGGGAAAATAGTGTGGTATCCCTAAACTCACATAGCTACTGTATGACCTATTTGGTCGACCTTATGATAGGGTTGGCACATGTACAGATCATATGCCACTAAAATATATGGGTGGATCTTCATATAGTGACTCACATACCTAAAAAAATATGACTACCTAATATAAATACTCATCTAGTAGTGTCTACTTATTGGGCACAACATGCTATAGATCTGAGAGAGAGAGAGAGAGAGAGAGAGAGAGAGAGAGGTAATAGTAGAGAAACTAGTGATTAGGCCTCAACATGCTATACTGTGGGATGGTCAATCATGATAGAATGAATTAGTAGAAATAGTGGGAGGAAATGCAATGGATTTGTGTGTATGAGAAAATGAACACCATGATAGGGGAAATAATTATCATTGCATGTTTATCAAATAAAGGTACTATAAATACAAGGAGGCACACGCATTGACTATTATATAGAGGGATATAAGCGTAACTATAGGACATAATTGTTCCCTAGATAGACCACTGATGAGAATACCATGGTGGGATTAGGTTGTGAACATAGGATTTACATTGGTATAGATGCAACTGATAGAGGAGGTTCTTGGTAGTCAAGCAAACATGGAGACTATAATCAGTGACACCAGCATTGGTGAGAAATGTTTTATAATCTAATTTAAGTTTTTGATATATAACACTAGTTTATTTTTGATTAATATATATATGTTTATATGTGTGATTTGATGTCTACCTAGTTTTGGTTTTATAGATCCTAAAATAGATGAGGTTAGATGGGGAGACCTAGTTATAGTTGTGCCCCATGACATTTTAGATGGGGTGCTGATACCATATGACCCTACCAGTTTAGATGATCTTGAAGTTCCATCTTACCCAATCTAGGTGGGTTGGTTTAGACTAGTGGGAAAGGATACAAGGAAGATATAGGTACACAATGACAAGTTATAACCATTTATATGGGTTAGAAATAGAGAGGCATATGCCTTATAGGCCCTATAATAGGATATAGTCACACACATGGTGACCACCATCTAGCTAGGATATGTACATGCCTAGCTAGATAACTTATAATGATAGGTTGTTGGATTGAGATCCTAGACTACACATTTACAACATACTTTTCAGAAGGGCCAACCATAATAATATATGGTAAGGGTGGGTATGACACAAGATAGACATGATGGAACAGATCCTTAGATTTGGAGATATTGTATTTTATTCCTTGTATTGTATTAAAGCATGATATATGTAAATATTTATTTTGAAATTTGTATTTATCTCATGAGTTATACTTATATTTGGAAGTGGATGCATGGATATATTTCCTTTCTAGCACATGCCTTTATATTTTGTTGTATATGCTATGGGAAATATGTTATATATGTCTTATTTTATATCATTATGTGAGACACATGCATGGTTAAAAATAAAAAGGCAAAAAATGAGTTGGAAAAGTGTAATTAATCAAAACAAATTTAATAACACTATATCACAATGGGAAATGTGTAAAAACAAAATATGAATAAATATAATAAACCAAAAGATGGTATAAAGGGTAAAAAATGTTTTCAAACCATGTAAAAACTTGAACTAAATTAAAACAAATAAAATCACACTCTATCACATTGGGAAGTATGAAAATATTTTAATAACATGGAAAACATATGAAATACCAATGGAATAAAACCAAAAAATAATAATCAATCATACTAAATCAATCTAGGAAGTATAAAAAAAGACAAAATGTAAAATGAAATGAAATTAATCACACTAATTCATGCTGGGAAGTATGAAAAATTTAATAAAATGGTTGTAAGAATACATGTAATCAGAAAATAAGAAGATAAAAGTGAAATACTTATGAATCAATCATAAAACTTACTAAGTCAAGATGGGAAGTATGTCAATGATGTGTAATTCATAATCAATTATTAGTTATCTCAAATTTGATGCATGTAATTTCATTATGATTAGGTTATAATGACCTATTGGGTATTGGAATAATTTGTGAGGAGGGCCTCGTCTTATCCATGGTCTTACACTATAACTCACAAAGGGAACACTAATGAAGTGGAAACAACTATGGAAATGGTTTTAAAAAATGTTTTTAATGTGGTAATTTGTGAGGAGGGTCTGGTCATATCCATGGTATTACAATGAAACTCACAAGGGGAACACCATTGAGGTAAACGGTAATAAATAAATGCTTTATTATGGTAATTTGCAAGGAGAGCCTGGTCTTATCCTTGGTCTTACACTACAACTCACAAAGGGAAACCCTAGGGGGAATGATCAGTTAGAAAATGAATATTTCTCAATGATAAATATTATGAGTGTTGTAATGAAAGAGGCAATTTAAAAATAATGACATAGGAATATATGAGAATACCTTAGGAAATGTGAAGCATATTAGGTATAAAAGAGAGAAATTGAGTCTAGTGATAATCAAAATACAAAGGATACCTACTCACAATAATCATAAACTTGTATAGGCAAATAGGTGAGATACTAATATTAAATCATGATGGATATATGAATAGGAAAAGTAAAATGGACTTTCCTTCCCACAATATCTTATCTATTCTTCATAACCTTTTACAAAGCCATTGATCTACTACAAATATTGGGTACTTATGTGAGAAAGTAGTAAGCACTAAAATATAATTTTATTCTCCTTTCCAAATATTCTATCCTACCAAACCCTAATGGACCTTAACTCTACCATGAAGCCAACTTTGGAGTTTGAGCTATGATTAAAAATAGGATATGTGTTATGAATCATGCCTTTTAGTGTGATTTGACTTTTAAAATCTATATGTTTCCTTTTGTTTAAATGATTTATATTTTAACTTTTATGGATTTTATGATTCCTTATTCATATGGATTTTTAATAACCAAAACAAATTATAGAAGTTATACACATGAATGGGATTTAGACTTTGGATAATAGGAAACTAAGTATCCAAAGATATGATTGACTAAACACTTAGGATTAGCTATGAACCAGTACATAATATCAAGTTTCAATTGTATGTATGATTAATATGTGAAAGGAATAAAGTGAGATCCAAATTATATCCATAAAATAGGAGTACAATGATATGTCTTATTTAATAACTAATCACATGGTAAATAAATATTACTAAGGGGATCAAAGTTTGTATGACCAAGTCATAATAATAATAATAATAATAATAATAATAATAATAATAATAATAATAATAATAATAATAATAATAATAATAATAATCTAATTTTTTAAGATATGATAGTAAAAAATCATTGGAAAAGAAAATAAATTCATTAAGGACATCATAGACATAAGTGTGAAAAAATGGAAATAATGAAAATAATTCATAGGAAAAAGAAAAATAAAGTAAATTAAATGATATGCAACACATAACACATAATATAAATACCCATGTGAAATATATAAGTGAAACCAAACTTTACACATATTAAAATGATATAAGATATATAAAAGTGGATCAAAAGTCCAATCCAGAATAAAAATGAAGAACAAAGTGAAGTAACACCTAATAAATTTGTCCACAAATTTTATCCATCACATATGAAACATTTTTATGAATTCAGATCCTACCAATAACTAGAGTCTTATTAATCTACATAGAAAGTTATGTAAAGACCTCTCTCCAAATCACCTTGATAGAAAATGTAGGTGTAGCTAAAGGATCATTATAATGAGGGATCTCATGCATAAAATACTCAAGGAGAGTAATAGTTTCCTAAATAATAATGGTATCTATGGCACAAGGAGGCACCACTAGTAGAAAAGGATCCACAGGTGGGGAAAAAACCATGGGTGGGGAAGGAGTAGCCTTATTGCATGGGTGACCTATGGAAAGATGAATAAAAAGTGTAGGAATCATAAAAAGGTGATCATGAAGGTGATTTTGGAGAATACAACAATGATTTGTATGATGGGTGCCACATTATTACCAAAGACAATATACCTCCCCATATTTAGGGATATACTTAGGTAACAACTTGGGAGGAGGCATAGGCTTATCTTTGGGTTGAGTAAGGGTAGGATGAAATGTGTTAATATATTTCAAAATATTTTTTTACAATGAGTGGAAGAATTATTATCTATTCCATGGAAGCAATAAATGCACTTGTCAATAGACTTTAGGGGTCTACTAATAGAAGAGGTAGAAGGAGAAGTTAGGGGTGGATGATATAAGTAGTGGTCTTTGGTCCAATTATCAATAGATTTGTGAATATAACAATAAGGTTGATCATCCCATTAAGAGGGAATGCTATAAATTTAAGGAAAATTAAGACGGCCATCGACAAGGGAAGGTAGGGTTAAAGAAGGTAAAAAAGTATCAAAAATAGGATGAGTCTCAGTGAAAGGTAAAGCAAGAGTAGGAACCATAATAGGTTCAATTAAATGTGAGTATATCTGCATAGAAAGCTTAAGATAAATATATAAAATATCTATGGTAAGGAAATTATAAGTATCATAATATCTATTAAATGTGAGTATTGAAACTAGAGGCTTACCATGTGATCACTCCATCTCTACCCTATAAAAAATATAAAAATACTAGAATTAGGAACTATAAAGGATTAAATCTGATAAGATTATTAAAAAGACTAAAATAAAGAACTACAATATTGAATAATCTCAACATATCTAGCCTAGAAAAGTCTTCTTAGAAATGGGTCGTATAAATCATAACCATCATCATAGTCAGGTATATGTAGGTCGATGGTATATGTAGGTATGATCTTATCATTAGAAGTCACATGATGAATATAATATATAGTCTTAATTAATATTATAGGTATATCATCAATAAGGGGTTGACAAGAGTGAGGGTGCAAAGATGGAAAAATCTAGGCATTGATATGAGGGGATAGATTTGAAGTTTTGATCATGAGGCTAATATCATCTAGCTCATGATCATAAAAACTTGAAGAGGTTATGTGGTATGTTATCGATGAGTTTGGGGTGACCATTATATCCTTATGAATAATTTATAGGAAAATTTAAACATTGAGATTCCTAAAATGGGATACAAGGCAAAGGCTTTAAGGGTAGGGATTTTAAAGACACCATATTCTTGAACTTATTTGAAATTTCAAGGTTTTTATCTCCTTCAATATTATAAATAACACCATTATGGTGGAATTTAATGCATTGACATGATGGTGAGGTTAAATCCCTCATATGAAAAGTCCAAGGTATACCAAGAAAGATGTTATAAGAGGGGAATGTTAAAGATCATAACTTTTACATGGATGGTTATAGGAGGGATGGTAATAGGAATCCACATGAAACCTAAAGGAGGAATTTTCCTTATAGCATAAACTTGATGTGCTACATGTTGACTTAATATTGTATTCAAAATATTCAATCATTTTAATTAAATTGAGGGAGGTGATGAAAGTAACTGAAACCTCATCAATCAAATCACACTTGACTTGGATATCACTAATTTAGATGCTAATGAATAAGGGAGGATCATCTGCACAAAGAAAAATCTCATCTACAATCATGGAAG
Organism: Torreya grandis; assembly: GCA_037957365.1. NCBI lineage: Eukaryota > Viridiplantae > Streptophyta > Pinopsida > Cupressales > Taxaceae > Torreya > Torreya grandis. The sequence goes on along the minus strand of JARHVA010004697.1, from coordinate 420,467 downwards.
TGATAAGAAACTTTAGGGAAAGAGATGTGTCAATTGTCTCATCAACATGTATGGAATTATCTTTGATATATTTAAGGATACTATATTTGGACCCAAATAAGGTAGTTTTGTAATCTACTAGAAGAGGACAAGGGATGATCATTTCAAAAAATAATTACATTAGGTAGTTTTGATGATGTGGGGAATTTTAAATTAGTTTGATGAAAAGTATTTGAGATGGGAGATGAGAAATTTATAAAATGGGGTCCCATTCATCAAGACCCATAGGGGGATTGATACATACAAGCACATAATGTTACAAGATCTCATGTGAAGGAAGGATGAAAGTGCAATCAAAATTGTGTTGATAAGATGTGTTTGGTTTAGTTTGAGGACAAATAGGTTTATTATCTTTAGGTATTGGGATAGTTTTTTGAGGTTTTTATTTTTATTGGGTTGAATAAATACTATTGGAAGGTTACAAATGTTGTCTATATGTGTGGATGTTGGGGGAAGAGTATAAATAGTGTGAGAGGTATTATCAAGTTGATCTATTAAAGATGGTTATTGGAAAGTTATAATTTCCCCTTACCCCAATTCCATGAGATGAGATGGGGAAGAGTCTTAAATGATGCATAATGTTTGAGAGGTTTGGTAAATGTGTGTTGGATTAAAATTGATAAAATCAACTACACTTCCCATGTTAGTCATATTTACCACATATATAAGACTTTCAACATTATAAATGGAAGGATTATTACTGTCATTATTATCTTGATGATTAAGAAGAGGGTATTTATGTATAGAAAGATGAACATTAACTTGGTTTAAATATTGATTATTTTTGTTTCATGGTATTTAAAAGATATGTCATATGATTATTGTCACTTTATAATGAGTGATTGATGATCAAAATTTGGGCCAATAAGGAAATCCATAGCTAGATCATGTAATTGCCTATAATTTTTGTGAGAGTGGCCCCAACTTGTATGAAACCAACAAAATTAGTTCTGATCATACCATGTTTTCATTGGATGAGTGGGATCAAGATATTGTGGTAGAGGCCTTAGAAGACACTTTTGAATATCATCTTAGGATAACAGTTTGTGTACATTGATGTTGTTTATTTGAGAAAATTTAGGATTAAGAGTGTTGTGTGGAGGGGGATCTTGCTCTATAGTTTTGTTAAGACTATTGACCTAAATTATATCAATATTGTCATAAGTATTAGTGACACCATCATTGGTAACATGATGTTTCTTATTTTTAATGAGAATGTGAGTTCCCATGGTGGGTTTAGATGGTTTAAATTGGTGCATGATAAAATATTGTCACTAATCTTGGTCAATATCTTCTTATAAATTTCTTGGTGAGAGAGTCCTAACATGATATTGCAACTTGGGGTTGAGAGCATTATTGAATAGATGAAAAAGGTTATCATTTTTGACAATATGTTCACATTTATTATATAAGTTCTTCCAATGTTTGATGAAAGCTTATGTTGTTTCAGTCTCAATTTATTTAAAATTTATGAAGTGAGATAAGTTATTCTTAAGGATATCATTATTTTGAAACTCTTTTACTAAGGAGTTAACCAAATTATCCAAGCCAATAATAAAATGGGTTTTTAGTTGATTATACCAATCTAGATCATCTCTTGAAAGTATTTTAGCTAAATATAATATGGGATCGGTAGACCTGTTATAGGTGATGGTAGGTGTGATACCTCCTATAGAAATATTATCAATTTGAGATATAATAGGTTAATTTTAGATATGATTGATTATTTTCTTAATGAGGCATGGTTGAGGAATAAGGTTATCATAGGAATCCCTAAGGGGGGAATTCAAAATTTGTACTCCCATGAAACATGTTGGGGTTTTTTTTAAAGATTAACAATATGGTTTTGCATTTGGATCATTTGATTTTCCTTATTAGTTTGAAAATTATGCATTTGATTGAGTCTTTATAATAAAATTTGATGAGTTCAGGTAGTATTTTGACTAGTGTGTGTAGTATGTGAAACATTGGTATTGGTATTAGTGGCTTCCATTACACTATGAGTAGTATCACGTGCCATACTAGTGGTGTGAGAAGCATTCATATAAAAATAAGAACTTGTAACATGATTAGAATTTGTATCAAAGGGTGAACTAGTGGAATGGTTAGCATTAGAATAAAAATAAGCACTAGTAACATGATTAACATGGGTAGAAAAGGATGCACTAGTTGCATTATTAATGAGGAGGGTCTTTAGAAAAGGCCCACTAGAGGTTGAACCTACCATGCTAGTGGAATACTTTGCATTGAGGTTAAAAAGGTCATATAAGATGTCATGGTGTGTGAAGGATAAAAAATATAAGGGTAATGTTGAGAATAAAATAAAGTATCCCCCCTAATCTGTGAGAGAAGGTAGGGGAAGGTGAAAGAGGTTCTTCTACTTGAGGACCTATCATAAGATTATAAATGGTTTAAGGGCCATTTATTCTATGTTGAGTACATTAATTAATTAATAATAACATTTTAGGTGTGTACTCTGATTCATTCTCATATTCTAAGTAAAATAAAGGATTACGAACTAAGGATGAATGAAGATTCCCATAATTGGTAGTATGAGTGGCAATGTGAACATTACTTTCATCTAAAGTGTAATCCATAAGTTTTTTCTTGGGAAAACTATTAGGAATGGTAAGACTCATCATGTTTGTTAAATTCAAATATATATTATCCTCAAATAGGAAATTCATGAAGAGAAAGAGAGGATAAAAAGTTGATGGAAATAAAGCATGGGAAATGTGATATAGAATCAAACAAGTCGACAGTGTTCTATAAACTAGAGAATAAAACAAATAACAAGAGGACACAATCATGTAGGTCAACTGTGTACTATTGAATATAAAAAAATAGAAAAATAAAAATACATAGTTGTATAGGTTGACTATGTACTATTTAGATAAGGAACTGGACAAGAGATAAGAGGACATAGTTAGATAGGTCAACTGTGTATTATAGGTAGACAAAATGAATTGTTTGTAATAGATTGTGTCAATATGGATGACAATGTTATGAAAATATAGAATTATTTTTGAAAGATAATATATAATAAAATGAAATTAAGCACACAATTAATTGGATCAATGTGATAAATCCAATTAGAACACACAACACAAACCTTACACCAATACTAGTTAATGCAAGTTTTGCAACAAAAAAAATAATGATCAAAGAGAAAGAAATAACTTGAAAGTAATGCTAACTAATTGTTCATTAGTAAGTTTTATTAATTTATAATAAAGTTTTAAATTTATGTGATGATAATTTGGATGTAATAAAGAACTAAAAATAAATCTATGGATAGTTTTAGGTAGTTTATGCTAAAAGGGATCTATATTGGTGATGGTACTTAAGTGATATTGGGGCCCACCCCTCACTTAAAAATATTGTAGTGGTAAATGTGTTGGGTGATTTTCCAATAAATACCATCAAACACATGTTTATACTTGGCCAAAAAACAAGTTTGGCTTCCCCTGGGTGATGAAATCCAAGTAAGTAGGCCTTGAGAAGATAAATGTTTAATGCTTTTTATGTTAAGTGATTTGTAAGTGTGTGTAAAAGATAACTACAAATAGAGTCGACTAGTTCAACTATGTATGTAATTTTATAGCTGTAAAATAAGGTTATGCCAAGCTGATTGATCAAGTTGCCTATATTTGGAGAAGAATTGCATAAACAAAATAGAGTCATTTTAGGGTGACTATCTATTAAACATGTGTATAAATTATTAGAACTATAGTTAGATATGACACTAAAAAAATTAAAAATATATAATATTATGACAAAATGAATGCATTAAAGAAAACCTACAAGGGTTTGATTCATGTTGGGTTCACCAAAATGTATACAAAGGAAAATGTAATTGATATATCAATCAATCCTAAATCAGAAAAGATAAATCCTACCTACACTTTTGATAGTTGATACATTATATATTAAATTTCATGACCATGATGAATCTACTAGATTTAACCAAGGGATATCTTTAAAAAATAACATCACTATAGAGGGTTCCAAAGCCTCTAATCAAGAAACACTATGTAATAACCTTAGCCAGGTCTTATGTTTTCATATTCACAAATTAAATGAAAAGTAAAGTAAAATCTAATCTAGTTCTCACCAAATATTGTGGAACAAAGTGGGGGTAATAAAAATAAAAAGTAAACATGCATAGAAAATACTAATTAGGCTATGTATAAGTAAAACCTTGATGCATGGGAGAGAAATATAAATACAAATCTATCTAATATTATGAAAGAGGAATAGAGTTAGTAATAATTACCTTTGAATATAAACCCACCAAGTTTCAATCTCTTTGTCAACAAAGGTTATTTACAAGAGCTTGTTGTGGTAGGTAAGGATAACAAGGATAAGTCAGCTCTATGCTACATAATTTATCTATGCATCTAAAACATTTCTCTACAAGACAAGATTTATATCTCCAAGATTTATATATGCTCCTTAAGTAGAATGGAAGATAAATAGATGCACAAAAAATATTCTTCTTCTTTTATTACTAATAAATTATGTAAATGGATGTGTATATATAGTTGAATCTAACCTTAAACCTTACCAAAATTTTAGCCGACGGGGTCAAGCTAATCACCTATGTATCATTAATTGATAAAAACAAGTTAGGTCCTAGTCTAGGTCAACCAGAGCTAACCTAGAGCCATAACATGCTTTTAAAAATTTTAATACAAGATTAGCTTAGGATGAAAATGTAATGTAAACTATCAAAAAGGATTTAAGGATTAGGTAGGTGATAAGTAAGGTGGTGAAATCCCTGGAGGAGTGTGAAAGAGAGGAGGCAAGGGTTAGAGAAGTACATAGGACAAGTTTATGTAGATAGAAAGTGGTAGTATAGGTGACCACAATCATATAAAATACCAATGGTCTACCCACCCCTTTCCTAGTACACCCTTTAAGGCATGCACTTAGATATATTGAGACTCAATGAGTTTCTACAAGAGAGAGAACATTAGTAATTGATAAAGTTTGATAATGTTATGTGTATACAAGGCACATATTTTTAGTTTTCACTATTACATTCATATTAGTTAACTGATACTGAATAAAATGAAGGGTAAATTTTGGTTTAGGATTTATTTACCATATAATAGTATAAAAAACTTTTGATTCCCATGCTATGGATAATTTGATGTAGCCAAGATAGTTTGGCATCAGCTAAGAATATATTAACTCATACACACACTGTCTCAACTATTGGAAAAGATTAATGCTAAAAATGTTTCCCAAAGGTTTGGGTCAACCTCTATATCTATAGACTATACCCCATCAACATTTATAGTAATTATTAGGGATTCATTCCTTGAAAAATTTGACAAATAATGATCTCTTGAAAGATTGGAATTATTATGTCTTATACATTTATTATATATGATATATTTATATGTGTACTTCACTCTTTTATTTCTGAATTTGGTTTTATAATGATTCACATTAATTTGTATAATGGTCATAATTTGATGATGGTTAAATATGGTGATACCTCTTTAGGAATGAATCTAGTGCTTGATTTATGTTTGTTAGGAGGTAAAGATATCATCTTAAGCTCAAGTAACATATAAATTATTATATCTAGAGAATCTTATATTATTGTGATATATAAAATCTTTTGTGGAGTATTGTGAGAGACCTCCACATTATTTACATGATACATTTTCATTTTGACGTTATAAATTTGAATTAATGTTTGTAGTTAAGAGGGATGGATTTAATAACAAGAATTTATAGGCTCATATGTTATTTTTTCTTTTCCCTTATCTTGATTTGGTTATATATATTCTAAAGATGGGTTTAGCTTATTTGTACTAGGACATATAGTGTGAACAAGTTATGTGAAAGATGCTCAAATGGATCAAAATTTAGTTTTTGAAATTACTCATCTATCATATCATGAGATCTATCATCATCACTATCATACCAATCAAAAAATTTCCATCTTATTATTCGGTATTGACCAATAAAGGAAACATAAATGTTTGAATTTTTTCCAATTTTGATATCATTGGTTTCTTTGGTAAATTTTCATGCTCTTGATGTGTATCCATGGGAATCTAAATTTATAGTGCCTTACTTTTATATAGAAGTAAATAAGCCATTATGATTAATTCAACCATTTAAATAGATTTTTGTATACTCAAAGGCAATATATTGTTTATTGGGTACCACTTTAAATATTAATTCTATTACAAAATGTATAATTTTATTAAATTTGAAGGGTTTATCATCAATAACCATTGTCAATAAGGTTCCATCATGTATGAATTTTACACATTGATGTAGCGTATATGGGATGGATTCTATTGTGTGTCTAAGTTCTATCCAAAAGTAAGTTATAATGTAATGATTGAGACATTACTTGGAATGTAGTTAAAACTATTTTTACCCCAATATCACATCCAATGTGATTTGGTCAATTTGGGGGTTATGTGAGTTATAAAATTATCTGATATGCATGTTTGTTTTCTGAATAATATTGATGCTAATACCCATGGTGGTTAAAAAAAGGTTGCAAAAATGTTTGATCCTAATCCATTATCAACAAGCACCCTTTTGATTCCTTTGTTATGCATACTCACTTATATGAATGAAGGAAAATCTTGGTCAATAATATCTATTGATGGTAAATATTTTGGATCAAAGGCAATGAAACATACATTGATTTTGATATATTTCATATTATTTGCAAATTAAGATGGTTCAATATCTCTTGGAACTTGGGTATCATGCAAATATTCATATAGGATTCTTTATGGATAATAGATTTCCTTAAATTTTTTAGAATTGAAATCTTAACATGTGTGTTTCTCAATTTTTAAATAATGTCATATAATTTAAATTTTATTACAAATTTAGGCTTAAGAACTACTTGTTGTATATTAAAAGGTGATAGAATATGTTGGGCACCCTTACATTTTGAGTAATGATAACATGGATTACAAAATCCATTATAAATCATGGGTAATTAAAGGGTGTGGGATGGTATCTATCACCCAATTAAGATATAGGTGGAAAAAAGGGTTGAGAGCATGCACATTGGCTTTTGGATATCAATTGTATAGTATTGTAAAAGAAGTTTTAGAAATAAATCTAGTTGTTACCTTTACTTATAGTTTTATATTATTTATCCATGTATGAAACATAAAAACCAAGATTTACTATGAAATATTGCAAAATGAAATAAATGATACATGCATCCATGATTAATTCATTTAAAATAAATCAAAATATGATTTCTAAAATATATTTAGTTTGGAAATTATAAATCATAAATAAAATAGGAAAACCTAAGTCCACAAAGGTTTGGAGACCAACATTTGAGTTCACCAAATGTTTAACCCTAAATTAAAAATATGGGGAAGATATAGGGTTAAGTTAGATTAATATCTAGAACAAGGGTGAAAAAATACCTTTATAAAAGTCTAATTAATATAAAAATTAGATAAATAATATTCTAAATTTATAAAACTAAGATTGCTAAAAATAATAAATTATAAATATTGATAGATATTGTAATAAAATGGAAATAATGATATTTGGTTTACTATGCACATGTAGGTCTGAGTATGAACAATTTGGAAGTGGACTATATTATGATCTTAGAACAATAATTATTTTCTATAAATATATTTTCTATGGACTTGGACACTTATGTTGGATCTAAATAGTTGTGTTGATGCATGTCTAACTCTGCCAAAAGTGATCTATACAAAATTTTGATGGGATCTAGATGTGAGCAGTTGGATCCTTATGGGTTTTAAATCACCTTTATTTTGATGTATTTAGATATTATACACAATTTATTGATCTTTTTAAAATGATCAAACCCTAGATCTTCACCCTTGGAGTGACTATGGTAAAAATGGGTGTTTTTCACTCCAATATACTCCTTATCATGAGACACGCATGAGATTGGGAATTCCATGAAAATGGGAAGGTGGGGAAAATATAGAATTTCATCCTTATTTTTAGGATAGATATGGGATTATAAAATGGTATAGATACAAGTATTAGACTTCAAAAATGAAGTCTGCATGAATATTATATAAGAGATGCACTATTACCACCAGAAGTTTAATATGCTATACTTCACATAAGTTAAAGATAATTATGAATACTAGAGTGTTGGGATTATTATTTATAAACATAAGAGGAAAAGGGGATTTAAATTCCACTAAAAATAAATAAAATAGAGGGAAGGCTAAAGTAGAGAAAGGAAGTCTCTAGGTATAAAATGAGATCAATGCAATGGTCATTCAACCAAGTGACTCTACCATAGTTATATTACTATAGATCAAGTTTCACTAAAGTTATACCTACAAGAACATAGAGTGGGGAGATTTTGGGAGAATTGAGAATATGCATTCAATTTTATTTCTTACTAATGATTGGTACTATGGGTTTATTGTCAGAAAAACATAAATGCCATATGAAAATTTACATCTAGGTGCAAAAATTATTAGCACTACCAAAAGAGAATGAAATAAATCACACAAAGATCATAATAACTAAACACATCATAACCATGACATATATAAAGTTAAGAAGTGTTAATCTGATTAACCTAGCACTATTAATCATTCAGACATGAAGAAAAAATAAAATTGAATACAAAAGAGACCTTTTTGTAGAAAATAAAGATTATATTCATTAAAAGAATGAAATGTTACTCAATAATCAATCTAGGCCATTTTTTTATAGTCCAGAGTGATGAAAAAAACAAAAGTGAAATCTTGGAAGTAATCTAACAACACTTTTGAGAAATTTTTGCTTGAACCCTAAAATATAATACAACTCTTCTATAAATAGATAAGGATTATGGCTCGCCTCCAAAAAGCATGATGATCCCATCATGGGCCATGATAGCCAATCATTATAATTATAACCCTATTTCAAAATTTAAATCAAAACAAATGCCTACAAACCCAAAATATATCTATAGGGGAGCATTAGTTAACACACAAAGGTAGCTAAGAGGGACCAACTCTTAACTACTTTGACTGGGTGCTCCTATGTTCTAACATGAATGTCATGAGGTTAAAATCCTTGTCCATATTGTCCAAGTTCATTGGAGGCTCCTTAAATATCACCTAATCTTGAGCTGCTAGTCTATGGGAGATCTAGAAAGATGCTTCCATTAAGGCTTAGACTCTAAAAACTTGGTTAATGCTCATAGTGGATTGAGTTCAAAGGTCACATACCACCTAGGGTCATTCCTAGTTCACCTTGGCAACATGCTCCCTCATAACCTAGGTAGACTCTAAATTCCCCTTGGTTGAGTAAAGTGCCACCTAGGTGGAATAGTATGGGGATATTGACCTCCTTAAATTAGGTTAATATATTCTTCTCTTTCTCTTCCAAGGGTTATATTCTAGTAAGAGTTAAGGATATCCACTCCATTTCTAGTCTCATGTTCCTATCATAAGTTTAGTACAATCCCAAATCTGATGTTGGCATTAGTTTGAGCTCTAGAAACATTCCTTTGTTGACTACTACCTCTATGTTTTAGCACTTCACATCAATTTCTATGATCCTTCCCATGTAATCCTACATAAATTGTTTAATTAAACTAGTCTTAGATCAAGGCCCAAAAACCTTATCAAAGATTGAGAAAAGTAGTAAGATGGCATATTTGACCTACCTAATTAGTTCAATTAGGAACATATTCTTCACTTAGGCTTTGGGAGTTCAGGCTTGGCTCTACATGTCCTCGAGGAGATTTTTAGCCATGTCATGGGTAGCTCACAGGATGGAAAGTGGGTCCTATACCATATTATCTTCTACCATATAATTTATCACCTTGGTGATGGAAAATAGTTCCTGATGGGTCTACTATATCACTATGTTACCCTCTTAGACAAATTTTGACATGAGCATATTTCTCATACTCTTAAAGGCTCAATTGAAATCCAATATACATTTGAGTTTCCATAGACATCCATATATATTACTTGTGACCCTAGGACCATACCTTAGGCTATAGGGTATATAGGAGGTGTGGATAAAATGGTGGTGAAGAGTAGAGGATGAAGTGGAGGGGAGATGGAGGAAGTGGAAGGAGTGAAAGAGGAAATGAGTGGACGAAAAGGGGCCAATGGAATGAAAAGAGGGATAATGAAAGGGGAAACACATGGTAACATTAAAAATCAATATTTTTCTTGAGTGAGATTAACTTGAGGGAAAATCACTCCCAAGAATGGGTCATGGAATAACAAGGAATAGATTGGTTGGTTTAAGTTGAGTCTAATGGGGCCTTGGGTAAGGGAGAGAGGGGGCCACTGATCTAACTTAATACATTGATGCTAATAAGGCCAAAGGAGCCATTGAGACCTATGAAGGAGGTGGGATTAGAGAAAAATTTCTTTACATTGGAGCTAGACTATGGGTTTCTTTTTGTTTCTTCTTTGACTTATCTCTAGGTATTATGGTGTATGGTTAAATCAAGATGACAAGGGTCATAGGGAATGATGATGAGGACTTGGAGATAAATAGTATAATGTCATGTTGATTGAAGAGGGAACTGAGATTATTGAATAGAAGTGGTAATCTTTTGAAGGTTGTATCCATTCCCACTATTGAGGGCATGCACAAGGAAGGCATCAGGAAGACTCCAAGTTGTGAGATGGGAGGACTAGAAGGGAATGAGGAAGTGAGGATGCTAAAAATAATAAAAACCAAGGGTAATTGGGTGAAATATGGAGGGGAACTAATGAGAAATAGAGGGGGTGGAGTTGAACTAGTGGGTGCTAAAATAGGGAGCTAGAATGTGGTAAGAGAAAGGGGTGAAAGGGAAATGGGAGGAAATGGAAGAGTGCATAGGGGTACATGGATGTGTGAATAATGGGTGACTCATTATAGGAATAATTTTGAATTTCCATCCAAAATAAATTTGAGAGGCTTTAGGGCCCATGGTTAGGCAAGTTGTACTTAATCTACATGGCATTGTGTGCTCTACCATGGCTTGGTCATTATAACTACTAAAGGAGGTGGAGTTGGAGTGTGAGGAGAAACTAGAGGAGGTAGAAACAAAGATACTACTGAAAGTAAAGCTATATTTTGAGATTGAGGAGGAGAAGTAAATAAGACACCCTATAATATTCTCTAGGATATGGATAGATCTATTAGATTTGGGCCCTCTATAGATCAAGTATGAGATGGAGTGTAGAGTGGATTTTTTGAGCCTTCTTCCCCTTATTCATATTCTTTTATTCTATTTGGGATAACACCACCTAGTCATCAATGTTATTCAAATAGAGATCATAATCATCTTTGTCTTGATGGTCTTAGTTAATGTTGAGTCAAGTTGATTGTTATAAAAAATAGGCCTAAATCACTCCTTTAGGGTCCCATTAATGAATATTTAACTTTTATAGGGTGAAGGAGTCTCTCATAGCTGACATCTTTTGTATCAAGGGGAAATTATTGTAGATATGGTTTTAGATGGTGATTTGGAGTTATAAGCACACCTTATTTTAACATTATACATAGAATCCAAAGATGGAATTCACTATTTATAGGTGATTTCATATTTTACTAAGTGGTTAGGGACATACTATGGAATCATAGGGGGTCTTAAAGGAATCTCACAACTTGAATCACTATGTCATCTTTGTACAACCATTATTCCTTAATGTCTATGATAGATTATCAAATTACCTTTGAGAGTTGGGGAATCAGAGATTCATTAATTACCTAGTACACCACTAGGTAGAAGTGCTCATAGACATCTTAGACATATTGGTATAATAGGGGGCCATAAAGCTTGTAGAATACCATGTGGATTGTTACACCACTAGGAACCCATGTAAGAAAGGCTAAAGGATTGAATGAGAGCATCCAATAAATTACATCTAGAAGGTATCTCATCATGTAGAAGTTACCTCTAGTTTAGGTGTTTATAATGGCATGGACCAACTTGAGTTTGATCAAGCCTCCTATGTTTGGGATATTTGAGGAAATAAATATCAAGTTTAGAAGGGTCACCCATAAATCATTGATGTGTTGGTAGTTTAGGTCTCTAAATAGTTGCTTCAGTAGGATCATAACTACTCAAACATCCTCTTAGAATGTATGAACTTTGTAGGTATTATTCTTAATCTTGTTAAACCACTTGGAGTCAAGGTTCTTAACCTAGTCATGAAATATGTCATAGATCTTGTAGGTGTCCATCTAGTTTGACACTACAAATACATTGTATGAGAAAGATAAGTTTGGGAGGGAGTATTATGCCTTGAAATAATTCCTATATATATTGGCAATTTAGTGCTGAGATTGGGTAAACATACCCATTCATTTACAATGTCTTGAATGTAGATAACCTTGTGGAATATGTCTACCAATAGGTTGACATAGGGAAATACTTATAATCTAGATGCATCTCTATGTAATATACACTTATTATAAGATCTAAGAGCATCCTCATACTCATCCAACTAGTTGTTAGCATCAAAACAATCCTTGAGGACCTACTCAATTACCTTAAATACATCATTGTAGTTCTTATAATTGGTTAAACTAGTAGGGAAAGTGGTGTCCAAATACTTGAGTTTGGCCTTTAAGTTTGAGTATATATTAACCATTAAGTATGATGAAGGGAAAATGTAGGGATATTTAAGCGTAAGAGGTATGGTATGTAGGGGATCTATAGAATTTTATAAGCAAGGAGTTAGATATTTATTGTAGTAAACAATGGTAACTATTAATGGGATTTGATTAGGCTTTATAAGCACATACATACATCTCACATCACTAATGCCATTTGGAATATCACTTATTGTGAATTTAAATTTGAGTTGGTGGCTAGATTTTCTCCCTTTATTTCAAGTCTTGAATTGAATTTGAAACCCATGATCCTTCACCACCATCCAGATATAGTAATGGCAATGGGATGTTTTTAAAACTATCCTATCATATCTAAATTCTTATTCTATTAATTCATAATGTGTGGTGAACATATAGTCACATATTTTAGATGCACCTCAACTAACTCCTAATTTATGACACGTCATCTATTTATTGGCCTCCCACTAATGATAAAAAACTAGGCATGGTTTCATACTCTATGTCATTCCCAAGGATAGGTGATGTGTCTCCTGGTATATGTGACACACTATAATTGTTGTTTGAGTCTCATACATACTTCATTCTAAGATTTTAGGGGCCATGGATAGAAACTAGCTTATCCTCACACTAGATGATGTGGAAACTTCCCATTTGGCTGTGTTCTTATGGGCTCTAACATCTTTGACAATTTTTGGGGACTAGCCTTTCTGACTCTTGATGAAGTGGCAACTTCCCATTAAATCAGGCTCTCCCAATCTCTAACATATCTAACATGTCTATGGGATTGGCCTTTTTGACTCCAAATGATGTGGTAACTTATTATTCAATTGATCTCTTCTGAGCTTTGACATCTTTTATAGGTATGAGGGACTGGCCTTTCTGATTATTGATGACATGACAACTTCCCATTTGGTCAGACTCTCTTGGGATCTAACATCTCTAGTAGGTCTAAGGGACTAGCATTATTTACTCTTGATGACATGGTACCATCCCACTTATCCAAGATTTTAGGGCTCTAACATCTCTAATAAGTCTAGGGGATTGGCTGCCCTAACTCCTGATGATGTGGCACCTTCCCATTTATTCAAGCTCAATGAAATTCAAAAAAGGACCATGTATAAAAGATAAAAATAATATGATACATCAAATCTTGCATCTCAGATATGGAGAACTCAATTTACCATAGAGGACAATGAGTTTGTTACTATAGGAAGGGAACTTGACTTTGGGAGATTCTAGTGAAAATAAACTTATAATATTATCACCATGATTTACAAAAAGGAAAATCACCTTTTATTTCTAAAGAGAAATAAAAAAGGCTAGTTACTACTTAAGGAAATTAAGGTGGAGGTGGAGGTGGAGCTAGAACTTAACTAGGCATTATTGAAAAGACCAAAAGAAAGGACTCTGAAGTTATAGTTTGTAAAAAATTTTGAAGGGTCCCCCATTTTGAAGGAAAAGGGGCATGTTGGACACAAAAAATGGTGATTTCCATGGGGAAAGTGATGAGAAGCACTTATAACCCATCCAATTTCTTCTTCTTTCCTTTCTCAACATAAAAATTGTATGGGGGGTCTTTATTATCCATAGAAAAGATGAGGCACTAAAGTATCATGATAGTAAGTAGCATACTAATCATCCACCCATAGATGAACACCAACATGTGTGAGAATTGATTTTCATTTATGAATCATTCTTGGATTACCTTTGAGTAATCAAGGTTGGACTGGTTATCTAACTTCCTTTGTGGCATTATTGACTTGATGGCTTAGGTGGGTGGCTAAGGCATTGGTATAATGTTATATGGCTGTCCATATCCCCAAAATAAATGCCTATGATCCCATTCATGGCTTTGATCCATTGCTAGCCATGTTAGAAAGCCTATGATGGAGATTGTCTATATATCCCTTTCGAGGTAGACTCATAATTTAGATTTTACATGTTTTCTCTATTATTTTTTAAGCTTTTTGAATATCATTATTTATTAGGTTTATCCATTGATGTTTTGAGATGAATCCAATAGTAGATGGATAAGGGGGTCAGTTTTGAATATCCATCCAGTCCTTGATCAACTTAAATAATCTAGTATCTTTTTGAGATATTATTTTAAGTGGAGCATGGTGTTTATCTTAGGGTGTAGGCTATTCTAAAATCCACTTATTTCTCTTAGAATCATTAACCTCTTATATATAGGATGTCAAAAGACCCTTTTTTATAACATTAGAATTCTTTATATTGAAGGCTTCAAATTGGGCTTCCCTACTTCTCAAAAATCCTCTTGGGTTTTACCCACTACCTAAAAAAGTTACTAAAAAGGGATGGGCTTTAGAGGAATAATGAAAAATAAAAAAGAGCCTAAAAGGTAAAAACAAAATACAAAATAAAATCACATAACATAAATAAACACATGATGAAATTAAACACACAACTAAAGAAAATATATTTAATATAAACATTACCTCCTACTCAGATTAGTAAAAAATGACTTTAGAGGGGATAGGTGAGAAATGGTGTTTCAAATGTTGCCCATTTACTAGAAGTGGTAAATCATTTATGTTGATATCTTTAGGACAAAAGTCATTTTGGTCCAAGATTTTGACTAATTGGTATGGTCCAATCTAGAGGGGATCAAATTTTAAATGATGTCCTTACTTCTCCTAGGCCTTGTCCCACATTAGGATTAGGTCTAAGATTTTGAATTTCTTTACCTTCACCCTATTATCAAACTACCTCTTGAATATGTATTGGTGCTTTATAAAGCTCAAAAGAGCTTCATCCTAGGATTTTTGTAATTAATATAGGTCTAAGAGTCTTAAATTTAGTTTGTCATCTAGTTCCATGAATTGTTATATGAACTTATAATTATGCATTTTTAGAGTTAATAACATGATTGGATCCAATTTGTAGATGATAAGGAAAGGCAAACTTTTGAGGTTTTGGTTATACATTGTATGGTTTACCTATAGGGTAAAATTTATCAATGAGTGATATTTTTGGGGCTTATTTTTGGCTAATTTATTAATGGTGTAAATCAAGTTTTTATTTGTGTATTCTACCAATCCTTTCCCTTGCAAGTAGTGATTAGAGGACAAATTCAGTGTGATACCATTATCATAGGCCCATTCTATAAATTATATAGATTGAAAGGCAATGCCATTATCACATACTAAAAAAATGGGGACCTCAAAAGGGGTGACTATGATATTCTCTAGTAACTTGATAACTTCAACATCGGTTCTCCTTTTGGTTCTAATTAATTTGAACCATATATTACAATAGTCTACACCCATAAGGGTGAATTTATGACTGGATGATGAATTAGGTTTCATCACCCCCATGAAATCCAGTCCTAATTATAAAAATGGTATAGATTATAAAAAAATTTATAGTGGAATTATGGTGTGCATTTACCTTTTAACAAAGTTTTGGAATTAGTGGTAGAAATGAACATGAGTGTGAACATATCTAAATAGTGTGGGCCAATACTAAATTTCCTGATGAACCTTGTGAGATATGGGATTTTCCTCAAGATGAATGGCTCATAGTTTTTCATGAAAACTTATCATTATGTTCTTGGCCTCTTTTTCTGATACACACCAGAGGTATATTCCTTCATGTTTTTTTTTTAAATAGAACTCCTTTGTTGAACATATAATGCATGAATTTTAATTGGAGGGATATTATCTACATATAGTTGAGTCCTAGTGGTTTATTTTTATAATGTATAAAGTGCATGACTAGGTCATATTATTCTAAGTGTTACACCCTTTTATTTGTCCACTTGGTGTGTCGATATTCTTGGGTCTATCTCTATGATTAATTGGGTGAGGTCTTCTCATCTGATAAGTTTGGTTGACTTTATTTCCAAGTCATACTCTTCTAATTTCATCATCCATCAGCATTTCCTCTTGCCTAGCTCATTTTGCCCTAACATTTGCTTTATATCTAGGTATAGGACAATGGCATGCACTCTATTCTAGAGGATATAATACCTAAATTTATTTTTTTCCTTGACCGCAACATATGAATTATTGTCTAGGGTAGAATACTAGAATTTGACATCTTTAATATCAGTGCTCATTAAAGCCACAAGGTGTTTTTCTCCTTCTAACCTCTAGGTGAGGCATGCAGTAATGATGTGCTCTAAAGGGAAAGGGTAAACATCAAAGTCATATGTATAGTATAGGATGATAAGGACCAAAGATGACATGGTATCATATTTGATATCCTAGAAAACATTCATTGATTTTGCTCACCAGTTTACTTTAGCATTATATTTCAACATTGTATTAAATGGCTTCACTATTTTAGTAAATCCAAAAATAATCTTACACACAAAGTTGATTTTCCCAAAGATATATTATAGTTGTTTCTTTCTATTAGGTAAAGTTAGTTTATAAATTACATCCTCCCTTTTGGGTTTAATATAAATACCTTATTTTGTGATAATGTGATTGAGAAGCTTACTTTCAGTGACACTAAACACACTCTTATTAGGGTCTAAAGAGATGCAATATTTTCTAGATATTTCAAATAACCTTTCCAAATGGTGCACATGAAATGACCTATATTTAGAAAACATAGTTAGGTCATATTTATATATTATTATTCATTTACCTATCATGCCTTCAAAGGTGAAGTCCATTTCCCTTTTAAAGGTTGTGTTAGCATTGATTAGCCCAAAAGGCATTCATTTATAAGTGAATGTGCCCCACTTGGTGGTTAAAGTAGTCTTATTTATGTCTCTTGGGTTGACTAGGACCTGGTTATAGCTTGAGAAGCTATCTAATAAGGACATCACATGGGACCTTCTCACCATTCATAACACCTCATCTAGCGAGGGCAATGGGTAGTTATTTTTATCTAAGGATTAGTTAAAGTTATATAAGTCCATGTAAAGGCATATTTCACAAATTTTATTTCACACTGGGACTAGGTTAGACACCTAGGTGGAGTGGTGGACCTGGAAAATTATCCCTATAGAAATTAATTTGTGAACTTCCTTGTGAATTAAGGGCTCCATGATTGGGTTTACTAGTATTTATCTTTATCTAAAAGTGTTTTGGATAGGTTTTAAGGGGATGGTGTGAGTAATTACTCTTAGATAAAATACTTTGAGGTCTTTATAGGCCTAGGAAATCATGTCCTTTTACCTCAATAGTACCTTTATAACTTCTCTGATTCATGGTCCATCTAATTTGGACCTACATTAACTATCTCATGATTCTATGTAGGGCCAATATTAATGAGTTGACACTTTTGGTATTCAAACTTAATCATTTTATCATAGAAGGTTAGGTATAACATGTATTAAATGATATTTCATAAAAAATAATCCCCTTAGTGATTTGGTTCTTAATCATGTTTAGGATCCCATCCTTCCAACTCAATCTAGAGGTTGTCTATATCCTTTTAATCTATTATTTGGGCCTCAAATATCCCCTCATTTTCAAGGACTTAGATGATTTATTGGTCATATTAAAATACCTATAAGTTAGTCATGTTGTCCATAATAGAAGGATAGGGGATGAGTTCCACAAATAACTCTTCTAGCTTAGTGTCATCTAGAGGGGTTAGATCTACCACCATTGATGATAGTGATTTTGCTACTTGGTTTCTATATTGGGGATTAGGAATGAGATTGAATGCATGGAACATTTTAATAAGATCCCAAGATCCATGTTTATACCTTCTGAGGTATATTAGTTTGCATTAGAACTTAGTTATAATATTGTTGACCACCAACTTAGAGTCACTAAATACTCTTAATTTTTTTGCCTCATGTTTCCATGAAAATTATAATCCCAAGATTAAAGATTCATAATCCACCAAGTTATTCATGAAAGGAGCTATAGGATATAATATGATATATGTTTCCTCCTTAAGGGATATATAAGTAGAAAAATAGTCATACTACCTTGTTTATAGTGAGCTCCATCTACATAAAGAGACCATAGGTGAAATGGACCTAGGATATGACTAATTTGGTTTCTTGAAGGCTTGGTGTTTAATATGTATATGCCTAAGTCTGATGAAAGAAGGTTTATCTTCTCATTAATAACATTGTATATGGTGACCATATGTTTCATGTGTGGTTACCTATCGAATTATATTTTATTGTCTATTCCTCTGCATGAAAAACACATATGGGAGAAATTTGTGGCCATATACCCATTTAGGGCTTTGAACCAATCTCTACTGAGGATCATACCATAGGCTTCTAGGATGTTAACCACTTGATTATTTTTAATGTTTTGAATCCTAGGCCTAGAATCTAACTAGATGTATAAATTTAACAACTCACCTATCACTTTCACCTCTGATTTATACAACTAAATCACTACCTTGTGTAATTTTATGGGGCTAAGACCAAGTTTCTCACACATGCCTATTGGCATCACATTGGCTAAAACTTTGGAATCTACTAATAAGTTATGTAGATTATTTACAAATAACTAGATGGTAAAAAATAATGGGGGAACCTCCATATTATTATGAATAAGCACAATATTGTGTGTTACTCTTGGTTTTAATTGTACTTGTGGGGTTAGATTTTGAGTTAAAGACTTCAATAGGAGATCTTATTGTTCTATGACTTAGGAGAGCTTATGAAGGGTAATGTTAGAATTGATTTTATTTATATAATTAACTATGTTGTAACACTATTTGATTTTTAATGGTGGGGTTTCCACAAGTGCATTAGGCTCTTGAGATCTTGGAGGTGGAGGATCATTCCTAGTGCTTTGGTCTGGTGTGGTTACACTATTATTTGAGTGTGTTGACGTAGTAAGGGGATATTATTTTTGCCTACTCCTAAGGGTTTATTTTCTCCTTTAAATTTTTTGAAATTCTTATACCTCACTAATGCCTTCCTCTGGCTCATTTTCTTCTTGGCTATAAAAATCCAAAGCTTCCAATACTATAGTAATACTAAGGGCTTTACCTGAGTTAGAGGATTTTGGATGATTGGGGACTACCTTATATTCTTACAATTCATTTTGGAATATCTCAAAATTAGAACAAAACTCCATGTAGTCTAGTTCCCCATGTATTATTATGTTATGCACTCAACAC
Source organism: Torreya grandis (assembly GCA_037957365.1). Taxonomy (NCBI): domain Eukaryota; kingdom Viridiplantae; phylum Streptophyta; class Pinopsida; order Cupressales; family Taxaceae; genus Torreya; species Torreya grandis. Next base: position 400,772 of record JARHVA010004697.1, on the reverse strand, counting down.
TAATTAGGTAAGGTTATCTCAACGATATTGATCTCAGGGAGCCTATTAGGTGAAGGTTGTTGAGGGTTGTGAGGATGGTTTTAGATCTTATTTAGTATTTGATAGATGAAATTTTTGTTGGATATTTCTACATTAGAATTTATCATATATTTATATAACTCTATGAAGTCATTACCGAGCTTTTGTACCATTTATTGAATGGCATCTAGCATAGTTTTAGTGGATGCTTGAGCCATGGTCTAGGTATTAGTATCCACATCTAACTTCACTTGATGTTTATTTGGAGGATTTTTCATCTTTCATAGTTCCCAATATATCCCAAAACTAATACATAACTGAAGAGCATTCTAAGAGCTTTTCAATGCCTATTATAATGTGTAAAATGGAAATCATATGCTCTATTTATCATTGGTCAAAGTTTGGTTAATAGATAGTCAAAGCTGGTCAAACTAGAAAAATTAATGGTCTTATAATTTTTCTAAACTAGTTTCATGACATAGAACTCATCACAAATATTTTTGATGCATTTTGAATGGACAAATTTTGAGTTCATATGCAAAAGTTATGGCTAGTCAAAATTCATGGTCAAAAATAGGAAAATAGTGACTTAGATGGTTGACAAGTAGACCAATTAGAATTTGACACATTTTAATATTAAAAAAATGGTAAAACTAGTAAAAAATGTTTCTGGTTTATCCTCAAGTCTTCTACACTTATGTTCAGACAAATGGGCCCTATTATTTATTTGTTGAGGACCGTACACACTCTTTTTGTAGAGGGGTGCCTCTACCTCCATTACTTCATATTAACATTGTAATATATATATATATATATATATATATATATATATATATATATATATATATATATATATGCCTATTTGTAGTATACATGGTGCATGTAGGAATAATAATCAGTATGTAAATCAAATACCATGTATTTATCCCAAAGTCACAATGTTATTATGTGATCTCAACTGAGCTCGAGACAAGTCACTCATGCTCTCTATGCCAAGTTCAAGATTAGTATTACCAGCCTGAGTCCATATAGTCGAGCTCAAAAAAAAACATAAACAGCCAATGATAAGCAATTTCTATATGATATATTCTAAACCAAGTTAAAACATCCAAGTTTGGCATAGGTTCTAAACCAAGGTAAAATAGTTTAATATGTGGTTGACGCCACAAAATGAATAGTGGTTATAAGGATATTTTAATCCTTTACAATGTTTCCACCCCATGAATGTGTGATATTAATTCATATATGGCAAATGTCATTTGAAACCAAGTAAAGACTATGGTATTTGAACCATGATCCATGGTAAAATGATAAATTTGCCTAACAAACACACCACACCTTTGTAAATGTTATAAAAGTCAGATTTTTACTTGTACAAAGTAAGTTGAATGACTATGTGAAATTTATCAAGGGAAATGTTTTTAAATTGGCATTTTTGACCAATCTAGAGGCATTTTCAAATCTTGGAGTAAACTAGAAAGTTGTTTAGAATTATGAGACACTCCTTTTGGTATTTTTTTTCTCTCAATTCTCTGTTCATTTAATGTATTTTTTAGTAATTGAAGTGAATCTTTGATGTAGAATGCTGGGAAGAGAATCTACAAGTGCTTCATGAAAGTGGAGGATGGTTGCTAAGTATTGTCAGAATTTTTTGAAGGTCTAATTGCATAGTTTTGTAGGTTTTGAGATTACATTGTGTTTTTGTGCATTGTATTATTACTTACAAATATATTTTTAATGGATTGAATTACTATTTAGTAATCTCGAAGACATAGCCCATTTGGGTGAACTCTATAAACAATCCTAGTGTCTTTATATTATGTTTTGCATTTAGTTTTTCCATAGATTTTAATTAGTTATTAAATATTTGGATGTAATTTAATTAAAATATGACATTTGAAATCATATAAATAGCTTTTTAATTATTTTTAATGTGGATATGTTATGAATGAGTTATTGAAACACTCATATTTTAGTTTTAAAATCCATTTTAATCACATTAAGATTCAGTTTGATCATATTTATGTAAAAACCATTTTTAAATATCCTTTTATAAACCATTTTAAAGGCCTAAGGGGTAAACATAGTTTATGAATCAATTTTGTATCAGAAGTTAAAATGCAAGGATTAACTTATGATTATGTGAAAATTTGAATTCAATTTCATTATTAGATGGATTAATGTAGACTTGTTGTTTACTCCATTTATAATTTTGGAAGTACAAGTTGTTTTTAGGAATATGAAAACATGGGAAAATTATCCAAAAAAGATAAATTTGATGACCTTGAATCATAAAACCATCAGATGTAGGAGAACTTGTTATCACCCTGGAGTGCACCCTGCTTGAAGATGTGTAAAATACACCCTCTCTCTCTAGATGATACAATTGGAACTTATCAGAGTGTGGGTGACTCTATATTGAGAATAACCTCCAAAGAGGGCTGGTTCCATAAAGATATATTAATTAAATCTAATCTACTATGATTTTTTGGATGAAAAAGGATAAGGAAACTGAAATGAGAAATCTTATCTAATGGGGTGATGTACCTAAATGATTTGTATTATTTTAAAGTTTTTGAAATTAAGGTACACATATAAATCAATATGAAGTATTTAAATTACCACTAAACATTATTATTTCAAATGAAGGATTGAGAGTATTTTGGATTGCAAAATTCTATTCCTATCTCTTCAAATGACCTGTAGAGGGTGAGACTTTCACAATAAGTGTAGAAAGGACATGAAAAAGGGGCTATAGATCTCACTTATATGTTTGTACACAATAAAAAATACACTCTATTCTGATATTAAAAAACACATATGCAAAAAATCTTCTTTATTTGATAAATGGTGTCAATTACGATTTCTTCCCTACCTTCAACAATTTTTTTTGAAAAATGGCTTCAAAAAGCCAATATATAAGTATAAAACCTTAAATAAAGATAAATTAATGTGTAAAATATAATTATTAGTCTTATTTGAGTTAAAATAAGACTAAAATATTTTAAAAAAATTAAATAAAGGTTTTAAAATCTTTTAATTCTTCAAAAATTGCATGTTCTTCATTTTTGGCATAGAATTGAGAAGTGGTGGGCCCATGTTGACTTGTCAACCTTCCTTGAATGAAAATAAGACCATAAATTATAAGATAAATCCATATTTAAAGTTATTCTAAGTTCTTTAAAGTCTTTATTTTTAATTAAAAACATGGGAGATGTATGAAACTAGTCAAACTAGTCAACCGAAGAGATTTAACCCTAAAGGACTAGTTAACTCAACATGAGCTCAAATTGCACAAATTAAAACTTTTTGATTGAATTGAGAATGATATATCTACTTTAATAACATATATTAAATGTGGTAACTCAAAAATTAATTCATTTGATATATTTTCAATATCATTCTTTACCTGCTTGATTGACCAATTAAGATTATTAGGCCAATTAGGCCTAATAGCCTATCTTCTTGCATTTGGAATCCATTAAACCTAAAATTATAAGCCACTAAACCTTAAAAAAAACAAATTTTGATTGAACTGGTTAGGACTTCTATGATAATTTTTGACCAAAATAAAATTTTAGAATGAATAAAAATTCTTATTATTTGATATCAATTGATTATATTTCATTGAAGTGTCATGTACTTCATTTTACATTTTTTCCATAAAAACATGATTTATGTCCTCATCTATACATATCCATACATAAAATTTACATTTATGGAATAATCTATAAGTTTAATTAACATTTTTAAATTTTTTAGGTTGATATAGGATGATTTTAATGAAATAAAATCAATTTTTTACAAAATTGGTTTTTTGAAAGTTTAGGCAGACTTTGAATCTAGATTTTTGAAATGATGGTTCATGAAGTACAAACCTATAAATCCCAAAAAAATTCCATTTATGTATATAAAACTAACCCACCCCAACATAAATGAAAATATTGGGTTCCCATTCAGAATATATAAAAGGTTACCATGTGGAGAAATCTATTTGTGGGGTTTTAACTACATTCTGAGTTGCCTACACTCTTAATGATTGTTCATAAATCAAAACCACTCAAATTGTGTCAATTTTAAATTAATTATAATTAAATATTAGTAATAAAAACATACTAATAATTTTAATCCAAACTCCACACATGGTGAAAGATATGAGCATCTGAACAGAAGGCTAGGAAGGGGTTCTAGAACTAAAAGAATGAAAATTTCACCAAAATAAAAATAAATCTTAAAATTATTCCCAATTCCTAAAAATATCATAATGGGTTCTGTACCATTCCATCAAAACACTCTAAAACTACATTTTACTTGAAAATTCAAAAAATCCCTTTTTAGCCTATATGCCTATTTGCTTGCATAAACCTATATGAGCATGGTTTGCTTAAAATTTTTAGGTTTAAAAATATTTTAAGGTTTGGTTACAATGTAAATACATCATCCCATGATTTTAAAACTTTTACCTAGATTTAAAAACCTCTGTGACACTCCATAACAATGCCTGCTCCAATGGTGATCTCCAATGGACATGTTGAGGATTGTTAAAAAATAGAAAGTATCCCAATTTTTCCAATTGACATGAAATTTTTTCAAGTTATACAACTCATTATTATCTTGTGTAAAAAATTTGAGGTCTTGAAACCACTTGTAGCTCCCAGAACGTTTAATTTTCTCTCAAAATTGATCCCTATGCATGGATTATTTGCATATTTAAACTTGACAATACTCTTTTGAAATGATAATGACCCATTTACAATCCATTTTTGACAAAAAATAGTTATTTTAATGTGAAAATTCCTTGTTTTGACCAAATTTAAAAGGCTACACCTAGTTTTAGGAAATTTTTAAATGATAGGAGTAGTAATTTGGCCTTGATTGGTCAAATTACTAACAATTTTGGTGACTTTCAACTGTTGACCAACCTGATGGTCAAAGAACTCAAAAACTCTAAAAAGGATATAATTAGATATACACTAAATATTGGAATATATTTTGTGGGCAAAGACACAAACAAGACAACAAACATGTGCACATGTGCACTTAGAGGAAAGTACAACAACAATAAGGAAAGGAAAAAACAACAACTAAAAGCATTTGTAGTTATGAACTTAGAGGAATGAAACATAAGGAGTGTATTATGTACAAACTAACATACACCTTGATGGTCATATTGGATCAAATTTAAATCCATTTTATTCACTATGGAACTTTGAAACATATTTGCTTTCGTTTGATAGCTCTCTTCTGCAAAAGGGATTAGTTATATGTTTATATGTTCTGGATGATGTAACTACACCCTCAACTTCCATTCTTAGGTTTATGGATTAAATATATGGATCTAAGATCTAATAATACTCCTCCCATATTCTTTTTTTTTATCAAAATTTCTATCTCTACCTCATTCATAGGTTGATCATGATTTGACACATTCTCATTCAATGATTGTATTGACAATTTAGCTAGTATACCTAGATTGATGTCTTCATTTGACTCCATTTGAAGTGGTACTTTGTCAAAGTATTTAGATCCTTAATAATCATAAAAACATGGATGTAATATGAGTTTAATTTCTTCCTTATGAAAATATTCAATATTACTCTTTACAAGACATTAATCAATATCCACTTGGGGTGGATATGGACCATCAAATTTTTCATAAAAACTCTCCAAATCATCCCAAAAGACCTCTTCATCATGATAAATTGAAATGACATGAAATTGATTAGTATTATTAACATTTTAAATGTCTTTATCACATATTTATACCTTTTTTATGAAATCAAATGAAATTTCTTGATCTACTGCACTTGTCTCATCTTTATCAGGAATATTCTCTATCTCAGCAATGGCTCTATGTGAGTTGTCTTCATGGATACCTTTTTAAGAAAAAATTGTTTGTACTTCATCTATCTCAACTAATTTAAATTCTTGAGAATACTCCTATAACTCCTCTTCTTTTTCATCATGGAAAACTAAATCATTTTTGTCCTTACCAAGTGGTGTCCCAACTATGATGTCTTCTTCTTGATCACTCAAGTCACCTTTCTTTTTTGTCTCTTTGGCTACATCCTCTTGGATAACCTTCACCTCATCTCTCTACTATACTTTTTCTTGAATGGATTTCCATGAAGGAAAGGATTTAGGCTTATAAGGAGAAATATATGAAGGATGAATGATCTCTTGCTTGAATTTAACATCTTGAATGATGTTTGATTGTTCCTCTTTATTTCTTAAGTCCATGATTTGGTTCCAAGATGGGAAGGATAAAGGTTCTTTTTTGACCTTTTGATTCTGGTTCTCCTCATCTTTCCCTATCTTTAGCTTCAACTCTTTTATTTTCTTATCAATATTTTCCTAGAATATTTTTCTTTAAAGTGGTCAGTGATATCAATAACAGACTATGCCATATCAATCTCCTTTCTTTGATAGTTCTCTTGGATAGAACTCCAAGAAGGGAAAGTCTAAGAAACATATGAAGAATTTGGTAAAATCAAAGGGTCTATTGGAATGGTCTCTTGAGAAGGAATGGATGGCATATAATAAGAGTGAGGCTAAATGTGTTGTTCCTTAAGGCCTTTTAGTTTGTCTTTAATATTTTGAATGTAACCACCTACATCTATCATGTCATCAGTGAGATTACCTCAATTTGCCCTCTCAAAAGGTGTCCATTTCTCTTTTATGTGGTGCAATAACTCTCTTACATAATAGAAATGACTATCTTACATAATGGATCTGGTGTGTAGGGGTATCTTGGCCATAATAGCTCTATGAGTACAACTCTAGTGCATGATTTTCAAGGCTCACTAAAGTTTGTTTAATTATTGGTATGGATTGGGTAGTTGTAAAATGGCCATGATTAGGTTGGATATATGGGTAGGATGGCTCATGATAAGACTGATAAGGGGAAATATTATAATGGATTGGTTATTTATATGGAGGGTCTAGGTAGTACTCCTACATATATCCCTGATATAGATCCTCAAACTCCTGGTGAGGATCATAGTATGGCTAGTCATAGTGATCATAGTGAGAATAATATGGATCCATACTAAAACAAGCCATTAGAGACCATTAGTAAGCCAAATACTAGAATTAATAAATATTGAAAAGATACCTAATGTTTAAAACTAACTTTAAGTTCATGAAGTTGTATTAATTTTTTGAATGCCTCCAAAGGCTAGTGTGTAGAATGATGTCCCAATGGGCATGCCAAAAATTGTTATCAACCTAGAGTGCATCCTATTTGAAGATGTGTAAAACACACCCTCTCTCTACATAATATAATTGGAACTTATAAAATTTTGGGTTACTCTATATTGTGAAAAACCTCAAGAGAGGGTTGGTTCCCTTAAGATTTATCAATTAAATCTGATCTACTGTGATTTTTTTTGATGGAAAAGGATAAAGAAACTGAAATGGGAAATCCTATCTAATGGGGTGATGCATCTGAATGATTGGTATTATTTGAAATATATTTAAAATAAGGTACACATATAAATCAATAGGAATTCTTCAAATTTCCCCTAAACATTATATTTTAGATGAAGGATTGAGAGGGTTTTGGATTGCAAAATTCTATTCCTATCTCTTCAAATGAACTGAAAAGGGTGAGATTTGCATAGTAGGTGTGGAAAGGACCTAATAAAAGGGGATATAAATCTCACATATATGCTATTACATAATAAAAAATACACTCTATTCTGATATTAAAAAAAACATATGCAAAAAATCTTTTTTATTTGATAAATGGTGTCAATTACAATTTCTTCCTTGCCTTCAACAAAAATTTCTAAAACATGGCTTCAAAAAGCTAATATATAAGTATAAAATATTAAATAAATCAAAATTCACATGGAAAATATAATTATTAGTCTTTTTTGAGTTAAAATAATACAAATATTTTTACAAAATTAAATAATGGCTTTAAAATCTTTTAATTCTTTAAAAATAGCATGTTCTTCATTTTTGGCATAGAATTGAGAAGTGGTGGGCCCATGTTGACTTGTCAAACTTAATTGAATGAAAATCATGCCATAAATTAGAATTTAAATCCATCTTGAAATTTATTTTAAGTTCTTGAAATTATTTATCTTTCATGAAAAGCATGGGTGATGTATGAAACTAGTCAAATTAGTCAACTGAAGAGATTCGACCCTTAAGGACTAGTTAACTCAACTTGAGCTCAAATTGAATGAATTTAAACTTATGGATTAAATTTATAATTATATATCCACTTTAATAACATATATTACATGTGGTAAATCCAAAATTAATTCATTTGATATTTTTTCAACATCATTCTTTACCTGCTTGATTAACCAATTAAGCCTAATAGCCTATCTTCTTGCATTTGGACTCCATTAAACCTAAAATAAGAAGCCATTAAAACTAAAAAAAATAAAAAAAAAAATCACATTTAAAAAAATTATTTATCACCAAAATATGTTTTTTTGATGATAAAACACTTTCCATTCAGTCAACAAGGTTGGCTAGGTCTATTTTGTTCCATTTTCCTGCAGACTAGCCATTTTGATTGCACTGATTAGGACACTTCTAATATGAATTATGAAAAAATAAAAATTTAACATGAATAAAAAGTCTTAATATTTGAGATACATTTATTATATTTCATTTAATTGTATTGTACTTCATTTTACATGCTTTTTTCCATAAAAAAATATGATTTATGTCCTCATTCGTATATCTCTGTACATAAAATTGACATTTCTAGAATCCTCTCTAAGTGTAATTAAAATTTAACCAAAATGAAAATAAATATTCAAATTATTCTCAATTCCTAAAAAAATCATGATGGGGTCTATACCATGCCACCAAAACACTCTAAAATCACATTTTTCTTGAAAAGTTAAAAAACCCTTTTTTGACCTATATGCCTATTTATTTGTATAAGCTTGTATGAGCATAGTTTGATTAAAATTTGGAGTTTTTACACTCTTTAAAGGTCTTATTATGATTTTAAAAAATCATCCTATGCTTTTCAAACTTTTACTTGGACTTTGAAACCTCTGTGGCACTCCATAACAATGATTGCTCTAATGGTGATCTCCAATGGACATGCTGAGGACTGTTACAAAATAGTGAGTATCTACAATTTTTAAATTGACATTAAACTTTTTAAAAAAATTATCCAACTCATGATGACATTTTTTATAATATTTGAGGTCCTGAAACCACCTTTAGCTCCAAAAATGTTCAATTTTATTTCAAAATTGATCCCTATGCATAGATTGTTTACATATTTAAACTTGGCAGTGCTATTTTGAAATTATAATAACCCATTTACAATCTATTTTTGACAAAAATTAGTGATTTTTAGGCCATAATTCCTTCGTTTGACCAAATTTAAAAGGATATGACCGGTTTTAGGAAAGTTTTATATGGTAGGAGTAATAATTTGGCCTTAATAGGTCAAATTACTAACAAAAATCTTTCTTGAGAGAAAAGTTTTACTCCTTATAAGAGGATATTGAAATGTTGAAAAAATATTTGAAATACAAGGATGATTTCTTGTTGAGTTTGCAAAATGATGATGGCACCAAGGAGAAAAACAAGTCCATTATGCATAAAAGATCTTCCTCTCCTACAAGTACATAGATAGATTCATTAAGAACTATAAGTGAATGTGAGTCACTAGTTAATTTTCCATCCCATGATTAATCTATTAATAATTATCTTGGTAAATTTGAATAGTATACAAAAGGAATAGGTTCAAAATTACTTGTTAAAATGTGATTTAATGGAAAAAACCTTGGAAAAGATGTCTAAGGCATTGCTAACCCTATTTATGTATAGGTTAAACCTCATCATGTAGGTTTGAGATACATATCTGGTATTCAAAATGAAACAACTAAGTGTTCTAAGAAAATATAAGTAAGAGGTGCTACAGAGAAGTGTAAACCATCTCGGATGGAAGGTGTAACACATTTTTTTCATCACACATGCAATAATGTTGATTCTAATTCTACCAGACAAAGTAGATATTCCAATGTAACTTTTAATTATGGTACACAAAATTTGTGGTACATTTATCCATGTAGTTTTTATTGATTGTCTAACCATTATGTAGCCAAATGTTAGAAATATAATTTTTTATTGGGAAATATTTTGAAAGACCACTCTCTTTGATAGGGTTATGAGAATGGCAATAAGAGTATGTTTTCCAAAAGAGTGGACAAATGATTTTGTACTCATTGTGATAGGAATAGACATGATGTTAATAGGTGTTGATAGCTTCATCCTAAACAAAATTGGAGAGTTTTGAAAAAGGAAAGCATTGTTAAAGCAATAATTTCACATATAATCCATGTAAAAACTTTGGTAAAATCTAAGGATAATCTGGTTAAGCGGTTTGGAAAGAAATTCCTTAATTTCATGTTTGCATAGTTATGATAGTTTATTAGCATAAAAGTGTTGTTCGAATTAGTTTTGGTATTTCATTGAAATTAAAATATATTTTAGTTTTGAACACATATTTTTAGAGCTACCAGCTATGAGAAAATCCAAGTGATAGGTTTATCATACTTGGATTGTTTTCTCACATTCATGGTTTTGCTAAAATCTCTATTTTGCATCTCCTAATAAGTTTTTAAATTCTGATGCATTCGTAAAAGAGTTAACTCATGTTTAAACTTATAGATATACCCATATGATTTTTAGCTTTGAATATGGTTTATTGGAGTAACCTATAGAGAAAATCCAAGGGACATGTTTATCATACTTGGATTATTTTATCACATTTGGGTATTTGGAAAAACTTAAGTTTAAAATTTGACATCAATTTATGTAGGTTGATGGGCACATCGGCAGTGTTTAATTTTCCATACTTGCATTTTAGATTAATTATTGTTTTGGGAATGCATCTATTTTTGGCATGTATATGTTGGATGAAATTTAAGACACATATTTTGGGTAGTGTTTTTTAATCACAATGTAGAAGTTGGATCGTTACCATACTTATAAATCACATGTGGCATAAGATCCATGTGGGCAATAAATGTGATTTATAAATATAGTTACAACATTAGATTACATTCTGATTGCAATAACAAACTAGTTTGCAATTACACTTGGTGATCATTTTTGTAGTGATTGATAGATTTGTTGGTTGAATATTTTGTCTATCAGCATACTGGTAAACAAAATAGGTCTTATCATCCAAAGCAAGAAGATTAGTCATGCTAATGTGTAAGTTTATCACATCAGAAGGAGACTGCTCTCTCCTCTCATCAAGGGGAAGTTCCCTATGGATATGCTATGTATATGTATAAATAGAAAATAATAATACTCAAGGGTAGGACCAGACATCCATCTCTCTTTCTTTAGAGATGATGTATACAAAATAAAGGAAAAACTCAAGGGAATGACAGACAACTCTCCTCTTCTTTCAGGAAAAACTATTCAGCCAACCACAAGAATACTCCTAGAAATTAAAGTAGAGAGTAACTAAGAGTATGAGAACCAACAAATCAAGACACAGCACAAAGTCTGTAATTGAAATACAAATTCTATACCTAAAATACTCAAGAGTGATATATGAAGAGCAATGAAAGCTCAAAGTCTTTTACACAGCAATGAAAAAGCAAACACACTAAAGGCAGCTATGGGGGCATAAAGTCTCTCCACAGTTGATTCTTTAGGACACCTTTATAACTAATTTACTAATCCTACTTATTAAATTAATGAAATAGAAAAGATATCATAGCATAAAGTTTGAAAAAGTCCATTGTTTTCATCAACAAAATATGATTAACAAACTGAGCACAAAGTCTCAATGATGCCTCTCAATTTTAGCAGAGTTTCATTCATATTGTCAAAAAGAAGATGCTTTTACAATGAAAGAAAGTCCCTTATATAGCCATTTCAAGGACTCGAGAATAGTAATACATCATGATGCATTGGGAAATGTTAGGAAGACAAGATATAACTTTGGGGCATTTTACCCATTTGATCTTCTTAATGTAGATAAACAAGTCATGCAATTGAAAGATTACAACTTTCAATGTCCACCTAGTGATTTGATCTTGTCTTCATCATTCCTCCTTTCCAAATTAATTGAATTGAGCCCTGTATTCATCCATTGTTCTACCTTTCCTCACTTTCAGCTGGTTTTTATCTTGAATTTTGGAAATGCATTTAGGTCTATAAATCAAAGGCTATTTTACTGTCTTTTAAAATTGACATTTACACGCTCGTCAATATGCTTCCAATGGCTAGTCGGCTATGATAAATTTGATGTCTTTGTGGGCATCACCCCTTGGTATTTTACTTAGCACTTTTCTAAATTGGACATGCCCATTTGGGCCTTGAGAAATGATCCTTGTTGAGCCCTTAATATTGGCCACTAAGAGTTCCCCGCAAGGGCACCTGCCCTTCAGGGTCCTTTGGCAGCCCTTTGTTTTATGAATCTCCATAGACAAATATTTCCCTAGGCTTTTGTTTTGGCAGTCCCCGTAGACAAATGTTTCCTTGGGCTTTATTTTTGTGGACAAATGCCCAGAGAAAATTCTTGAGTGTTTGACTTGAAAGCTCCCTATAGGTAATTCTGCGAACATTTGTCTCGCAGAAAATTCCCATGGACAAAAGTCTGAGTAAAATTCCCGCAGACAAAATGTCTGGGTAAAATTCTCGTGGACAAAATGTCCACGGAAATTTATTCCACCAAGTATTTAAACAAGTCTTTGGATTTCTTTTGAAAATCTGAAGGGCGTTTTGGTCGATTAAGTGTCCTCCATAAGGGCACTTGTCCTTCGAAAAAGTTCCTTTCAGCATTGAACCATCCCTTTGAACTTGGTTGATGAACCATTAGTTGAATCAGTTCAAAGGTTCAATGAAGCACACCAAGTCCTTTTGAAACAAAGCCAATGAACCATTCAATGAGCCAAATGGTTGAACTAAGTGAATGAACTTGTTGTTGAACCTTTCTATTGAACCTAGATGTTGAACCAAGTTTTCATTCAATGGTTCAAACAAGGCTTTGAACTGACTTACGAACCAAATGGTCAAACCAAAAGATGTTGAAACAAAGATAATGAACCATCTAAGTGAAATAAAGCATTGAATTGCTTGTTTGAACTTAGCCCTTGAGCTTGTAAAAATGAATCTGCCTGTAGAGTCTGTAGATTTTCCTTTTCCTACATAGTCTATAGATTTTTCTTCCTACTGAGTCCATAGATTCAATCCTATAGAGTCCATAGATTCAAGCCTATAGAGTCTGTAGATTCAAGAAAAGCTTGAAAACTAAAGAATTTGAATGTCCAAGACAAATTTTGAAAAGAGAAGAGATAATTTTGGTCTGTAAGACCAAAATATTTCAAATTATGTCTTAAAAATGAAAGCTATTTTTAGGGGACAACAGCTGGCTCCAATTGGGAAACTTCTATCAATTACAAGATGAATTGAAAGGAGTAGAATTCAGAATCTCCAATGTCTTCAAGTGTACCATTGGGCTTCAGAGTCATGCTTTCTAGAAATGAAAGACATCAAAAATGAAAACACACTAAACAAAATAGAATTTAAAACTATACAAATATACATATATACAGAGGCAATGATCTTATACTTCAAGAATTGAAGTGTTTCAAATGCTGCCCATTATGGGGTAGAGAAAAGAGCATGCCATCTTGGTATTTTAACAAAAAGCTATTTTCACCCATGTGCTGATGAATTATGATTGGGCCTCTCCAAAGGGAGTCAAACTTTCCATGCATTCCTTTTGGCTCTCTTCTTTTGTCCCACAACAAAACTTTATCCCTAATCTGGAAATCACAATTTCTAGCCTTCTAATAAAAAAGTTTCTTTATCATATTTTGATGAACAACAATTTTATCCACCACCATGGTTCTTTGTTCTTCCAGCTAAGTCAGGCACATGATTCTTTTGTTAAGAGAACTCTCATATGTCTAATCTTTAATGGCCTTCACCAATTTCAAGGTTGGTAACTCTAAAGTGATTGGTATCTTAGCATTAATCTTGTAGAGAAGTTGAAAAGGAGACATACCAATTGCCCTTTTTGGTGTGATCATGTCAGCCCACAAAGCATCAACTAATGCTTTATGCCACATCTTTTGATTATCATCTATAAGTTTCTTGATAATAGTTACCAAATTTTTATTACTGGACTCAGCTTGTCCATTCCCTTAGGAAAAATAATCAGAAGAATGAGAGAGAGTAATTTGATAATAAAAATAGAATTGCGTAATTTCTTGAGAGGTGAAACAAGATACATTATCAGTAACAATTTTGAGTGGGACTCCAACTCAGGAAATGATATTGTCTTTTAGGAAGTTGCATACAACTTTTAAAGTAGCATGCTTTGTTGAGATTGCTTCTACCCACTTAGTGAAATAATCAGTCACTGTAAGGACATAATCATGTCCAGTACTTGAAGATGGATTTATTGTCCCAATAAAATTGAGTCCCTACTACTGGAAAGGTTCCTCTATGATTACTAGCTTGAGAGGCAGAGCAGCCAACTTGGATTTTTCAACAAATTACTGGCAAAGTTCACATTTCCTTACCCACTTATGTGCATCTTGGAAAAGAGTTGGCCAATAATACCTGGCTCATAGAATTTTGTGAGTAGTCATAATGGCAGAAAAATGTCCTCCACATGCTAAATTGTGGAAAGATTTTAAGAGCTGAGTTTGATGTTTTTTATCTACATAGCAAAGAAAAACACCATCTATACTTCTTTTATACAGGCCATTGTCCCAAATGACAAAATTGGTAGCTTTCAATCTGATAGTTCTCCTCTCTTTATAAGACAAATGAGCAAGACATTCTCCATAAGTCAAAAAATAGGCAATATCTAAATACCATTCATATTGTCTACTTCAGCTTCTTCACGATGTGTATCTTTTGGCTTATTGTTAGCCATTAATTGACAAAGACCTTTACCTCTGACCAGCTTTGTTGACTTGATATCCAGATCAAATTCTTGGATATTTGCAATCCAATTACCTCTCTTTGTGCCAAACTCCTACTAAGTTAATATAGACTTTATTGTACTATCAAGAACTAAGGCAGTAATATATGAATTTAGAATATAAAAGCAAAAGTGTTTGACTGCTTTTACCAAGGCATAGGTGTGCTTCTCTATATTTGAATACTTCATTTCATGAGTTTTCAGAGAGCAACTCATGAAAGAGATGGGGGATTCCATAACTTCTTTGTCTTATTAGACAAGAATCGCTGAAAGAGTATGCTTAGATGCATAGCTATATATAATGATATCTCTGTGGTAATCTGGACAAACCAAGGTAAGGGCGTGAGTAATAGCGACCTTGATATCTTGAAATGCTACTTTTCCTTCTTTGGTCTAGCTGAATGTAGTCTTTTCTTTCATCATGTTTACAATGTGTCTTGTCTTCTTAGCAAATTTGGGGATGAATCTCAGTAAGAAATTCACTTTTTTGAAGAAAGAGTGAACAACATTCTTACTTACAGGCAAATAAATCTCTTGAATAGACTTGACTTTGTCTGAGTCAATCTTTATGCCTTCTTTGGACATAATGTGTCCAAGGAGTTTCCCTTCTGTCACTCCAAAAATTGAATTTTTAGGATTCAAAGAAATACCATTCTATCGACAGTGCTCTAGCACTTGCTGTAAATGGCGCACATGATCAGATTGATGCTTTGAAAAGATAGTTAAATCATTAAGATATACTACTATGAATTTGCCAATCTCATCTTTGAAATCCATGTCCATAGATCTCTAAAAAGTAGCACCAGAATTTATTAAGCCAAAAGGCATTCTTTTGTATGCAAATGTACCCTAAGGCATGGTGAATGCAGTCTTGTGTTGGTCAGATTCAGCAACTTCAACTTGGTTATACCCTAAGAAACCATCCAGCATTGATAACATTTTTGATCCAGTTACTGTTTGAAGCACTTGGTCCATGATTGGCAAAAGATAATTGTCTTTCAGAGATGACTGATTCAAATTCCAAAAATCTACATAAATATGGATTTCACCATTTTTCTTCCTTACAGGAACTATGTTCGCAATCCATGTAGAATGATGGATTGGAAAAATAATTCTAGCATTTAATATTTTCTAAATTTCAGACATAATTGTACCTAAATTTTTTGGATTGTATTGTTTGGATTTTTTCTTGTAAGGCATTGAATCAGCCTTAAGAGGAATATGATGGCAGATTTCATTAGGTCTGAGAGACTTCAGATCTTCGTATGAATATGCCAAGACATCAAAGTATTGACGGAGCAAAGAAGTGAATTTAAATCTTTCTTTAGGTGTACAATACCTACCAATGTTAGCCATTTTTGGATTTTCTTTGTTGGTCAGATTGACTTGATCAAATCCCTGAGAGAAATTCAAATCTATCTACTATTGCTTAACGAATCTATCATGCTTGTCGAATAGCTTCTCAAGAGAAACCAAGCCTTTAGGAATTTTATTTCCTTTTAGCTGTAAGAACTCTCTATTGACATCTGAACCAGATTCAAAAATTAATTTAGACTTTTGAGATTTGCTACCTTCAAAATATAGCTGTTTAAAATTGTCTTTTCTTTCTAAGAAGGCAAGATCTACTGATCATCATTGAAAATTTGCCAATGATCAACATTGTCAGGAACACTCAGCCTATAAACCAGCTCAATGGTATATTTATCTTTTTTAAAATCAAAATGAGGAACTAAAAGAGTTCTTGAAACAGCTAGTGCATCAGCTCTATCATTGGATTTTTTTGGAATGGATGAAATGTTGAAAGCATTAAAGCTTTCAATTTGGTCCCAAACAAGATTACGGTAATGGCACAACCTTTCATTCTTGGTTTGATATGAATTTCTCACTTGACAAACCACTAATGTAGCGTCCCCTTTAGCATGAAGAAACTTGACACCTCTTTCTTGAGCATCTTTCATACCCAGCAATAGCGATTCATATTTAGCTATATTATTTGTGTTGCTAAATTGAAATTTATATGATGAAGGGAACATATCTCCTTGAGGAGATATCAAGACAATTCTGACTCCAGAACTAGTAGAGGAACAACTACCATCAAATTCTAGAGTCCAAATTTCATTAGACACTAGCTTTATTTCAGACTTTTGCTTATCAGAGATGGAGGGTCTTTCTTCATGATCTGTATATAAAAAATAATTACCCATACCTATGGATTCAAAGTGGATTTGAGCTTTAGGAGCTGACGTCTTGGTAACTACATACTTTGCTTCCTTTTTAGGAAGTAATCTTCTCATCACTCCTTGGACAGGGATCCTTGCCTTAGATAGATCCATGTTTAGTTCTCCTCCCATGTCTTTACAAAAAAATTATCCAAGTAAAATGCCATAAGATGCTGGGACGTTAGCCACTAATATAGTCATTTTAATCCTCTTGTCTGGAAAGGCTGCGAATGCAAATTGGGCATCTTTGATTTGCCCCAACAATGGCACTTACTTGTTCTCCATGGAGAAATATCTGCCAAACATCTTAGTCAATGTGAGACCAAGAGACTCAGTGACTTTGGCAGGCATGACATTGTTAGATGCACCTGAGTCTATTATACAGTTACTCAGCTTGTGGCCATTGATTAACAGGGAAACATAGAAGGGTTCTATTTTTATAGAAGTAGTTGGAGGAGTAATAAGAAGATTATTTGGAATAGGCATATTCATTGAAGAATCAAAAGTTACTTTTTTAGCTTTTTGTCCTACAGGGATGGTCTGATTTTTAACATATTGGACCAACTTATTCAGTTGATCTAGATTGGATTACAAGTACTCAAATTTAGACATCTATATTTTTGTCTTTTTGACATGATCAATTATGTCAAATAGATAAATTGAGCTAAGTACAGAAAAAGGTACTTTAACTTTTTGAGTTTTCAAAGGGATGGGAGGTGGGCTAGTTTGTGAATTAGAAGTAGAAGGGGAAGGCAAAATAGATGTATTTAACTTTTGAGTGATTACTTGATCTTTTGGTTGAAAGGGTAGAGCTATCCCACACTTGACAATTGTAACTGCTGGCTGTGGTTGTTCTTCCATCTTTTCTTTATCAGCTTATTGGGATGATTGATTCTTAGACCTGGTAAACACTGCATATGATCCATTTGAAGCTTCTTTGCTTTTGGGTTCATCCTGATAATTCAAGAATCCAATGTGGGAGTCACCAGTTGATTCTTCTTGACTATCTTCAATGATATCAGCGTCATTTTCTTGATTTAATTCAGGCTGATAAGAAAATTCTAATTTTGTCTCAAGATATCCCATTGATGAATTAGTTAGAGGAGCTTCCAAGGCAAGTTTCCCTTGTGGGGGAGGAAGATGATTTTGTTGTCCTTGGTTTCTGGCAACATTACCTTGATATGACTTATTTGGGAATGTTCTTCTGTATGTAAGAGTATAAGACATTCCTTAAGCCATTTGATTTTTGAAGGCAAGGAGCTCATTCACTAATTTTTACACCATTGGATCTGTGGTGCTTGTAGATGCAAATTTGGAAGATGATGAAGCTCTGTTTCTATTAAGATCTCTTCTTATTTTCCCTGCTGAGATGAGATCATCTTTTACTTCAGTGGCCAAAAGTTGAGCTGCAATGAGATCTATTTGGCTAGCACATCTCAAGAGGAAACTAACTTCAGGTAGTTGAGAATTAATGAAAAAGAATTTGAGATTCTCAACTATAGGTCTAGCAATCATAGGAATTTTATTTCTCAACTTGTCAAATTTAGCTATGAATTCTCTCATAGGCTCATGCGGCTCTTTTTTCATTTGTGTAAGTTGAGCCAAAAGTGTATGTGCATCCTCTATAAGTTTGAATCTAGCTTCAAACTTAGCTTTCAAAGTATTCCAATCATTCATAGATCGAGCCTGTAAGTGGTAAAACCAATCTATAGTAGGATCTTGTAGTGTTTCAACAAAAATCCTGACAGCTACAACTTCAAACTCTACTCTGATTACTCCACAAGCTAACTAAATGCTGCAATATGTTCATCAGGATGAACTTTGCCATCACCATACAATTTAGGGAAATTCTTCTTAGAACTGTGTGGAAGCTCATGTAGAGGAGGATTAATATTGAGAGGACCAAAATCATTACCCCAGGGGCCTTGAACTACCATTATAAGATACTAAAAAAGATGGATAACAAATCTCAATGGGGTAATTATAGGCATAGCTTTATCAATAATAGAAGTAGATACTTCGTCTGGTAATGGAGATCTGGCTTTAGTAGGATGGAAGCTCTTGGTTCATTAGAGATGAGATGGTGAAGGAAATAGATCAAAATCACTTTGTTGTACCAACTCGAACACAGGATCAATGACACCTTTAGCCCTTTGGCTTCGTGTATACCTTGAATCTGCCAGATTGTAAAACAAATGTGGAAAAGAATTGACTTTGCTTTAGTTAAATCTTGAGGCTTTAAACTGTGCATTCTTTTCCTATGGTGTGGAGGTGAATGGAATGGATAGACTATAAATGGATAATGGGTAATTCGCCAACAGAGTCACCAAAAATTGTTGGTTGAATATTTTGTCTATCAGCGTATTGGTAAACAAAATAGGTCTTATCAACCAAAGTAAGAAGATTAGTCATCCTAATGTGTAAGTTTATCACATCAAAAAGAGACTGCTCTCTCCTCTCATCAAGGGGAGGTTCCTTATGGATATGCTATGTATATGTAAAAATAGAAAATAATAATACTCAAGGGTAGGACTAGATATCTATCTCTCTTTCTTCAGAGATGATGTATACAAAACAAAGGAAAAACTCAAGGGAATGATAGACAAATCTCCTCTTCTTTTAGTAAAAACTATTTAGCCAGCCATAAGAATACTTCTAGAAATTAAAGTAGAGCGTAATTGGGAGTATGAGAACTAGCAAATCAAGACACAGCACAAAATATGTACCTAAAACACTCAAGAGTGATATACGAAGGGCAATGAAAGCTCAAAGTCTTCTCAAAGTCTTTTACACAGCAATGAAAAAGCAAACACACTGAAGGCAACTATGGGGGCACAAAGTCTCTCCACAGTTGATTCTTTAGGACACATTTCTGACTAATTTACTAATCCTGCTTATTAAATTAATGAAATAGAAAAGATATCACAGCATAAAGTTTGAAAAAGTCCCTTGTTTTCATCAATAGAATATGATTAACAGACTGAGCACAAAGTCTCAATGATGCCTCTCAATTTCAGTAGAGTTTCATTCAGATTGTCAAAAAGAAGATGCTTTTACAATGAAAGAAAGCCCCTTATATAGCCATTTCAAGAAGGACTCAAGAATAATAATACATCATGATGCGTTGGGAAATGTTAGGAAGACAAGCTAGAACTTTGGGGCATTTTACCCATTTGATCTTCTCAATGTAGATAAACAAGTTGTGTAATTGAAAGATTACAACTTTTAATGTCCACCTGGCAATTTGATCTTGTCTTCATCATTCCTCCTTTCTAGATTAATTGAATTAAGCCTTGTATTCATCCATTGTTCTACCTTTCCTCACTTTCAGCTGGTTTTTATCATGAATTCTGGAAATGCATTCAGGTCTATAAATCAAAGGCTATTTTACTATCTTTTAAAATTGACATTTACATTCCCATCAATATGCTTCCAATGGCTAGTCGACTATGCTGAATTTGAAGTCTTTGTGGGCGTCACCCCTTGGTCTTCTACTTAGCACTTTTCTAAATTGGACATACCCATTCGGGTCTTGAGAAATGATCCTTGTCAAGCCCTTTATTTTGGCCACCGAGAGTTCCCCACAAGGGCACCTACCCTTCAGGATCCTTTGGCAGCCCTTTGTTTTATCAATCTCCACAGAAAAATATTTCCCCAGGCTTTTGTTTTAGTAGTCCCCGTAGATAAATGTTTCCCAAGGCTTTATTTTCATGGAAAAATCCTTGGGGAAAATTCTCAGGTGTTTGACTTGAAAGCTCCCCGCAGGTAATTCCATGGACATTTGTCTCATGGAAAATTCCCACAGACAAAAGTCTGGGTAAAATTCCCATAGACAAAATGTCCAAGTAAAATTCCCGTAGACAAAATATCCACAAAAATTTATTCTGCCAAGTATTTGAACAAGTCTTTGGATTTCTTTTGAAAATCTGAAGGGTGTTTTGGTCAATTAAGTGTCCTCCACAAGGGCACTTATCCTTTGAAAAAGTTCCTTTCAGCATTGAATTGTCCCTTTGAACTTGGCCAATGAACCATTAGTTGAATCAGTTCAAAGGTTCAATGAAGCGTGCCAAGTCCTTTTGAAACAAAGCCGATGAACCCTTCAATGAGCCAAATGGTTGAACTAAGTGAATGAACCTGTTGTTGAACCTTTCTATTAAACCTAGACGTTGAACCAAGTTTTGGTTTAATGGTTTAAACAAGGCTTTGAATTGACTTATGAACCAAATGGTCGAACCAAAAGATGATGAAACAAAGGTAATGAACCATCTGAGTGAAATAAAGCATTGAACTGCTTGTTTGAACTTAGCCCTTGAACATGTAAAAATGAAACTGCCTACAGAGTCTGTAGATTTTCCTTTTCCTACACAGTCCATAGATTTTTCTTCCTACTGAGTCTATAGATTCAAGCCTATAGAGTCCATAGATTCAAGCCTGCAGAGTCCGTAGATTCAAGAAAAGCTTGAAAATTAAAGAATTTGAATGCCCAAGACAAATTTTGAAAAGAGAAGAGATAATTTTTCGTATAAGACCAAAATATTTCAAATGTTGTCCTAAAAATGAAAGCTATTTTTGGGGAACAACAAAATTCACCATTTTAGAGATGTGACATTTATATAGACAATTTGATCGTATCTATAATTTGATATTGGATAGAGATGTTCTTCATTGATAGTTTCATGGATTTAGTTTGACTTTTGAATCATTATCATGATATGTTTCAGTGCAATTTTATAGAGTCAATGGACGCTCACCTATGTTTGGAATATTTTTGTCTATTTCATAATGATCTACTTTTTCAATCACAATATTGGCCAATTCACATTGGTTTAATTAGACATTGCTTCTTTGGAAATCATCTTGTGTCTATTCACACTAATCCATTTATTTTGATAATGTTAACATTACAATAAAATTGGAAACTTTAACCACTATGTTATATTTTGTTTTCTATACTTTGGTGTGATGCAGAGAGTCGTATAGTAGATTCAATGAGTGATTGGATTTTTGGATACCAAAAGCCTCTTTGTGGGGAGGTTTAATATAGAGGATTTTTCATCTTTCATAGTTTCCAAGATCTCCCAAAACTATTACATAACTAAATATCTTTTTGAGATCTTTCCAACACCTATTAGAAAGTGTAAAATGGACATCATATGCTCTAATTATCATTAGTCAAAGTTTGGTCAACAAATAGTCAAAGCTAGTCAAATTAGAAAAATTAAAGGTCTTAGAACATTTCTAAATCAATTCCATGGCATAGAATACATCACAATATTTTTGACACATTTTTCATTGACCAATTATGAGTTTGTAAATGAAAGTTATGGTAAGTGAAAGTTGTGGTCAAACCTAGTAAAACAATGACATGGATGGTTGACAAGTGGACCAATCAATGTGTGACATGTGGTAGTGCAAAATCAAATGGTAAAAATGGTATTCTATTTTTTCCTCCAATTTTTGACACTTATGTTTAGACAAATGGGCCACGCTATTTGCTGGATGGGGAACCTTAGCCAGGGTCAACACACTCTTTTTACAGAGGGGTGCCTTTTCCTCCATTACATCATATTACCATTGTAATGATTATTTATATATATGCCTATTTGTATTCTACATGGTGCATATGGGACTATCAATCCTATTATATAAACCAAATACCACATATTTATCCCAAAGTCATAATGTTATTATGCCATCTCAATCGAGCTCAAGACAAGTTAGTCATGCTCTCTATGTCAAGTTCAAGATTAGTATTGCCATCTTGAGTTCATATAGTTGAGATCGAAATAAATTTAACCAACCAATGACAAGTAATTTCTATCTAAGATCTTCTAAACTAAGTTCAAACATCCAAGTTTTGTGTAGGTTCTAAACTGAGGCAAAATAGTTTAATACATGGTCGAAGCCATGAACCAAATAGTGGTTACAAGGCTATTTGAAGCCTTTACAATGTTTCCACCCCAAAAATGTGGGATATTAAGTCATATATGGCAAATGCCATTTGAAATTGAGTAAAGAATATGGGATTTGAACCATGATCCATGGTAAAATGATAAGTGGCCCAACCAACTTGCTACACCTTTGTAA
Source organism: Torreya grandis (assembly GCA_037957365.1). Lineage (NCBI taxonomy): Eukaryota > Viridiplantae > Streptophyta > Pinopsida > Cupressales > Taxaceae > Torreya > Torreya grandis. The sequence continues at coordinate 377,504 of JARHVA010004697.1, read as the reverse complement.
ATGTTATAAAAGTCACAAATTTTTGCTTGTAAATGGTAAGTTAAATTACTGTGTAAAATTTATAAAGGGAAGTTTGTAGAAATTGGCATTTTTGACTAGTTTAGAGGCATTTTCAGATCTTGAAGTAAACTAGAGATGATTGAATTGTGTTGATGCTAAGAATTGCACTATTTCCAACACCAACAATGGGAAGTTTTAGAAATGTGGGACTTGCGACCTGAAATGACCTCTAGATTTTAAAGAAGCTAGCTCTTATTTATCTCAAAAGTATTTTGGGAAAAAGGATAGAAATTAAATAGAAACACAAATGCAATGAAAGAAAATCTAACTATGGTGATGTGCCTGATTTTTTTTTTATTCTTAATTCTAAGCACATTAAAGTTATCTTTAAGATTCAATTAAATTAAAGAGAAATTAAGGCATGATCAATGTAAAAGATGAAAATAGATAGGATCATCACAACTTAAATGATTTTTCAATAACATAGAAAATATTAACAAAGACACAAAACTCAGTATTCTTATTAATTTTCTAGTCACATAAAAGGCATATAAACATGCACAGTTATACAAACTTTCTAACTCAAGAAAATATAACAAAGGCAAATGATATTACTAGCCACATCAATAAAGTCTAAAATTTCTCGATAATAATCTCTCACAAAAAATTCTCTCTATCTTCTAATCATTTCTGATGATACCTGCATCCATATTTATAACATTAGACTAGCTCTAGATTGCCCACACATTCCCAAACCAATGGTCTAACTAAAATCTAACTGAACTGGAAGTGTCTAACAAAATATATTTCTTAGATATGAAACATTTAATCTCCCTACATGATCAAATCTCAACAACCTAACTGAACTAGAAACTAACTGGAAGTGTCTAACAAAAGATATTTCTTGGATCTAAAAAGTTTAATCTTCCTACAAGTTCATTAGCTGAAATAGATACACATGACACTTTCCCACTGTGAAATAGGTGAGGACACTTGACATGCTTCACTTACTCTACTTGAAAACATTATCATTATTTAAGAGGCACTAGAAAGTGACACTTGGCAGATTCTGTGGCACTTATAAAAGACACACAACATTTTCCATGTAACTTACACTCTTTACTGTGTCTTTGCTTAGGAGTGTTCCGTCTTTGACATCTGTCATAGTCTGCTACTTTAAAACTTTAACAACTTATAGAAAATGAGAGCCACAACACTTCTTGCTTGAGCAACTTCAAAAAGGGAAAGGGGACAGGGGGCACTTTCTACTTATCTTTAACAATGGACACATGGCAGTCTCCACTTTCTTTAGAAGCTTTTAGACATTTTTTAAAAATCTTGTGAAAGGTGACACATGGTGGTCTCCACTGAGCTTTAGTTATATTATAGAAATATTCAAGACTCATTTCAGATTCACATGGATGATGACACTTGGCAACTTCCACTTTTAGAAACAAAACTCGAGGTCCACCATAGCCTTTACTCAATCAATGAAATAAAATGAAGAAACTATAGATGTGGACACTTGGTGCTTCCACTACTTTTAGCTAGGGGCACATGATAGATTCTACTATTTTTAGAAAAACATATTAAAACCTTCCATAGTTTTCACTTGGCACCTTCAAATTGACCCTAAGAGAAGCTTATTGAAATAAGCTTTTAAAATGCATAAGAAACATGAAGCGCGGATGCCGACACTTGTCGCGCTTCACTGAATTACTATGAGGCACATGGGACATTCTAATGTTTTTTAGAAACAAAGTATAATGTGCCCCAGATGATGACACTTGGCATGTTCCATGAAACTTTCATACTTAGACAAAATTTAGGCAAAAATAAAACTCGCACCTGTGCTCTATGTCAAAACTTCACTACCTCGAAACTAAAATGTACAAGGACAAAACTTGGAGCACACAACTAAAACTAAAAAATAAAATGTAGAGTATTTTACTCTATATTTCTTGGTGACCCCAAGGACTTTTGAGCCTATTCAAAAAAGAATCCACAAACTCCCACATGATTAAATGTGGAAAAAATCACAACTTCATTAAGTTCATCTAATAAATAGACCACTCAACATCAAATAATCCGTACTTATATTACAATTCGTGGAAGGATAAATCAAGGTTGATGATGTCCTTGTGTGAAAACATCTACAAAATATGAACTACAACCTTTAATTTAAATTCAAGCTGGGACATGGGAATCAAGACAACTTCCACTTTTGGCAATGATGAATCATCTATTAAACCCTAGAAATTTGACTGATCATTTTGCCTAGATAACAACAAAGTTTTAATCTCATCAACCATCAACACAGTGTTGCTATCAATAAAAGGGGAGGGAAGACCCAATTGCACTAGATCTTCAATATGTTGTTTCATGTCTTTGATTCCCTATTTCACCACATCTAGAAGCTCTTTGCAATTAATTGTTATGGAATTACAACTGAGGACTTAATTCACCCTTTTTATAGTAATCATTCTATCGCTAATCCCTACTACTGATAACATTCCATCAGTTGCATCATATAGCTTTGGTAGTAGCATTTGAGAATCAAACACTCTCAAAGAGATAGTGGACAGAGTGGCTTCAGCTGAAGTCTCCACCTTTTCACATAATTTCTATGCATTTAGCAGAAAGGTTAGAGAGGGTCTAAGTTAAGTAATCTCCTCAGAGATTCTTTTCCATATTGATATATGAAGCTCCTTAACTAGATTCAAAAATCCTACATTCTTTGGCCTATTAGCCAACTCAAGTGTCAATTGTTCTATTATTTGTTTCTCATCTTGAAGTTGGGCCTGTATGGCAATGGTATTGTTCTGCTCATTCAGTAGCTTCTGTTGGAACTGAGTGATCTATTACACATTTTCCTCACATTTTTTCTATAAAATTTCCTTTTCCTACCTTAAGGCTATCATGATAGCTTTCTCCTATTTTAGCTCCTCTTTCAAAGAATCATTTTGGGCCTGAATAGGCTGGTGAGTTTGAAAAGAAATAGTATGTTTCAAGTATTTGTTAAGACTCTCTATTTCATTATTCTTGGTTTTGATCTCTATAGTTAGACTGCTATAGTTTGCTTTCTCCTAAGCTAAATCAGCCTCTATCTTATTTAGATTCTTTGATACTTTCAAATAATCAGTAGCTATAGTAGAAGTAGATTCATTTAGCAGCTCAACCCTATCTTGTGGTTTGAAAAGTGACATATCCATAGCCACTGCATTCATTGTATAATCAACAAGCTGCATTTGCTCATTCAGCTTGACCACATTAGTGACAAATAGGTCACCATTAGTTGCTACTAGATTGGGTCAAATTGTGACCTCATATGTGGTATAGACAAGGCTTTACTATCTTTCATCCTCTTTTTCTCAATATGGGCTTCTCTAGCCTTCTTAGCAGTATCTGCTTGAGTTTGGAAAGTAGGAGAGGAAATGTGCCCACCCATAAAAGGATGACCCTATGGCAAGCCATAGGGAATAGAAAAATGTTGTCTAGGGTGAATCTGAGGAGGTACTCTCTTTGGGATAAAGGGGGGAAAAGCAATGATGTGGCCTGAGTATGAATAAGAAGGGCAAATTGGGAAATGGGCATAGCAGAGGTAGCAAGGGATATTATTTGGCCAAATGGAATTATCACTCTTATAGAAGAAGATAGAGACTAAGAAGAAGAAGGAGAAACAACACGTACCTGAGGAGCAACTGATGTACTCAATGGTTGGTGCTGTGAGGGTTCTACCTCCTCCTTAATATCAAGTTAAAGCTTCAACCTCTTATGTTTCCTTGGCATTTCTTCTTTTGGTTGTGATTCCTTCTCTTCAACATTTATCACTACTGTTATTGGTGAATGTACAAAACTGGGAACCCCAAAGGATGAAACTAATGGAGAAGCTTTGGGTGGTGAAGATAACACACTCTTTTATTTTTTAATGGCACTGAGAGATTGGGGCCAAATAGTTACAGTGAATGTAGCTAAGGTTTGTCCTGGGTTCTGCAATGTATGACTGGATTCTGCTCTGGCTTCTGATTCTCCACCTTGCATCTGTAGATTGCTTGTATCAGGGCTAGAGATAGGAGATAGATGACATTCATCCCAAATTTCTTCCCATTTCTCATCTGAATCCACATTACCAAAAGAGTGAGTAGTCTCACAAATCTCCTACCTATACTTCCAATAGGCTTCTATTTTCCCAAGTTTCTAGTCTTTATTCTTCAATGCCCTTCTTAAACCAAAAGTCATTTTGATTTTAGGGTCAAAAACCTTTTTCTTATCATAAAATTTCTCCCATGGCTTGGCCTCCTCTGAGGAAAAATCTGTCAATTCTACATATAAATCAAGAATATCTTCCTGAGGGTTTCTTCTATTTTCCCAAAAGGGATGGCCCTCATGCACAATTCTAGCAATGACCTTGTTATTCTTGACCCATTTGGTTATGAAACTACTTGGGTCATATCCCCATTTATCTTCAATTAGAAAGAATCCTAGGAAATCTAACTTTCTCAGCAACATGTGCTCAGCATCTTTGACCTCTAGGGCCATGTTGTTTATTACCTATGGAACATCATACATTTTCTTCTTTTTCTTCCTAGTGCCATAGTCATTATCCACCATAGACACTTTCCTAGTGACCTCTAAGAATGCTAACCTAAGGGTCAAAATCTTAGGTAGTAACACTAATTCTCCACTAGAACCATGGACTCTAATAATAGTATGATGGGATCCAAAAAATTAATCACAAGGAATAGTGAAATTTGTCATAAGGCCTGAGACACTTGGAGTCAATCTATTTTGAACTAGCCTAGGCTTAGATGACAAAAGGTAGGGGTAACAAAAATTTCCCAAAATTCATATGGGTCATTGGTTTTGAATAAGATATGTGTCCATGCAGTCACAGGAATGGTCCTATGTAGATCGAAGCTTGGGTCATACATATTCAGATGCATGTAGTGCGAAAAGATGCCATAATTTTGATATAACCTGAGGTGAATAGATAAGATGAATACTTGAAAACCCCTTTAGATTTGAAATGGGTTAGCTGATCAACCATTGAATATGCAATATACTCAGAGAAATCTATCTGATACTCCTGATACTTGTCAATAGTTTTCAATTTGAAGAGAATGGCCATTTGTTCTTCATAGACAGTTATATCCTCTTTCATTTTGAAAATGAATGCCATAATAGATAGTGCCTCTTGACTGGCCTATCCAAATTGTGCTCTTACTATTAGTAGTATTGGTATAGTGGTATCATCATCCCCTAATTGCAATTTTGATTTCAAAAACCTCAATTGATTATTGATGTTTGCCCATGTTTTCTACATTTTGGCAATAGTGGGAAACATGGTTGTCTTATCATGATACAGGGCCAACATGTCCCTAATAACCTTTTATGTAATTTGAACCATGAATTGACCCTATTTTATGGTATTTGAGGGTGCATGAAACAATTTGGCACATATTTCAACCAAGTTAGGGCATGCATGTACACTTGGGATAATGAATTGTGCTAGCTGGGAAGTCCATATCCTCATTGTGAATGTTTTGTATTATCTAGCCTTGGCCCTCTGAATACATATTTGATGTGCCACTCCTCTTAGAGCTTTGCTAGGTTTTTGAAGGATTGGGTCCATGATTCCATCTGCAAAATATTTCACCTTTATTGGGTCATTTGCATAACTAACTTCAGGGACTCTAGTCCGTGGATAGGTCTTTAAGGGTTGTGTAGGGGCTAAAGCATATGATTTACTTGAGAGAAGCTTATCAATGGATTTGTAGATCCTAGACCCTTGTTGTGAATAGTGTGCTCCCTCCATATCTATATCTATACTTGGAAATAGTGAACTATGGTAACAAGTATGGACCTTTGTAATAGGGAAGGTACTTTCACTAAGTAGGTTTGTTATGAACTAAAAATGAAGGTAACAGGGATTTTTTAGTAGACGTAGGAATGTTTGAGACACTGTTAAGCTTTAACTCTTGTTATGGGGTATTTCATGACCCATCAAGTCTCAAAAATGGCATTAAAACTAAATAACCATTAGCAAATCTTATTGAATCTACTTAGGATAGTGAATCAGACACATCATGAAATGGCTGCGTAAGGTACTTTGGGGAATGTTGGAGATTTGAGAGAGATTTAATGTCTCAAGAGTTTTGAAAATTTTGAAAACTCTGAACCATGGCCACATGTTCAAAGAACACTTATTTAAAAGAAATATCAAGAAAGAAAAATGGTAAAATAAAGCAATAAGGAAAGGGAAACTATCTAACTATAATACATTAGAGACATAGCTTAACTAAAATGTTTCAGGTAGATTCCATTCATAATAATCTCTTCAAGTTCACCTTCCATTGTTTTGAGTAGCTCAAATGAATTTTTCTATTTACATGCATGAATCTTATAGGGGCTAGTCCATAATGCTTCAAATTTAGTGTGTTGACCCAGCTTGGTAGCTCTTGCATCCCATTTTAAAACAATTGAGCCTAGTTCAAAATGTGGATTTGAAGTCCTTTTATCAAAATAGTCTTTGATCATTTTCTAATGCTTAATTAGTGAATCATGTGCATCATCCCTTTTTTCTCGAACTTCTAAGAGTTTAGCAAGTCTGACCTGCATAGGGCCATTTTCCTCAATTTCAATTTGTTTTAACAACTAAAGAGAAAGAATCTCCAAGCTTAGGGGCATTATAGCAGGCTTACCATAGACCAATTCATATGGGGACATTTTTTTACATGTTTAGGCGTAGTTCTATCAGCCCATAGTGCTATATTAAGCATTTTATGCCATTCTTTATGATGATCAGTCCCTATTCTCTTGATAAGTCTAATCAGGTTATTGTTGGTTGATTCTGCCAAACCATTACCCTGAGGGTAATAATTTGAGGAAGTTTTTAGATAAATTCCATTCTTTAATGCAAACTCAGATACTTTATACCCTAAAGATGCTTTAGCATTATCTGAAATTATGGTATGAGGAGGCCCAAAGTGAGTAGTGATACTCCCAAAAAAGTCTAGGATCACACTTTTTATTGCTTCTTTGAGTGGCACTACCTCAATCCATCTAGTAAAATAATTAGTGGCAGTTAAAATCCATTTTTGTCCCATACTTGACACTAGATTAATCATTCTAATGAAATCAAGACCCCATTGAGCAAAGGGTTCATCCACAATTATAGGACTAAGGGGCATTGTTGCATTCCTTCTCATCCCCACATAATATTGACAAGATTGGCACTTTTTAACTAGTTGATAATAGTTTGTAAATAAAGTGGGCTAGAAATAACCTGCTTGAGTTATCTTTATAGCTGTGGTCTTTGTAGAAAAATGTCCACCTGAGACTCCATGGTGCATTTCATGTAGTATTTTCTTAGCCTCATCTTTCTCTACACATCTCAAAAGTATGCCATCAGTATTCCTTTTAAAGATAATTTGGTCAATTAAAACAAAATGGATCCCTTATTGCCTATAGTATCTCTTCTTGTCTTGAGAGAGCTCTTTTGGTAAAATCCCATGTTTCATAAAATGGATCCTATTTGTGACCCAAGAGTTTTGATCAACCTCTTGTATCCTCAATACAGTTTTCTTTTCTATTTCTTAAGGCCTTACCTTTTCTATATCTTGACTCATGTATTGGCACAACCCCCTAACTCTGACCAGCTTAATGGGTCTGACCTCTACATCATACTCAAGGATGTTTGTTATCTAGTTTTCTCTTTCTTTAGTAATTTCACCCTCCATAATGTATTCTCTGACATTAGGTTGAGCCACAGGTATCAAAATCTTGCTTCCTGTCACCATATGCTTGAATTTATTGAGGTATTTTACCATAACATATGCCTATTTCTCCACAAAGTTGTATCTAGTTTCATACTCCCTAAGAGTCCTTGAGCAAAAGGCTATTGGGTGCTCTCCCTCTTGTCTATCATCTTTCTGTGTTAGGACAACAACAATACTGAGCTCTCCTCCATAAACATACATTATAAAAGGCTTAGAAAATTCTAGGTTATTAAGTACTGGAGCTATTGAATTTGCTTTCTTAACCTCCTCAAAGGCTTGTCTTCCTTTTGTAGTCCACTTGAACACTAGGTATTTTTTCAACAAGAGTGTTACTAGTCTCACTAGGCCTACAAAGTCTGATAAGAAGTGAATGACAAAATTAATTTTTCCCAAAAAAGACTGAACTACTTATTTAGTGGCAGGGGCAAGTTCATTATGGCTACAACTCTCTCTATATTTATAGAGACTCCTTATTTGGATGATATATGTCCCAATACTTTGCCTCGAGGTACTTCAAAGATACACTTCTTGGGATTCATGGATATTCCATATTCTTAACACTTCTTAAAAATAGATTCTAGATGATTAAAATGATCAACATCATTCTTGGAAAAAATAGTAAGATCATTAAGATAAATCATGATGATTTTATTGAGTTCCCCAAATGCTACATCCATAGCTCTTTGAAAAGTGGCTCCAGCATTTGACAAGCCAAATGGCATCTTAGCATATGAAAAAGTAACCCATTTGGTAGTAAATGCAGTCTTGTGTTGGTCTTCATTAGCTAACCAAATCTGATTGTATCCAAAGAAACCATCTAACAAGGAAAATCTCTTTGATCTAGCCATAGTCTATAAAATGTGTTCCATAGAAGGCAGGGGATAGTGATCTTTTAGAGATGCTCTATTTAGGTCTCTGAAATCCACACAGAGCCTTATGTCACCATTCTTTTTCCTAACTGGTACTAGATTGGATACCCAAGTTGAGTGTTTGATTGGAAAAATTATTTTAGAATCTAAGAGTTTTTGTAACTCATCCACCATTAGAGGTTCAATCCTTAGATTCACTGGCCTCTGTTTCTATTTGACTAGCTTAGATCCTTTAGTCAGTTCTATTGTGTGCTAAATGATGTCTCTATTATATCCATGAAGGTCTTCATAGGTCTAAGCTATTACTCTATCATATATTTTGCACATGTCAATTAGTCTTTCCCTTTCCTCTTGAGTTGTAGAATTTCCAATTTTTTATTTTCTCCCTTCACTCACTTCTATCTCAGAATTATCTGCTTTATTTACTTGGAACCTTTTCTTCTCTAGGCTTACATATTCTTAATCAAATAGGTTTTCTAAAGTGATCAAGCCTTTGGGAGGCTTATTAGTCTTTAATTGAATAACTTGGTCTCCATATGCTTCTCCAATTTTGGGTTGTAATTGATCAGTAAATTCCCTTGATTGTTGCAAAAATGAGAGTACCTGAGAATCATTTTCAAAGACTTGCCAATTTGTATCATTGTTTGGGATAGTTAGCCTTACTATAACTTTGACTGACTCATTGTTGATTAATAGACTAGTTGCTAGATCAAACTGTGAGCCAATCTGTGTCATTCTATTAGCTTCAAAATTTTGGGTTCTAGGAACTACTTAATATTGAAAGCTTCAAAATATTCTATTAAGTCACAAATTCTATGTCTATAGGATCTCATCCTTACATTTTTGGCTATTGCATTTTCTCTAATTTATTTCACCACTAGTTTTGAATCTCCTTTTACTATCAGATTCTTTACTCCCTTTTTCTTGGCTAATATGAGCCCATGTACTAAGGATTCATATTAAACATCATTATTAGTATTGGTAAATTGGAAATGGATAGCTCTTAAAATTTTCTCAGCATTTGGAGCAACAAGACAAATTCTTGCTCTAGCACCACTTTTACTTCTAGCCCCATCAAAATTTAAGGTCCAAATTTCTGAATCCTTTTTCGATTCTTTAGTCTTTGATATTTCTTCCCTTAAAATATTTGGTATTTCAAGATTTTCATCAAAAATGACATAAGTGCCTAGACTAGTGGAGTCATAATTTCCATATGGGTCACTTTGCATCATAGCTAACAATTGGTTATTTTCCTCTTCTTGGTCATGTTCAGTCCAGTCACCTAACTCTTTAATAAAGACCCTTTCTTCCTTATTTAGCATAGCATGAGCTACCTCTAATTTTGAGGTTGGTTCATTGGTAATGTGATCCTTAAATAGTGGCTCAAATAGTATTTTAATCTTTAAACCATATTTGGTTTTTAGGATGAGGTGAGACCAATCAGGTGACATATATCCTCCTATCTTGGCTGTGAAGTCTCTAGATAAACATTAACCAAATACATGGGGTATATCTATGACTAACACATCTTGATTGACAATTATATTAGGACAAGTATATAATTACAATGGGAGTTGTTAAATTCTCCCTATTCTTTGCACTAATTTTCCATCCAGCTACATAACTCCTCTAGTAAGTGGCTCATACTTTATTTTTAAAGCATCTACTATTTGCTTAGGCATTACTGTAGTACTAGCCCCTGAGTCTATCATTGTATTATGCAATAGTTTCTTTCCAACTATCAAAGTCAAATAGAAGGGCTCTAGTTTGGATTTACTTACCTCTACTGCATTGTTCATAAGGGTTATTGTCTATAGAGGAACTGTGTCTTTGAGCTTTTTTTATCATCAAGTCCTTTGGTGCTAGTATGTTTAGGCACTACTTGTCCTTGCAGACCTTCTTATAATAGTGTATTTTACTTAGGAATAACTAATATTTCCCACATTAACACGTGTTGGGGTTCTCTTTAGCTGATCCACCACATTCACTAGTCCTAGTGTTTGGGTTATTAGAAAATAAGGGTACCTTACTTTTTCTTGAACTTGTCCAAAAATTACTTGATTTTGCACTGGCTGAGGCATTTCTTGTCTAGCTATTGTATTTTGATGACCTTGAAATGGAGGATTCCCCATAACTTCATTATCTGTGACTTCAAGTTATTCCATCATCCTTCTCTTTGATCTAGTGTAGTAATCTGATTATACTACTAGCTTCTTGGAAGTGGAAGCTTCATTCAAGAATATTGACTCTTCATCTTCAACCCATGAAAACAAAGCATGTTCAGGTGCTATTTGTTCTTATTGTTATAAGGACATCCCTTGCATCTGAGCCATCAGGACTAAATTTTTCATACCATGGGATTGGTAGGCTTGATTTTCAAAAGTACTTACAAATTGTCCATCCATTCTTCTATGCTCTGCTACCTTTTGTTGTAGATTACCCATGGGACAATCTATGTGCATATGAGCATTATTACAAGGGAAACACTAGGCATTGGTACCATCTACATAATTATTCTACCCTTGAATAATCTCCATATTTTAGATTAGGTGGAACATCTTGTGAGGGTGTAGGGACTGCAACTAATTGGTTTGGTGGCTGAGGGTTATTTTGCCTTTGAGAACACTGATACTGGTTTAGCTGTGGTAGAAATATATTTCATTGGTAGCCTTGATATTGGGGTTTGGAATAAGGATTTTGCTATCTTTTAAGTTTAATTAAGTCATTAGAAAATGTCCTTAAGATGTTCTTGATATCATTCATCTCAGATGACTAGGCAGGGACAAGTTCTTTAGTAGGTTATTGAGGATATGTATACATAGACACAAGTGGGGCTATAGGATTAGGGGTTTCTTGAGGCAAAGGTAAGGTAATATCTAGAAACATGGGCATGGGAGGCCTTGGGGGCAACTTTCTAGCATCTATTAAATTATTTTTAGCTCTGACTACATAGTCACAAGCTTTTGGCAGAGTCTGACCTCCAAGTGACTAAATCATTATGGATATATCTAAATTTAAAAATTTAAGATAAAATACTATAGCCATACCTAGTAATGGTCTTGTTGTAGTAGGAATCCTTTCCCAATTCTTTTGAAATCTTGAATTGAAATTAGTCATTGCTTCTTGTGGTGCCCTTTTGATAGTAATCAATTGTTACAACAAAGAATATTTATCACCCTCTTCTTCAAATATTTGAAAGAAAAGATCTCCAAGTTTATCCCATGTAGATATTGTATTTGGGGTCAAAGATCTGTACCATTCCATAGCCTTCCATTTAAAAGAAGCTGCTAACAATATTATAGCCACATTCTACTATGTGACCACATGTATTTCACAGACATCAGACACATCATGTAGATGTTCTTTAGGTGTTTTGAAATCTTGCCCACTAAATTTGGGTAGAGCTTTCAACGCATTTACTAGAATAAGATCTTAAGTGGCTAGTGGTATTGGGAGAATCAGAGGACTACCAGTGTTACAAATTGCATAATTCCTTGGGGGTATAGGTGCTCCCATATTTGCTCTTGGTATTGCTATAAACTAATTGACCCTTCTTCTTGGACTAGTTATCAATGGTGGTAAAAGAATACCTAGATTTATAGCAGATTGAGACCTTGTTACTGGTCTAGAACTTTGACTCCTTGTAGCTCTCTATTTCATACGGTCTTGAAAGAAACTTCAAGATATTGTCATCCCACTGGGCATGCCAAAAACTATTGATGCTTAGAATTGCATTGTTACCAACACCAACAATGGGAAGTTTTAGGAATGTGGGACTTGTGTCCTAAAATGACCTCCAAATTTTAAAGAAGCTAGCTCTTCTTTATCTCAAAAGTATTTTGGGAAAAAGGATGGAAATTAAATAGAAACACAAATGCAATGAAATAAAATCTAACTATGGTGATGCACCTGAATTTAATTCAACCCTTAATTCTAAGCACATCGAAGCTATCTTTAGGATTCAATTACATTAAAGAGCAATTAAGGCATGATCGATGTAAAAGATGAAAATAGATAGGATCAAAGGCTCACAACTTAGATGATTTTAAAATAACATAGAAAATATCAACAAAGGCACAAAACTCAATATTCTTATTAATTTTCTGGTCACATAAAAGGCATAGAAACATGCATAGTTATACAAACTTTCTAACTCAAGAAAACAAAACAAAGGAAAATGATATTACTAGCCACAACAAGAAAGTCTAGAACTTCTTGATAACAATCTCTCACAAAAAATTCTCTCTATCTTCTAATCATTTCTGATGATCCCTGCATCCATATTTATAGCATCAAACTAGCTCTAGATTGCCTACATATTCCCAAACCAATGGTCTAACTGCAATCTAACTGAACTAGAAGTGTCTAACAAAAGATATTTCTTAGATCTAAAACATTTAGTCTCCCTACACAATCAAATCCCACTGGCCTAACCAAACTGGAAACTAACTAGAAGTGTCTAACAAAATATATTTTTTGGATCTGAAATGTTTAGTCTTCCTACAAGTTCATTGGTTGAAATAGATACATGTGATGCTTTCCCACTATGAAATAGGTGAGGACACTTGACATGCTTCACTTACTCTACTTTAAAACCTTCTCATTATTCAAGAGGCACTTGAAAATGACACTTGGCAGCTTTTGTGGCACTTATAGAAGACACACGACATTTTCCACGTAACTTATACTCTTTACTATGTCTTTGCTCAGGAGTGCTCCGTCTTTCACATCTATCATAGTTTGCTACTTTGAAACTTTAAAAACTTATAGAAAATGGGACCCACAACACTTCTTGCCTGAGCAACTTCAAAAAGGGAACGGGGATAGGTAGCACTTTCCACGTATCTTTAACAATGGACACATGGTAGTCTCTACTTTCTTTAGAAGCTTTTAGACACTTTTTGAAAATCCTATGAAAGGTGGCATGTGACAGTCTTTGCTAAGCTTTAGCTATACTATAGAAACATTTGAGACTCATTTCAGATTCACACAAACAATGACACTTGGTATATTTCACTTACTTTTAGAAACAAAAATTGGGGCCCACCACAGTCTTTACTCAATCAACGAAACAAAATAAAGAAATTGTGGATGTGGACACTTGGTAGCTTCTGCTACTTTTAGCTAGGGCCACGTGACAACTTCCACTATTTTTATAAAAACATATTGAAACCTTCCACAATTTCCACTTGGTGCCTTCCACTTGACCCTAAGAGAAGATTATTGAAATAAGCTTTTGAAACACATAAGAAACATGAAGTGCAGATGTCGACACTTGTCGTGATCCACTGAATTACTATGAGACAAGTGGCACATTTTAATGCTTTTTAGGAACAAAGTATAATGTGACGTAGATGATGACACTTGGCATGTTCCATTCAACTTTGATACTTAGAAAAAATTTAGGCAAAAATGAAACTTGCACCCGTGCTCTGTGTCAAAACATCACTGCCTCAAAACTGAAATGCATAGGGACAAAACTTGGAGCACACAACTGAAACTTAAAACTAAAATGTTAAGTATTTTACTCTACAAATTGAAGCTTTGATCTAGAACACTAGGAAGAGAGTCTACAAGTGCTTCAGGAAAGTGGAAGATTGTTGGGGATCTTGCTCTACCAATTAGAGCAAATATGATTACTTCTCGTATTAGCAACTAAACACAGAATTTAACCAGAAATATAAAGTAACTAGAAATATGAAACAACACAGGAATTGAGAGACATTACACAATTGTATTAATAATCACTCAAAATAATATACAATAAGGAAGATGCCACTTCTTCCTCCACCTCAAAGGTTCGCCACTCCTCAAGACCTTCTTCCCTCTCTCTCTTGGTCACAACAATTAGTTCCAATGTAGAATTGATGTTCACCTCTCCAACCAGTCAGTAACACACTACCAGTTCACCAAGTACACAACCATACTCCAAGTAGATCTCCTGCTCTCTACTGCTACCTGCAAATAACTAGATCATACTCACCATTGTAGATCTCCTATAGAAAGTCATGCCCACATGCTGACCAAGATCATACACACATGAAGAACCCTTCTGATTCTCCAATCCAGTACCCACCTTGGTACTATGGCACTAGGAGGAACGCACCATTACTCTCTTCTCTTTGAAGGAGCTTATTGCTCTCTTACTCACTAGCTACAAATTTACACTACAGCCTATGAGTCCATATATAGATCTCATGCATACAATAATTAGACTAACCTAATTACAATAATTAGACACGCAACTCAAGACCAAAAATAGACTTTGCATGCAAACACTCAGTTCAACGAACTAACTATCTGTGGAACAAGAAGTTCTAACTACCATAGGTGATCGACGTCGGTCCCTGTCTACCTAGAGGTGATCGTCATCGGCTGAAATCCTACTGATGTCGATTGTCTTCCTATCCACCCTGCCATCGTCGGTTTCCTTGTGCACTGCACCCTATTGATGCCGGTCTCCCTAGAACTCAGCAACCTCCTCCCTATTTGCACCAGTTGAAGCTTTTAGCTCCACAATCTAACAATCTCCCACTTGGAGATAAACAGCTGCAACTATACATGTACTTGTACTCTGTCTAATTGTACCCTGGCTTGTATCCCTCTTCAAGATCAATCCTGAAGACTAACCACCACACCCTGTGATGCTCTAACCTTTATGCCTTTGTCATCCAAGTAACCTACCGAATCTGCATCTACAAACCTATGTAGAAAATAACCTGACCCTGTATAGCATGTCGACCTGCTGCTGATCCCTGTAAGAATCCACTGAACTGCCCTTCAGTACCTCTTCCTTGAATTGGCTCCATACTTTCTAACAACCCCCACTGCTTGGAAAAACTTAGGTCTACACTAGACCTCATGTGATTTTGAACCCTGTTTCAAGCTAAGCTTGAACTGTCTAGCCTTTGGTGTGCTTTCTAATTCTGCATCCTGCATCATGAACCCCGCCAACACCGTCTTCACATCAGCTCCCACTGGAGATAAAATCTCCATGTCTCTTATGCCAGAGAATTTTGCTACTTCAAATTCTCCCTGACACACCTCTGAACTAACCTTACCCTTAGCTCAGCAAATACCTGTATGTACAAAACCTACTAGCAAATTACCCACATACAGTAACTGGATAATGTCACGACTCATCATCCACCTGGTAAGACAAAACCATAATAGTTACAATGACATTGACTGAAGCCATGCTTAGTCATCCACCTGTCAAACCTGTACCATTGTCCTACAGCTTCCTCAAGACCATATGCCTTGGCCTTCTATCTCTTATATCCATCCACTCTCTCCTTTAACTTGGGAATCCATTCCGTCTCTCAGTGCTTACTTTCAGCTGACAACTCTACCAACAAATACCTATTTGGTTATACTCCAAGGACTCACACTCCTCATCCATGCCAAGATCCCACTGTATCTAGACTCTACCTGCATTTCCTCTTCTATCTTCCTGGTTCTTGACTATCAAAAAAAGCAATATAAAGAAGGTGAACAATGAATATGAGGTTCACTTACCCTTTCTGACCTCAACATGAGCATTTAAGACTTGTTGACAGCTTGTTGTCCACCCACTATCCGTACCAGTGACCGATCTCGGCCATCTCCCAGTCTATTTTCGACCAATGTTGGCTCCCTGTACTAAACTTGACTGCCGATGTTGTTTCCCTGGCTGACGCCGATGTCCCTCCTACTGACATCGGTACCTTCATGACCAACATCAGTCTTCCTACTGCTGATGTTGGTTACTATCTGATCAATGCCAATACCTGTGTTCATCTGTGAGTGATAAATTTTTACCCGTGAGCTCTCCATGGATCAAAATCCTAATCAAATCAACCCTGCTCTACTCAGAATAATTCAGTTTCTTCACCTGATCTCTATCCATCATCTCCTCCATGAACACCAAGGCTTTCCAGTTCTTTAGCTTGTCAAAAACATCTGACTTCCACTTCAAAACCTGCATTCTCCTTCTACATATGTGACCAAGCCTTTAAAACCACATCTCTGCAACAGAAGGTGAATCAGTAATATAAGTAGATAGATAAAGGATACCTACTTTCTTACCACCATCTAATTCAAGTATATCCGCTGTGAGAGTTATAGTGCATCTCTCATCACCCAATTTTCCTGAAGAAATTAGATTCATCTCCAAAATTGGTACCTGCATGACTTCCTTCAACCACTGTGTGTCATCCGTCTATAATTTTAGCTTCACTTCCCCTTCGTCAATCATCTGACAAGGCTTTCCAACCCCTAAATAAATCTCTCCAAAGTCTCCAAAGACATACCCATGAAAAGATGCTCTATTTCAGGCTACATGAAAAGAGGCAAAAGAATCTATAAACAAAGATTCCACTTTATCCAGAACACCCTATGAAATATTACCTACAACATATGCTTCCATAAGCTGATCTTCTACCAACCAACGATCTCTTTTCACCTGCTCCTTCTTTCCATCAATCAGACCATTCGTGTTATTCAGTTTCTCCATTCGTAGCTTACTTTCTTCTGCCATTGCTATACTCCCACTCAATCTGAAACCCCTGTGAGTGACCTATAATCAACAAACACTACTAGATCTGAAACCACCTGTTAGTTAACCCAACCAAAAGCTTTGATACCACTTGTTGGTATCAGCTCTTGAACCTACAACCAAGGCTATGATACCACTTGTTGGGGATCTTGCTCTACCAATTAGAGCACATATGATTACTTCTCATATTAGCAACTAAACACAGAATTTAACCAAAAATATAAAGTAACTAGAAATATGAAACAACACAGGAATTGAGAGACAATACACAATTGTATTAATAATCACTCAGAAGAATATACAATAAGGAAGATGCCACTTCTTCCTCCACCTCAAAGGTTCACCACTCCTCACGACCTTCTTCCCTCTCTCTCTCAGTCACAACAATCAGTTCCAATGTAGAATTGATGTTCACCTCTCCAACTAGTCAGTAACACACTGCCAGTTCACCAAGTACACAACTGTACTCCAAGTAGATCTCCTGCTCTCTGCTACTACCTACAAATAACTAGATCATACTCACCATTGTAGATCTCCTATAGAAAGTCATGCCCACATGCTGACCAAGATCATACACACACGAAGAACCCTTCTGATTCTCTAATCCAGTACCCACCTTGGTACTATGGCACTAGGAGGAACGCACCATTACTCTCTTCTCTTTGAAGGAGCTTATTGCTCTCTTACTCACTAGCTACAAATTTACACTACAGCCTATGAGTCCATATATAGGTCTCATGCATACAATAATTAGACTAACCTAATTACAATAATTAGACACGCAACTCAAGACCAAAAATAGCCTTTGTATGCAAACACTCAGTTCAATGAACTAACTATCTGTGGAACAAGCAGTTCTAACTGCCACAGGTGACCAATGTCAGTCCCTGTCTGCCTGGAGGTGACCGTCATCAGCCAAAATCCTACCGATGTCGGTTGTCTTCCTATCCACCCTGTCGTCGTCAATTTCCCTGTGCATTGCACCCTGCCAATGCTGGTCTCCCTAGAACTCAGCAACCTCCTCCCTGTTTGCACCAGTTAAAGCTTTTGGCTCCACAATCTAACAAAGATGGTTATCAAGTATTGTTAGATTTTTCCAAAGGTTTGATGGCATGATTTTTTAGGTTTTGAGATTCCATTATGTTTTTTTGAGTTGTATTATTACTTTCAAATAGATTTTTAATGGATCAAATTATTATTTAGTAATCCTAGAGATGTAACCCATTTGGGTGAATTTTGTAAACAATATCAGTGTCTTTATATTCCATTTTACATTGATCTTTTCCATAGATTTTAATCAATTATTAAATATTTGGATGTAATTTAATTGAAATATGACACTTATAATAAATCATATAAATGGCTTTCTGACCATTTTGAATGTGGAGATGGTATGAATGAGTTATTGAAAACACTCATATTTTAGTTTTTGAATCCATTTAAATCACATTAAGATTTAGTTTGATTAGATTTATGTAAAGACCATTTTTGAATATCTATTTATAAACCATTTTGAAGGCCTAAGGGGTAAACATAGTTTACTGATAAGATGTTGATTCTGGGGAATTAGATTTGGACCCCTTAGGTTTAGGAAACCTAATTTTTATTTGAAGTTGGATGACCTAGTGAGATTTGATGTGTTGCAAGGAGTGATCAAGGCATAGGTACATTATGGTTAATTCTAGGTAAGAAGTTTAACATAAGAATTTGTGGTAGCATGCTTGGAGTGGGAGTTAGGGTGTAGATTTGGGGGTTTATTTGTGTATCCACTCTGATGGCCTCTATATATACTAAAAATATGTCTTTTATAAGTACATCCTTTCTTAAGAATATGGTCATCTACAGGTCTAGAAAATTCTTGTATATTTCAATTGCTACTTGAGGGCTGAGTTAGTAAAATGCAGTTACCTAGATATACATATTTTTGAATCTAGCATTGAAATTTATAATGGGCTCTTTGGGATCTATTTTGATACAAGGAAATTGTTGGTACATGACACTAGGGTCTATTACTTAGATAAATTAGGTGAGGAAAGTAGAAATAAAATGGTCCCAAATTGGTATAAATTCTTTGAGAAGGTTTAGGAACCAATTATAGGTAGAATCCATTAGGTTAAAAGGGAAGAACCTACATGCCACATCCTTGTGTTCTACATTCAAGAGTCTCAAGGTGATATTATAAGAGGTTGTGTTTTATTCTATGTTTTATCTCACACTAGGGGTGAAACAAGGAAGATACCTCTTAGGGTTCCTAGGTAGATCATGGACAACTCTTGGGACACTAATGGTTGAGTCAACTAACCAAGCCATCTTAGGTTGCATGTTTGGGATAGGTTGTAAAGATGAATTGATAGGAATCATATTAGGTCTAGGTTAATTGGACCTTAGTTTTCTATGGAAAAGCAAGGGGGAAATTACCAATCTACCTTAATGAGACCTAGCCTTGGTAATAGGTGAACTAGCCTCGAAGATGATGGACAATCAAATAATAGTTATAATATTATTACCAATAAACCAAAATCAACATATTCATAAAATCAACTGAAATAAAAAAAACCATAAAGTATCATGAGGCCATCCTTCTAGTGTTAGCTATTATTTTCTCCAATTTTCTCCTTATCATGAGATTCCCATGAGATTGGGAATTCCTTAAAAATGGGAAGATGGGGGACACTACATACTTTCATCCTCTATTTTAGGATTTATCTAGGATCATCCTAGGTCACTAATGTAGGTATTGGACTTCACAAATAGAGTCTATGTGAATAGTCTCCAAGAGATACACTATTACCATTAGAAGTTTAGTACACTATACTTCACAAATGTGAAGGATAGTTATGAATACTAGAGTTTTGGGCTTATTATTTATAAACACAAGGGGAAAATGGGATTTCAATTCCACTAAACAAACACAAAATATAGGGAAGGGTAAGGCAAAGATGGGAAACCTACAGGTCTAATATGAGATAAATACAATGGTCATTGAACCAAGTGACTCTGCCATAGTTATACCATTATAGACTAAGTTTCACTAAATTTCTAACTCTAATAACATATAATGGGGAGAATCTTATGGAACAAAGAGTATGCCTTCAATGTGAGTTCTTACTAATAATTAGTACTAGGGATTTATTGTTGAAAACACACTAACACCACATGAGAATTTATAGCTAGGCACATAGATTATCATCACTACCAAAAGAGAAATGAAATAACTCACATAAAGATTATAATAATTATGCACATCATAACCATGACATACTTAAAGTGATAAAGTGTTAGTCTAATTAACTTATCACTATTGATCATTCAAACATGAAGATGAAATCAAATTGACATAGAAGAAACCCTTTTATAGAAAAGAGAGATGTATTCATTAAAAGAGTGAAATGTTTATACAATAATTGATGTATGCCATTTTTTATAGTCTAGAGTGATTAAGGAAATCCATGTGAAATCCTATAAATAATCCAATAACACTTTTGAGAAATTTTTAGTTAATCCCTAAAATATAATATGGCTCTTCTATAAATAGATAAGGATTGGGGCTCACCTCCAAAAAATCTTGAGGATCCCATCTTGGGCCATGATGACCACTCAGTATAGTTATAACCATATTTAAAAATTTGAATTAAAATAAATCCCTATAAACCTATAATAAATTTGTAGGGGACCACTAGTTAACATGTGGAGATAGTTAAGAGGGAGTAGCTCCTAACTACTTCAACTGGGCACTCTTAACTTCCAATGTGGATGTTATGAGGTCTAACTCATTTTCCATCTTGGTTAATTTCATTGGGGGATACCTAAAGATCACCTTAACCTAAGATACTAGTCTCTAAGAGATATTAAAAGATACTTCCATTATAACTTGGACTTTGAAGACTTGGCTGATGCTCACAGTGGATTGAGTTGATAGGTCCAACACCACCTAAGTTCTTTCCTAGTTTTCCTTAGCCACTTTATCCTTCATAACTTGGTTTAATTAAACTAGGTTGACTCCTAATTCCCATTAGTTGAGTAAAGTTCCATATGAGTGGCATAACACAGAAATATTGACCTACTTGAAGTAGGTTAATATCTTCTTCTCACCCTCATCTAAGGGTTATATTATAGTGTAGGCCAAGGCTAACCACTTCTCCATTACATCTCTCATGTTCCAAGAATATGTTTGGCACAAACCCAAATCTAAGGTTGGCATCAATTTTATCTCTAGGAACATTCTTTTATTGACCACTACCTATAACTTATGGCACTTCCCATTAATATCCATAATCCTCCTCATGTAGGCCTACATCTACTATATAATTATGTCAATCTCAGATCGATTCCCCATTAATTTCTCAAGGTTTGAGAAAAGTAATATGATGGTATCCTTAACCTTCCCAATTATTCTAACTAGGAATTTACGCTTCACTTGGGATTCAAGAATCCCAGCTTGGATCTATATTTACTTGAGTATCTTCTTGAACATGTTATTAGTATCTCAAAGGATAGATAATGTGTCCTCATCCATCTTCTACTCTCTCATATAAATCCTCACCTTGGTGAGGGAAAACATATCTTGATGGATCTTCCTTATCATTTTGATCCCCTCCTAAATGAATCTCTATGCCAATGTCCTTTTCATATTTATGGAGTCTTGGTTGAAACTCCATTATACATCTAGGTCACCCTGGACATCCATCTATGGCACTTATGACTATAATACCATCTCTTGGATTATGGGGGCATAGAAAGTGTGGCTAAAAATGGTGGTGAAGAGTAGATGATAAGGTGGAGCCAAGAGAGTGAAAGGAGGGATAATGAAAGGGGAGGTTGATGGGATCATCTGAGCTCATCATTGTTATTGAGTGAGGTTCACCGAGGCATAATCACCCTTGGGAACGGGTTGTAGAACAATAGGGAAGAGATGGGATATTTAAAGGTGAGGATAGTGGGGCCTTAGGTAAGGGAGAGAGGGGTCCATAAAGCTAATCATCAAGAGGTTATTTGTAAATCTAGAGGAGCCATTGAGATATGTAGTGAAGGTAGGATTATAGTATAAGTCCTTAAATTTGGATCTAAAGTGTGGTCCACCTTTTATTTCTTCTTCAACCTCTTTCCTAATTTATATTTAGGTGCTATAGTGGATGGTCCAACTAGGATGATAGGGGCTGATGGCTGAGGACTTAGAGTTGTAGAGTGTAAGATTGGGCTAATTAGAGAGTAGACCAAGAGATTCCCCATTATAAATTATAAGATTTCAAAGGCTATAGTCATTCCCACTATTAAGGGCATGCCCAAGGGAGGCAATAAGAGGACTCTAAGATATTATATGTGAGGAATGAAAGGGAATGAAAAATTGAGGATGTTTGGAAAGATTGAGGCCAAGGGTAGTTGGGTGAAAGATGGTGGGGAAGCAATGTGAAATAGAGGGGTAGATCTGAGCTAGTGGGAGATAGAACATGTAATTAAAATGTGGTAATAGTAAGGGGTGGAAGGGAAATGGGAGGAGATGGAGGAGTGAGTGGGGAAACCTAGATGGGTGCTTACTAGCTACCTTATTTTAGTCTCACTCTTGAGATGACATTCACATCAAATCTTATAGGTTGTGTGGATGGTAGTTTAGTAGGCTACACTTGAGCTACCTAGCATCATGCATTACAAGGTTGGTTCTATCATGACCTAGTCACTAAAACTATTAGAGGAGATGAAGGTAGAGTATGAGGAAAAACTAGAGAAAGTAAAGGTAATGATGAAGCTTAAGGACATAGAGATATTGGTAGAAGTGGATCTAGATCAAGGGATTGATGAGAATGAAATGATATACCTTGTAATATTATCTAGGAGATGGTCATATTTTTTGGAGTTGGGTCCTCCACAAACTAGGTAGGAGCTAGAGGAGTTATGGAGGGGCCTACCTAAGCCTTGTTCCCCTTATTATTCTTCTTCTTTATTACTATATGTGACAGTACCTCCTGGTCATTACTAGAATTAAAATAGAGCACATCATCATATTTAGATTGATGGATATAATTTATGTCTAGTTGAGTTGAGTATTATGCTAAATGGACCTAAATCATCACTTTAGGTTCCCATTACTGAATATTGCACTTTTCCAAGGTGAAAGAATCTCACCTAGATTTCATCTTTTGTATTGATGGAAGTTCTTATAGATATGGTTTTGAATGGTGATTGGAAATTGAGGTCATGCCTTATGTTGATTCTATATATAGAAAATGAATATGCCATTTACTAGTTGATATATGATCCCATGTTTTTCTAAGTATTTAGGGATATAATATTGTTAGTGGAGGGGGGCTTAGAGGAAGCTTGTAATTTGGATCACTATGTCATCCTTGTACATCTATTACTACTTGATGGTTGTGATATAATCCCAAATTACTTTTGAAATCTAAGGTATGGAAGTTTCATTAATAACCTATTACACCACTAGGTAGGAGTGCTCATAGTGTCTCAAAAAAATTGGTGGAAATAATGGCCATACAACTTTTAAAAGACCATGTGGATGGTTGGGCAATTGATAACCCATGAAAGAAAGGTTGAAGGATTTAATGAGATCATCTCATAGATTACTACTAGAAGGTATCTTATTATGTTAAATTCACATATAGCTTAGGTGACTACAATGGCTTGGACCAATTTAAATTTTATAAAGCCTCTTATGTTCCTGATGTTTGAGTGAGTCAGGATCATATACAGAAGGGGTACCCATATATCATTGATGTGTAGATAGTCTAGGACTATAAATACCTAATTTAGAAGGATCATGCCTACTCAGACCTTCTCCCATAATGTGTGAGATATGTAGGCATTGATCTTATCCTTATTAACCCACTTGGAGTTCAGGTTCTCATCCCAATCATGGATAACATCATAAATCTATTAGGTGTCTATCAAGCTCAACATTATTAGTACATCTTATGATAAAGAGAAGTATATGAGGGATTAGTACACCTTGAAGGCATTCCAAGATATAGGTGAGCCTACCAAATCATTTATAATATCTTGTATGCATATAGCCTTATGGAGTATGTTGCCCAGTAGGTTGGTGAAAGGAAAAACCTATAGTTTCATTATAGCTCTAAGGATTTTTCACTTTTTATAAGACCTAAGGACATCCTCATAATCATCCATCTAGTCATTAGTGTTGATAAAATCCTTGGGTACATACTAAATTAACTTAAATACATGACTATAGTACCTATACTTGGTTAAACCAATAAAAAGGTGGTGTCTTGGTACTTGGGTTCAACCTTCAAGTTTAAGGATATAACATCCATTAGAGTAGGATGGAGGGGAAATTGAGAGAGGTTTAAGTAGAGGAGGCATGGTATGCATGGGTTCTATGAAATTTTTGAAGCAAGGTATTGGATATTTTTCATAGTCAGTAATGGTAACCATTAATAGACTTCTCTTAGGCTTTATAAGTGTATGTATACATTCCCCTAAATTAATGGCATTTATCAACTCACCTTATATGAATTTGAATCTTAGTTAGTAGTTATATTTTATGCATTTATTTTTAAATATATAATTAAATTTAAATCCCATGATCCTCTACTACCATCTAGATATAACAATGGCAATGGGATGTTTTTAAAAATAACCAATTGGGTCCATATTCCCATTCTATTAATTCCCAATGCATGGTAGGCACACAACCATATCTCTTAGAGTCCCCTTAGCTAACTCTTACTTTTTGACATGTGTAATCCATTTATTGATCCTCTCATTAATAGTCGATACCTAGGCATGGTTTCATACTCCATGTCATTACCTAGGGTAAGTGATGTATCACTTAGGACACATGGACTACCTTAATTTGTCTTTTACTCTCATCCATACTTAATTTTGATCTTCTCTTGGCTGTATGTGGCAACTATTTTATCCTCATACTAGATGACACTAAAGCTTCCCATTCATCCAAGCTCTTTTAGGGTATGAAATATCTAATAAGTCTAGGGGACTATCTTTTATAACTCATAATGACATGGAAAATTCTTATTCAGTTATGATCTCTTAGGCTTTGACATTTTTGATAGAGATAGGGGTTGGTCTTTTTGACTCTGGATGATGTGGTGCCTTCCCATTTAGTCAGGTTCTCCAAGGATTTGACATCTCTAATAGGTTTAGGGGATTGGCCTATCTAATGTTTATGACATGGAAACTTAACATTCAATTGGGATCTCCTAGGATCTAACATCTATGATAGGTCTACGGGACTATCCTTCTTTAGTCCATATGATGTGGCACCTTCCCACTCAATTGGGCTCTCCTAAGATATGACATCTCTCATATGTCTGAGGGACTATCTAATATGGCTCCTAATGACATGGTGCCTTCCCATTCAGTCTGGATCTATGAAATTCACATAATTACCATGTAAGAAAGATAAAATGAATATGATACATTAAATCTTACCTATCAAATATGGAGAACTTGATTCACCACAAGGGATGCATTTGTTGCTCTAGAAAGGGAACTAGACTTTAGGAGATTCAAGAGAAAATCAACCTACAATGTTAGTGTCATGATTTACAAAGATGAAAATCACATTTTAGCTCCAAAGAGAAATAAAATATGCTGGTTACTACTTGAGAAAATCAAGGGAGAGGTAGAGGTGGAGCTTGAGTAGGCATTATCAATAAGAATAAATGAAAGGAATCTAAAGCTCTTATTCATGATTTTTTTACATGGGGCCCTTATTTTCAAGAAAAAGTGGGGGTGGGGGGTGTTGGCCATAAAAAATGGTTAATGGGATCATGATGTTAATATAAACCCAAATATCACTCTATCAATGGGACTGATCTAGATAACCACTACTATGAAGATGGCCTCATATAGATGTAATTATCTCCTATATGTTAGATTGTGTGCACAAGGGTGAAATGTGTGATAAGAAAAGACATAAAATGACCTAGATTGTAACTTATAAAATATTGATCATGGGATAATCTTTGAATGCTTCAAAAATGTATAAAGACTACTCTTATGAGTGGTACAAAAATAGGTACAAATAGGGCAAATTTGATCACTTGAATGTTTTCTTGAGTGATTCTTGGTATATTTCCTTATGATTTATATGTAATTTATAGGTGGTGAATTAATGAGGGTTGACATTATATATATATATATATATATATATATATATATATATATATATATATATAGACACACACACACACACACACACACACACACACACACACACACACACACACACACACACACACACACAAATCCATTTTCGAAATATCTCACATTAAATCACTTAGGCCAACCTTTTGGATACATTTATTGTAAAAATTGGATGAATTTTACACTAGAAACTTTTTAGGAAAATGGACAATTGTGGCAATGTATGTGTTTGTCTAGGATGTAAGTGTCCAAGAATCTATAAAAGGGTATATTTATAAAATTTATAGTGAAGGATAAACATCAAGTTTGTATAATTTTGTAGAATATATAAGGCTTGATTTATTAGAATAATAATTGTTAGATTGAGAGGTAAGTAATTATGCACTAAGACATAGTGAACAAGAGCCTTTTGGTAGTGAGAAGGTCTAGATCATAAAGGTATAACCATGATAGGTATTTTCCAAGTGTACATGATTTTGATAATATATAAATCATAATTTAGTATCTAGAGTTATATAATATACAAAATATATTGTATTGATAACGTTGATGCATTAAATTACAAATAAATTGTATCACGTTGGTTGATACAATTTGAAAAAGGTGATGCTAGTGGCATTAGATAAAAATAAAAATGTATTGGATTGGTTGAGGTAATTAGGTGAAAATACAAATTAAGATACAAATATGTTGGGATAGCTAATTTAGTTGAATTATAGTGAAAATTAAGACATAACTATACTAGTTTGACCTATACAGTTTGATGAAATGATGAAGGTAATGGTAAGATTCACACCAAGTTCACCATAATGTATGAAATGAGAGGGGATTAACCTAAAACTATCTTATCTAAAAATATCTTGAATCAGATAAGGTACTTAAGCCAATGATATCTAATGTTTAGGTAATGACCAATGGATCCATAAACCTAAGAATAAGGGTACCTATATCTCTAATGTCAAAGGAAAGGGTTCCAAATATTTAGGCCTATGACAAAATGATATAATCTAACTAGACCTATGTAAGTATTCTATATTGAAAATAGTAAATGTAAGTAATTATGTGCTTAAAGTAATGTAAACTAAAGGGCAAGGGATATAATGATCAAAATGGGTAATGTGTCATGGCTTAAAAATGTGTGTATAGGCAACCTAAAATGTAATATGAAAAGTACAAGGAATCCTATAGCTAAACTAAGTATAATTTTAAAAAGAACTTATATAATGATAAACACATTGATTCAGTAAGCAAAAAAAACATCTATCTACTAAATTAAATAAAGGAAAGAGAATAATGTTAGAAATACTTACCTTTTAGTGGACCCATTGAGCCTTAATCTCCCCCTTGGCCATTGGTGCTTTAAAAGATATCTTTTTAGTATTGAAGACCTAAAATGGTTTTTATAAGACCTACAAATACTCCTAATGATTTATCATATTGGATATATAATAATTTCATAAGAAATACTTCCTTAAGGACAAGAATATACCTATAACTCCTCAAAATGTGTTATAGGGTATAAGTGTGAGTGAAAGTATAACATATGAGTGTGATATGATATGTTAGAATGAAATGGAAACTTGTATTTATAGTGATAAATAGCCCAAAAAAATTCTAAAAGATAGTTTGATACCATCAGCCCTTCACAATGTAATTTTAAATGAGTTGGCTAACATCAAAATATGTCTTTCAGGATAAAATAGTTATAAAAGTCAAGCTGACACAAAAAAAACTATAATGATTGGTTGATATATGGAAGGGTATCAATATAAATGTATGAGGTATAATGTAAGGAGATGAATAGGAAGCCAAATATAAGTAAGTTTAACTATATATGGGAATGATACATAGATAATAAAAATCTCTCACAAATAACCAAAGGCCTACCACCCATTTCATAATGCACCTATTATTCTAAGTTTTACACACACTCACAAACACATATGAGGTAACCTTTAACATTTTAGGATCTTAGAAAAGATCAAATTAACTCTAGGACATGATTTTTAGGTATTGTAATGACTAGGGGTGGAATAGTTATGAACAATGTAATTGCTAACCTAGTTGGTTCAGATATGGATATGGACCCTATATCTACTTGAGATGAAATGGGTGATGATGGATCTACTTTAAAGTGGACATGCATCAAAGAAACAAAAAATAAAGGGAAATGTAAGGTATAAAATGGGATATATAAATAGAGAGCATGAATCCTTTCTAACCAGATCCACGATAAGGACAAACACCAAAGAACTAGTGCTTGTAGACTTCTACTTTAGAACACAAAACTAACAAACATAGTAAAAAGGTCTGAGGGACATGATGCAATTAGCTTTGAGTTATTAACTAAAAGTTCCTTGTTATCAAAATTTATGTAACATATCTTAACATCAAGATTATAGATAATACCAAAGAGCATCTTTGACTAGTTATGGCTTAGTCTATGACGTTACATCAAATGACATCTTAGCTAGCTTGTTACAGAAAGTAAGATCTATCAACCTAAATTACTACTGCACATTCCAATTGATGACAAATTATTAATAAATTATAAGATACTTGAAAATGTTATTGTATATATCAATAAATACTAATTTAATTATTAGATCAAAATGCATAAACACTATAACATAGACATGAAAGAGAGAAAATGAGTCATTTAACATAGACTTTCAGAGCAACCTAAAGGATTTCTTATCTATATTGAAATGTCAAAATTTCTCCTCCCATTGGAACATGAGAGAAACATGTATATATAGGCTTGGGATGGGGATGCCACTCAAGCTATTCTCAAAGTTGACACCTATTTCAAAAAATATCTCCTAAAGGAGTATACATGGGACAATTGGAAAATGATGCCACAAATAGACAAAACTTATTACAACAAAACTATGATACCACTAACTAACATCATTATAGAGAGGATTTATTATGATGAGGTAATTTCATTGGTGGACACATATACTCTAATGGTTATTATCATTGTAACCTGAGATAAAACTAAGGTTAGTTATGTCACTTATGAAGTAGTTGTAACTAAAGTGGCCAGTGGAGCCCCCTTATTCACCTAAATCTTTAATTAGAGGTTGTGGTTCAATTAAAAATCATTCTAAATGGTCTTAAAGTCTAATATAGGTCTATCAAAGATCTAGGGGAGCTTGTCCATTAAATTTTTTATGTGCTTTCAATATATCCCTGATCTCCAGATAAAGAGTCTATATACAAAGGACCCTACTTCTAGTAAAATTCATCAATTGTTTTAGGTGAGCATGGGTCTTATATAATATTCCCTCAACCTCTACTATAAAAGTATGTGTTTCTATCCAAAGGAGATCTTCAAAAATGGTCTTAAGGACCAATTCTCCACTTTGGTTAAGTACACCATTGCCTCTCATTTCTGCTATAATTTTGATGGCTTACCCCCCATAAATGATGAGTTGCTACACTAAATTTCACATCTCTTGATGCCATTCAAGCATGGTATCTCTTCTAGGAACCACATTATTTTGGTCCAATATATAATCTCGGGTAGTTATTAATTTTAGATGACTATATACCTTTTTTCCTAGTTACTTAGCCCAAAAAATTAAGCTTGAAATCCATTTTATTCATGTCCTATGCAAGGGATGAGAAGTCCCCCCATTTAGGTTGTGACTCTTTCTTTGTATCTCTTATTAATTGAAGGGCATCATATAGATTATGGGTTTATCCATACATACTAACTATGAGGTTCCTTAGAGGTTAAATGGTGATCGTTTCCCATAGGGCTTCCATAGATTGATCATAGACCCTAAACATCTCTTGTATTGATTCCCTTATAGATTCCATAAAAGTATATGGGTCTTCCATATGACTACCCAAGTTAAAGGATAGAGTTCTACATTTTTTAGTTAATTGTAACACATCTTCTCTTTGATCTAACTCCAATTTCTACCCTTCATCCATTATAGTTTTTATTTTAATCTTCCTTATAGTCTTAGTTTCTTTATCAAAATGAATCTTGACTATGAGCTAATTGACAATGACCAAATCCTACCTACTATCCTCTTCTTATTGCATCTTCTAAATCCATTCAATAATATCAAGGTAATTAATTGTTGTGAAGGTTCTACCTATTTTTTAGGGGTGAAATATTGAGACTATCTGGGAGGAAGCATAGGCTTAGAAGAATATGTTTCTAGATGGGGAAAGGGGGAATAACCCTCCTCCACCCAATGACCTTATTTCAGACCATTGTATCAATTATCAACTTTCCTTTCTCCAACCATTTTTATGATTTAATAGTGGTAGACTCTACCTAGGCTACTTTTCCAATTAGAAGGTCCAACTGGGTGGATGGATGAGGAGTGACTAGGGAAGTAAATATGGTAGAGGAGACTATATTCTCAAAGGTCACTTGTTTATTAAGTATATAGTATAGAGGGATGGAGGCAACAAAGAATGAATAATTAGGAGGGGTATTAATCAAGTTTTACAAATGGTCTATTATAGATTCATGATTAGCGTTAAATACATTCTTTTAAAGTTTGGATGGGGGGTGTCATAGCCTAAATTATGGGTATTTGGGTTGGTATTTTAAAAACTAACAATGTATTTGTCTAGGACTTATTATTTTAGGATGAAAATCTAAAGCATGAAAAACATATTTTATACAATTAACTAGGATATAAGTAATTATTACAATAGAGGAGGAATGAGGAGCTTGTGTACTCACCTTTGTGTAGTAGTAATCTAGGAAATTGATACCGTAGATATAAATGTTATGTTAGGAGCGGACAAGGATGGAGATATACTCACTGACTAACCTTATTGAGAAGATGACGGTTTTGATTCCAATTTATCTCCATTGTCCCCACTTTGGTCCTGAAGCAATTCAATTGAGCCTGAATTGGTCTTCAAAAATATAATGTCCCCAAAGTAAACTTCCTCTAGAAATCATCTATCCTCTGGGACACTCTCTATGGTCTCACTAATTATATTAGACAAGGATTTTTTTATCTTATCTTCCCAATCTTATTCTATAAACCATTCTCCCTCTACAAGCCTACCTTTATCATCATTACCATTATCCATAATTTGTAGTTGTTATACTTCCCTAGCGACTTTTATTTTATCATTTTCCCCCCTGAATTCTCCTCTGAGGTTCCCTTTGTTGGATTGCCCTAGAGAGAAATTGAAGGAGCCTTAACCTTTATCTAGTACATAAGAGGTGGTCTATTGGGAGTAGTAGTTATCATTGACGGAGGGGAAGCTATAACAAGTGAATCTAAAGGGATAGTGGGTGGTGATGAAAAAATGGTTTCAATTAGGGATATAAATAGAGCCAAAATGGAAACTAGGAGGAGCAAAGATGGGTTTGGGATAAGGAATAGTGAGTGGAGGGAAAAGAAACATAGAAAAGTATCCATCGAGATGATATATGTTTATCATACTTAACATAATGGAAACTTAGTTAGGGTGAGTGGACACTATGGTGGTTGTTGTAATGGTGACCACTAAGATTGAATGTTGAGAGGACCCCTAAGTGATTCATTATTTACTTCTAATAGAATCATACCTAGATGGTATAGCCTACTCTTGTCCTTTAATTATAGCCTATGAGAGAGGTTTAGGAGGGGATTTGAATCCCAATGATCTTTATCAATTCTTTTGGCACCCTCTTTTGTGGTGCTATAGGTCTATATTAAACCCTGGATGGGTAGATGATTTTTCAAGTCCTCTACCCAAATCTAGTCTAACATGGGACTAACCCTAGGCTGTGGGTATCTTAAAATAGAGTCAAACCTCTATATTTTTAATGATGTTATCTCCTTTGATGTATTATTTTATCTCATTTACACTACTAAAATATACTAATGACTATGGAAAAGGGAGAGAGAGAAAAAACATGAAATGGAAACCTAAGCTAAAGATGGTGATGAACCTAAATTATGGTTGATCCACTCTATTTGAATCTTAAACACTAATGAAATAAGCACAAGACTAGATCTAGGATTTCGAATATGTATCATATATCAATATTTCATGAAGAGGTTTATCAAATGATCAAGATCTGAGTGAAGTGATGGAGATGTCTAATGTAAGATGCTAACCATTCAAAGTATCCACATGTGGACTTCAATCAAAAGATACAAAATAATAAACATGATCTGCATAACAAGATGAACTAGTAACTAGGTGAGATCAAGGCTTGACAAGGGAGAAAGGCTCAACCACATATGCAAATAAAATGACATGTACACACTATGTAAGAACAATGAAATCTAAAAGAGTCTTATATTCATCTCAAGAGGTTATAATCTCCATCTTGGTAGATTTTAGTCATGCCCAAGAGAGGGAGTAGAGGGATACTAAGAGGATCATTTTTTGTCTTAAAAGCCTCTATATATAGTATAAAGAGAGATCAAAATAATGCATTAGAGAGTGAAGAATACTCATAAAGATCAAGAAGTGAGGTGGAAGCTCATTGATTGGTTTTTATATTTGTACCTTCCTCTAGTGAACTAGCCCTTTCATGATCCAATAACCTTCAAACTCCCCTCATTGGATGAGAGATCACAGTAGAAGATAAGGACTTGTTATGAATAGTGATAAAGTCTATTCGAATAGAATCAATGCCCTTAACTATTTCTCTAACTACTAGCTCACCACCTTGGGACCCTAAGCCCACTTGACATTGTTATGAGGATCAATTCCTTGAATCCTAAAAATGATAGTACCATGCCATGAACAATAGTTTGTCCTTACTCTATCAATGATGGATCCACATTGATATATGAGACCCCTTTGCATTTATCACATATCTATTCCATTTCCATGTTTAGATCATAGGTTCATTCTATAAGTGGAAAACCAATCTAAGATAATTAGTTTTCCTATAGTCTTTATGTTAATGTAGACTTATAGACCACATAGCCCTTTTTCTAGATTAAAATAGGTCCAAATAGACCTTCTTTATCTCTATAAGGACCGAAAATCCACCATATGCATAGATACCTTTAGGAATGGTGAACACAATCATAGAAATAACCATTTAATCTATAAAAATGCTGAACCAAAGGTTCATATTAAGTCCCAATGGTGGTCTTTTATGTCCTAGATATATAACTACATGGCTATGTCCACTCTATGGCATTAGATAGAGATTAAATGGTGGCATGTGGATTTTTAAAAGCTTGCTCTTATTTAAAATTGGTCATGTGTTTGACCTCCATGAAGTCCTTTAGCTTCTTGAGCTTTAATTTCATTTTTCATCAATATTTGACTCAACCTATTGACATTTTGACCCATCCATGCACCATTTATCTTAGTCAACATGTTAAGAAAGATCCATCAATCCCTCCCTTTAAATTTACTCTCTCTCCAAGTTGGTTTCACTTGGCATCCCTATATTTGCACTTATGATCCATTATTAGTCTACTACTTTATGCTCTTATGCCACATGGTAGCCTCTCAAGCTCCTTAGCCTCTTAACTTACTTGTCACCATCGGATCGAGATGTATAATGCAACATGGACCATCAGATGTGTTAGGATCCAATATTTAAAACCTAATGGCTACTTTATGAGATCAAATTTGACATCTATACTCCCTTATTTGATGTTTGCATGATTGACAAATTTATACCATAATGAATTTTCATTGTCTTAAGTTTGACATCCGTACGACCATCAAATACATTTGTGTGACCATCAATGACATTTTCATGACCATCATTTTTTGAACTCAAATGTATTATTTCCATAACTTTATTTTGACATTTGAGTGAAAGTCCCATTCTATAGGTTCAACTTTGAACACTGATAACTTGAGCTAAAAATCTCACCAAACATGAAAATTATGGGATATGTTCCTAACATGAAGAACTCCATGACATTGTGTTCTTTTATCTTGTATAAATTTTAAAGGTGCATTTATTAAATTCATAAGTAGGCTAGTTTATTCCTTTTTTACATGATGTTTAGGGGATGGTCTAGTCCTTAAACTTTGCCAAATCTATCCTTTGATAAAAATTTCAAGGTTCTGATGGATTTTTAAGATCTGTGCAACTTGTTCCATTCTCAAAATATTTCAAACATATGAGAACCTTATTGGATCCCTTCATTTTCATTGTTGGAATCATTTCTAAGCCTTTGATCTAGTAATTCATCAAACCATGCAAGAGCTTCAAATGTGGGCCAAAAAGGCCAACATCTTTGGTGACTCACAGGGGTTTCATGCATGTATATGCAAGATAACCTAGACCATGTTTCCTTATCTAGGCCATTGGGCATGGAGTATCATTTATATTCCAACACATTGTCCTAGATATAAAAATAGCTATCAATCTCACTCTAACATCTCTTAAATCAAAATGGTAAAAAATAAGGGCAAGTGCACATAGGCACTTGTAGAAAAGAAGGAATAACTAACCTAATAAATAAAGTGCACACAAAGGCACTTATAGAAAACCATGAACCTAATTTAATATATAAAATATTATTTAATAATTCACAAGTGCCTCCCTCTTGGGTCAAGTTAAAAAATATAAATTTCATTCACTTGTAATAAACCAAGCTGAAAAATACCTTACTTTGGAGATATCAAAATTGGTGGAGTAAGTAGTTTGATGGCCAATCCTTTTGATGTGTTCCCTAGTGGATGGAATGGAATGAACATGTCTCTAATTTAGAAATTGGTACAATTATTACAAAATTTGTTCATGTTGGACTATGGGAGCACTTACTTGTTGTTGCTCATCACTCTTGATAGAGTTTTGCATGAAGACTTTATTTGGGCTCTTAGGAGCAACTACACTTGGATCAATTGGTGGTTCAAAAAGACCATGTTCTTCCACCTTGTCCTTATATAAATTAGGATTAATCATGATTAAAGAAACATGTTCATATCTTTCTAGAATAAGGACATGTCCTTTGGCCTCTTCAAACTATTTGGTTATGGCATTGAACCACTGCCATATCTCTTTAGGCTCTTCACTAGTATACTCATAAAATTATATAAATTGATAACTAGATATGCTTCCTTCATCATCCTCACTCAACATTTAATATTTTTATTTAACTCCAATGTGGGTTGATTTGACCATCTAAGGTTTGAAGCACCACAACTATTTTTCTCAAAATTTGGTTTGCTTTCCTCTAGCTCCAACATATCAAGGCTATCTTCATTTGGAACCTCATCTTAAAGTATACCGACCTTAGACACTTGGTCATGATTCTCTTCTTAATTTATGTAAAATGAAAATTTAATAGTGTATTCAAAATCTTCTCTATTTTCCTCTTGAGGGTTGACCTCATTAGGATTCAGTTCATTTGTGTCAAAGCCATGCTAAGAAGGCTAGTCCAAACCTGACTTTTCCCATTTTGGATGAAGTGGATTTCCCATCATGATCTCTTCATCATAGACACTTTCATTTTCCTCTTTAGGTTAAACTATGACTTCAAGATCCTCCTCTATCCTTTGTAGAATAAGCTCCTTCTTTATGAGGGAGATGGTAAGAGGGTGAAGAAGTTCATCTTTCTTACAGCTGAGGAGGGTATCATTCTAGCTAGGTAATTTTAATGCTCTTTAGGTGTTTCTTTGAACTAAGGAGAGAGATTTGAAACTCTTATACACCAAGCTCAACTAACACCCCCTTTTATTCTTTATACCCTCCTTGATTGATTTCCATGAGGGGAATATGTAAGACCTGGTCACCTTCTCCTTTTCTTGAATGGGTATGGGAGAGGGTGGTATCACAAGAGAGGGTATGAAACCCTTAGGGTCATAGGAGAGGATCCAAAATGGAATAGCTTCATGATTTTAAGTGATAATGGCTATAGGAGTAGGATAGGTAAAACTGATTGGCTTAGGCTTGACATACTCTTGCTCCCATTGCTCAAACAATTATTGAATAAACAATGCCCACCCTTTCATGTCTTGCTTCTCAACATGTGGGTATTCAATTCATTTAATGGATGCCCATATATTCTAAAAATATTTCAAGATATTTATCCATTACATGGAAATAATAAGTAATTTTTATCTAAGCTTTACCCCCTCATTTATCTTCATGATTGTTCTTCCTTGGTTTAATATTACCTCTTTGAGTTTATACAAGGATGGACTTTGACAAGGTTGACAAGGGGGCTGATCAAGGAATCTTTACGATTGAGATTGAGGTTGTTAGAGGGGAGAGGGCACATAAGGCTGGTCTAAATGAGCCTATGTATCCTCATAAGATATTAACATACTATCTACATTTTGGACCATGTTTCTTATCATGGATATGTCCTCATTCCTATAAGATGACCATTGTTCACTTTCACAAACTAACCATCTATTCTTCACTAACTAAAGAGCACTCCTTGATTTTTATAGATCATGGATAGGGATGGCTACAAAAAACTCCAAACCCTTATCTATCTCCCTTATCAACTCAATATAAATTTTTGAAGCTTGCTTGAATCCTAAAAATGATGTAACATGGTAAGCCTAGTATTGACAAGGGGAAATGAATGACTAATTTGAATGCAAAAGAGGTTGACCTTGGACATATGCAAGGGTATAAGGAGGAAAATGGTAATGATAGGGTTTTTATGCTATTTGAGGGCCATTTGGTGGGAATACATAAATATTATATGCCTAATAAGTGTGATGCTAAGGTAGAGAATAAGCATATTGATAGAAAGATGAATGATTGTAAATATCAGATTACAATGATTAGGCACTTAGTTAGGCTGCTTAACTAGGTCATAGATGCCCAAAGTTACTAATGATGTTTTTATAATGCCTCAAAACACTAATATGTAGAAGAATAACACCAAAAATTCTTCCAATTATTTTAACCTTAGTCCCACTAGTCATAATAGATTACACCCTAACTAGGTAGATGATTGTTTAGGTCCTCTACCCAAATATAGTATAACATGGGATTGACCCTAGGCTATGGGTATCCTATAATGTGGTCAAACCACTAGGATTTTTAATAAGGCTATCTCCTCTGATGCATCATTTTATCTCATTTCCACTACTAAAACCTATTAATGACTAGGGAAAAAGGAGAGAGAGAACATGAAAAGGAAATCTAAGCTAAAGATGGTGATGCACCTAAATTATGGTTGATCCACTCTACTTGACTCTTAAACACTAATGAACTAAGAAAAAGGATAGATATATGATTCTAAATATCTATCATACACTAGTATTTCATGTAGAGGTTCATCAAATGATCAAGAGCTAAGGGAAGTGATGGAGAGGTCTAATGCAATCCACTAACTAGTTAAGGTATCCACATACATGATTTAATCAAAAATATATAGAGTACTAAACATGACCTACATAATAAGATGAACTAGTAACTAGGTGAGATCAAGAATTGACAAGGGAGAAAAGTTCTACCACATATGAAAATCAATTGACATGTACACATTGTACCAAGTCAATGAAATATAAAATAGTCTTGTATTCTCTAAAGAGGTTACAAGCTCCATTTTGGAAGAGTTTAGTCATTACTAAGAGAGGGAGTAGAGGGATACCAAGAGCATCATTTTTTTGGCTCAAAATACTCTATATATAGCATAAAGAGAGATTAGAATAATGCATTAGAGAGTGGAGAAAATTCATCAAGATCAAGAAGTGAGGTGGTAACTCATTGATTGATTTCTACATTTATACCTTCTTCTAATGAACTAGTCCTTTCCTACTCCAATAACCTTTGGGATCCCCTTATGGTTTGAAAGATCCCATTAAAATACAAGGGCTTGTTATTCATATTGACAAAGTCTATTTGAAAAGAATCAATGTCCTTAATTATTTTTCCAACTACTAGCTCATCATCTTGGGACCCTAAGCCCACTTGATGTGTTAATAAGGATAAAGTCATTGAATCCTGAAAATTATAATGTCATGTCATGAATGGTGGTTTATCCCTACTTTTTTTATGATGGATCCATGTTTATAGATGAGATCCATTTGAATTTATCACATATATGTTCCATTTCCATGTTTAGATCATAGGTTCATTCTGTAGGTAGAAAACTAATCTAAGATCATTGGTTTTCCTAGAGTCTTTATGTTAATGTATAATTATATATTTCATATCCCTTTTTCTAGATTAAAATAGATCCAAATATACCTACTTCATCTCTATAATTATCAAGAATCCACCATATGCATAGATCCCTTTAAAAATGGCAAACATAGTCATATAAATAACCCTACAAGCTATAAAAATGTTGAACTAAGTGTCTATATTAA
Source organism: Torreya grandis (assembly GCA_037957365.1). Taxonomy (NCBI): domain Eukaryota; kingdom Viridiplantae; phylum Streptophyta; class Pinopsida; order Cupressales; family Taxaceae; genus Torreya; species Torreya grandis. The sequence goes on along the minus strand of JARHVA010004697.1, from coordinate 338,940 downwards.
GTCCCAATGGTGGTCTTTTATGTCCTAAATATTTGAATACATGGATATATATACTCTATGACATTGGATAGAGATTCAATGGTGGAATGTGCCCCTTGAAAATTTTTCTTTGGTTCAACCTTGGTCATGTTTTTTTTATCTCCATGAGGGTCCCTTAGCTTCTTGACCTTTAATTTCATTGGTCATTGATATTTGACTCAACCTATTGACATTTTTGACCCATCCATGCACCATTGATCTTAATCAGTATGATTGAGTGAGATCTATTGATATTTCCCTTGACTTATGAAATCTATGTAAGTTGGCACCACTTGTCATCCCCGTATTTATACTTAAGATACATTGTCAGTCTGTTGCTTTATGCACTTATGACATGTGGTGGCCTCTCAAACTCCTTGACCTTTGAATTTATCATGCACCATTAGATTAAGATGTACAATGCAGTGTAGAGAATTAGATTTCTTACGACCCATTCTTTGAAATCCAATGTCTACTTTATGAGAACAAAATTGATGTCCACACTCCCATCATTTGACATCTATGCGATTGTATGATGTTTTCATGACCATCAAATTTAGACCATAATGGATTTTTTCTATGTCTTAAGTTTTACATTCACATGATTATCAATTAAATATACATGAATGTCAATGGCATTTTCACAACCATCACTTTTTGAAGTTGAATGGATTTTTATCATCGCTTGATTTTTATGTTTGCACAAATGTCTTGTTATACAGGTTCAACTTTGAATGATCATAACTTGAGATATAAATCTCTTAAGGACATAAAAATTGTAAGATATGTTCTTGACATAAATAAATCCTTGTTATTGTATTATTTTGTCTTGCATGACTTTCTTAGGTGCATTTATTAAATAAACAAGCAAGCCGGTCCATTCCTTTCGTACTTGACATCTTAGTGATGGTCTAGTCCTTACACTTTTCAAAATCCATCCTTTGATCAATCTTCAAATGTTTTGATGGATTTTTAATATTTATGTAACCTGATTCATGCTCAAAATTCTTGAAACATATGAGAACCTACTTGGATCCCTTAATTTGCATTTTTGGACCCATTTCTAAGACTTTAATCCACTACTTCATCAAACCATGCAAGAGCTTCATATGTGGGCAAAAATAGCTAATAGGTGCTATTCAAATTATACTAAATATGCCTAACCACCACCATTGACATATTTATGTTGCTCATCCTAGTATGAATTTATGCATCATTTAGAAAATATAGGAACACCTCATCATATGGATATACACATGGCCATAATTAATTTTCACCCTAGTTATGATTATTTCTAGGTGGTTCTTGACCCTTTTCATTGGATCCCATTACCTATAAGATGACCATTTAAAATCATAGGATGTTATAGTCCTTCACATTGGGTGTAAATGTTCCCATCTAGTATATTGAATTTGGCCAATGCTAATAAGTGTTTGGTGGATTACTCCCTATTTGGTACTCCTCCAATTGACATCGATAAAATCTACCAATTAGGATATAATTTATTATTCTTCTACATTATCTAGTACCAACTAAGGAAGATACATGGGAAGATCCTTGATTACCTCTGTTATGATTATTGTGTAGTCTGTGTAAAGCCAATAACTACCAATCCTTCCAAGATTCCTAATATGATTAGATAACCTAAGGATATATTTGCCATAAATGGCTTGATATAAATTTTTGTATAAGGTTTATGTTAACTTGGTCATGTTCTTCCTGAATCTATGTATGCGAAAAATATTTAATTCATCATAAGATATTTTATTGGTGTATTTAAGGGAGGGTTCTTAGGGTTATTCAAAAGCTGAGTGGTCTGTTCAAGTTATAACACTAAATAGATAAAATATCATATAAAATTTTCCATCTATTTAGTTATCTGAGCTACTAACTTGGTGGATTAAATTAACACTGATGATTTACCTAATGAAAATGAACTTATTAGAGGTGAGGATTATGTCTAGTAGGGAAATCAAAACCTCATTAAGATAGGTTATAATAGGGAAACCATATATTATATTCAACATGGCCATGGTAATCTTGATACCTAGCCTTAAATTGGAAATTAGGATGGTAGAGATGAGTCCCTTGATCTTGAAGGTGGTTGGATCATGTGCCCACTTTCCAACTTACTGGTAACATTATTAGCTGACATCCATTAATCAATTAGGGCTTTGTTATAGGTAACTTCTAGGTTAGGGATATAATAATATTTATCAAAGGAATGCCCACTAACATAGGCCATAGGTGTGTTGTTTTGATGGACATGCAAAATTTTGCCAAAAATATTGTCATTTGTAAATAAATCATAAACTAGGTCAATGTAAGGTATTACCTATGGTTTTATCATTGTATTATGTAGGCCCATTAATTTTATTACCAACAAGTCCTACTTGTAACTTCATGTAAATTTAAATATTTACTCCTTAGGGACATAGGGATCCACTGCTTCAACTTCGTCCTAGATAGTTGAGTAATGTTTGAAGTCATTATTGGAGTCCACTTCATCGAACTTTGTATCTATATATTGATTAGAGAATGTAATGGAATACACAGAGGTGGGAGGTGTAAACTTTGAAGTGAAATCCATTACTATACACTCAAGTTCCATCTTTGTATAATTTCATGGATGTTTGGTTACAAAATGGGATTTGAGTTTGCATTTTTATTCACTAATTCAATGGCAATGTGATTTCCCTTAACTTGGTTGATTACATATATCACCCCTAGATTTAATTAATTTATGGAATTGAATGTAGTTGGCTAATTTATTTAGGTTAATAACTCAAATGAATTTGGCTCCTTTTTTATTTTTTTTCTTTTCACATTTTAAATTTGTTTTGTGATGCACCATAATTTTATAAATACTTCTATTAGGTGTCTTTTCCTTCTTGTCTCTAAGTGATTTCCATCCTTTCTCTAACACTTATCAAATTATCACTTCTCCAAAAAGCATTATATTTACATTTATATACACTTATATAACTTTTGAGACACATGGTGAAATTTTTCCTCCCCATAACCTCGTGGTTCTTTCTCTACCTTAATCTATACTTATTACTACCTTAGGCCTATGGGATGGTGACACTTGGTGAAATACCATATTATTGATCTACCTAGGGGTATCATACTATTTTTCATATTTGTATAGGATCTAGGTAAACAAGATGATAGCATAAGTCATCATCCCAGTGCTCCACTTCTTTGAAAGTGTCATACTCCTCCTTTTGTTGTGCAAACTTGGGTGAGTGATATGGCTACATGTGTCATGATCCTAATGCTCTGCTTGCCTAGAATACTTAGAAACTTTTAGAATGATTTGATGACAATAGGATTGAAATATTGAGACACATGGATAACTATCACTAACCCACTTTCCCAAGATTTTTGTACTTCAAAAATTTGATCCTACCAGTCATTGGGTGATTGGAATTGTGACACTTGGAAAACTAATGACACTCCACTTACTCAAAATTTATTTTAAAATTTTATAAGTGCTAGAATATCTATTGGTTAGTGGGATCTTGTATCCTATCACTAATTTCCTTGAACATTTAAGTGTAAAACTTCACCAAGTTAAAAAAGGGCTAGTATAAGTAGATAGTAATGAAGCCTTTAGAGATTCCATTTGGTGCAGAATACATGACGGATAAAAGTTTTGAGGAACTTGTGTGCTAAGAAAAAGTGTTAAATAAAAGTGAAATAGAGGAATTCTAGGTGTAATTTTAAAAAACCTAAACACTTAATAAACTTCCAAAAACCATTACTAGGTTAGCCTAAGTAGAATAGACAATGAAAACCTAGATATCTAAGGAAATGGAAAATATTATTAGCATTAAAATAACTATCTTAACCATAAAATTGGGCATAAGAACACTTAGGAAATATTATCATTGTTAATTACATGATAAATATCAATTAATTATTCACCCACCACAACTAGTTCCTTTCAATCTTAAATGGTCCTTTACTTGAATTTTTTTTTAGAGTGGGTTATGTTAGGCACAATAAATAGTGACTTATAGGAGGAATACTCCAAAGTATTCAAGAACCCAAAATATTTTATTAGTAATTACAAAGTGAGAAAAAATCATATATTATAATGATAATTAAATCATATATATGAAAGAAACTCCCAAAATTTCATGGAACATACTATCCTTGTCCATACCTTGGATATATGTGTGAAAGAGTGATTTTATTTTATTCATATTTTGATATTTATAAAAAATACTTAGAATCAACTTTAGGTTTCACAATGGTTTCCTTGAAGTATAAACAAAAAAAATCAAGGAGCTTAGGCATTACTTTGCTCCTATCCAAATGTTTATATCCCTGCTAAAGATACTTTTGAATCCCACATTTTCTCCCTTTGTAAGCTTGAATGATGCATGATACATTGATATTATTTCATTATGTGAGTCTTTATCACATTTATATTTCTTTTAAGATTGATTTGATCACTCTTTGGGATGCATTTATCCCTTTTATTTTTTGGAGTACATAAGGAAGAAAGGGTAGGGAACCATAATGACCGGGTGTAGGTATAAAATAACAAAACTCAATCTACCATAATGTCCCTATCAACAACATCTATATCAATGATTATTAACTCAACATAAATATTAAAGTGGGAGGTGTTTTTGACCCAAGGGATGGGAAACCTTTTTAAATTTACATGCAACACTAAGTGGAAAGTTTACATACCTGATGAAAGTATCTAAATATAATATGACCATAGTTCATTTATTATTGCATACATAATTTTATATATCTCAATAATAGGGGTGCATAATTTTCAAATCAACCAATGTGTGCATTCCATTTTAGGTTTCCCAGCTTCAATCACCCTTCATTTTAGCACATGATCTCTTAATTTTAGTAGTTAGATTATCATAGGTATAATAAGCATGAAAGATTAGATATCATTTTGATCATTCAAAAGGGAGACAATTAGGATTATTAAACAAAGGAAAACTATTCTATAAAATAGGGAGCTAAAATAAGGAAATATAATGTAGAAAATAAGAAAGGCTAAGATAGAAAGAAAAAACACTACCCTAAAGAAAGGAACAAATATAAAATAGGAAAGTTACACATGAAATTAATAAAACCTAATCTCAATTTTACCCTTACCATGGCCCCTTTATTCAGAAACATCCTTAGTGGGAAAAGCCTTGAATTAGTGCTTCAAATACTAGCCTTTGACTAGGAAGGATAAATCTATACCATCAAGGTATCTTAGATGGAAAGTGTTATCACCTAAGATTTTAGACACTTGATATGGTCAAGTCCACAAGAGAGTGAAATTGTAATATTGTCCTTTCTCATGGGATTTATCTCATAGAAAAACTAGGTCTAAAATTCTAATGTCTTTGACCTTGGATCTATTATTGAACCATATTTTGGTAATGTTTTGGAATATATTGAAGCTTTGTAGTGATTCAATTATTGCATCTTCTAGTTGGAGTATATCTAATAATCTAAACTAAACCCTTGGATATTATTCCATATACTCTTACATAAATTGATACATTAGGAGCTTAAGGGGAATGGGGAAGACAAGATATCATCCATATATTAATAATAAGGGAGAAGTCTTGAGGGACCAATTTTGTCTTGTCTTATCTATCCATAATGCATACTTAAACAATAGGTACCATTCTCTTGGTTTGTTTTGGGATGAATTTTTATGGTATCTACCAAGTTCTTGTTTGTAGATTTAGCTACCCCATTCCCTTAGGGATGATATTTTGAGGAATTGATTGTTACGTGATTATTAAAATCCTACTTAGTTAATTTAGTTCATTATAAAGATGGTCCATTATTATTGACCAATTATATAGGGATACTAAGTTTGGTCAGTATATTCTATTTGAATAATTTAATTACATCCTAAGATTTGGAGTTCTTAGTGGCTATAAATTTAGTCCACCTAGTGTAATAATCTATTATAGTGAAGATGAAATTGTGATCCTCTAATGAGTTAGGATTAATTACCCTAATGAAATAAAGGTTCCATTATGTAAAAGGGTGACCTTCAATGATCAAGTGTAGGGGCATAACATAATTTACCTCCCTTTTTCTAAAGACTTGGCATTCATGAAAAGTCCTAAGATGGGTACGGGCATCTCTAAAAATATTGGGCTAGTAGTACCCCATCCTTAATATTTTTTGAGTCATGGCTATCATATAAGGGTGTCCACTACCCAAATTTTGGTGTAATTTATCTAATATATCAATAATGTTTTCTCTGAAGACACATCTTAGGTAGATGCCCTCATAGTTTTTATAGTATAAGATACCTACTTTCATCATGTAGTGGGTGTATTTGATCTTTAAAGCATGCCTTTCTTATCTATTCAAATCAATGGGGATGTTCTCATGATTAAAAAACGAATGATCTAATTATACCACTCTCACCCAATTATTTATAATTCATTGACTTGCTAAAATCAAATGCATGGGTCTGTCTCTATCATTAGCTAGATTATCCTTTTGTCTCTTACTATCTTCATTGGCCTTATTTCTAGGTTAAATCCTTTTAACTTGGCCATTAATTTACCTCTTCTTTCACCCAAATCATTATATTTGAGAGTGAGCTTGACTATAGGGTTTGAGACCATGACATATGTCTAATTTCTCAAGATATAATTCTTGAACTTCTTTACATCTTTGATCAATGCATATATTTTATTATCTATCATCAAATATTTCACGTCTATATTTTTTAACTTAGTATGCATAAAGGTGTTTAGGCATTCATTGTCATCTACCTTTTAAGTGACTACTATAACAGAGGTATATTTTGAAGTGAATAAGTACATTTAGAATTAATTTGTGAAGTCATGACTAATAAACATTGGAGACTAAGCAATGGCCATGTTGATATCCTAGAAGGAACCCTTTTCCTATATTTCCCATTCTATTTTTGCATCCTCCTTCAATATAACATTCAATAGTTTAACAATCTCATCAAACTTAGAGATTAATTTACACACAATCTTACCAAATAATGATTTTAATTATTTTTTACTTTTGGGAGGTCTTAACTTTGGAAAGGCCTGGACCCATTCTAGGTCAACAAAAATTACCACCTTAGTGATGATGTGGCCCAGTAACTTACCCTCTATCAACACAAATATGTTTTTCTTTAGGATGATGGTTAATCCATATATTTTTCATCTATCAAACACATTTTCCAAATGGTTTGAAAGATTAGTTCCATTCTTAGAAAATACAGTAAGGTCATCCATATAAATAATGATGCACATACAAATAAGTACCTAAAATGCATAGTCCATGGCTCATTAGAATGTTTCCCCAAAATTTATGAGGCCAAAAGGTATCCTCTTATAAGAATATATTCCCCACTTCATGGTGAAAACAATCCTTATATGGTCATGTGCTTCTACCAACACCTGGTTGTATCCAAAGAAAACATCTAGGAAGGGCATAATTTCAAACCTATCAACAACCTAGATTACCTTATCCAAGTAAGGTAGAGGGTAGTTATCCTTCTCTGAAGACTAGTTTAGGTTATTGAAGTTGAAACATATTCTTATTTCACAATTATTCTTCTTTATGGGTACCAATTTAGCCACACAAGTAGAGTGTTTGATAGGAAAAATGATTTTGGCATTTAATAGGTTCTAAACTTTAGTCTAAATGAGATGATCCAATGTGGGATTCATAGGCCTCTTACATTGTCTAATAGGTCTATTACTTGGACTTAATGGAATAGTATGGGTGATCACCCTAGGATTATATGCCCCTAAGGATTCTTAGGTCCAAGTGATCACATCCTTGTACTTAATTAGTATTTTATTCAACTTCTACTTTTTATCGTGAGTTTAGGCCAAATAGATGTTAACATATTGAGGGTGTTCTTGAGTTCCCAAATTCTCTTTGTCTAAGTCAGATTGATCTATATTTTATTTCCTTTGCCTATTATCTTGTTGATATATATCAAATATCCTTTATAAATATACCATCCCCATGGGAATTCTACCTTCCTTGAGCTATATGATCAACTTCCTCTAGGTACTCTAATCTTAGACATTCAAAGTACTTTTCATCTATAATTTGTTCTTAAAATGTTTTAGAATTATTTATGAATTGGATAATCTATTGATCATCCTCAAATACATGGAAATTTTCTATGTTTTTGAGGATTGAATGGATTGAATGGCAAGGCAAAAAATTCAAGGAAATTTCTTTGCATCTTAGAATCCAAGAGTTGATTTAAGTTGGAAGTTGAGTATGATAATGAATATTCCATTTGGCTCTCTTCTCTTAGAATAGATCAGATGTTAAAATCCTCAAAGGGATAAATCAGGTCCCCAAATCTCTATTTGTATTTCTTTAGGTAACTATTTTTCATTGATATTTCCTTCTAACCTAGTTAACCACTAGTTCTAAATCACTGGATACTTGTATCTATTTGACATCATGTCTTAAGGCAAACTATTAGCCTAGGATCAAGGATTCATACTTATCCTAGTTTTTTGTTTAAGGGAATTGTAATTTGTATTTTGTTAGTTACTAATATCCATTAGGATCCATCAAGGATAAACCAATTCCTAATCCTTTCTTTGATTGGGCACCATCAAATTAAAGGGTCCATAACTATAAAGATCATTTTAAATCTTGGTACTAAGACCTGTGTTTAGTAGTGAAGGTGTAGATTCTAGTATGTGAGTATACAAAGTTGACCTTATCATTATTATAATTTTAATTAGTTATTATGTACTTCATATTATACTTTTAGTAAATCCTTATTTGATTGGATACTCCCTTCCAAGGTAGTAAATATGTGAGAAATCAGTGACTACATAACTATTTAAGGTTTTTGACCAATCCTAGATGACTAGTAGACTATAGGCCTTTAGGATTTCTACCATTAGTATGTCAATAAATTATTGTACACATATAATAGAGGCCAACTATATATGTACATTCAATAATTCTATGACACAAGGTAATTCAGATTTGTCTATTTGTAGGACTACCTTTTTTTACTTATCTAGGGTTAGTACTAATTTTTTACATATGACTGTCGGCATCACATTGGATAAAGATCTTGAGACAACCAAAAAATTGTAAACATTCTTACTAAATATTCTAACTATTATTAATAAGGGTTGAAACTTAGGTTTGTCCTTATAGATCATTACATTCGCTTACATAGTCTGGGATTTGTCTATAGAAGATATTTAATTTAAGGATTTTAATAATAATTCCCTTTATTTGGTGATCTAACCCAAATCATGTACTGTGATATTAGCTTTTATCTTCTTCATATCCTCCATGATATTATAATCCCTTTGTTTAGTGATTCTATGGGCTATAAATAATCTCTCTTTCTTGGGGAAGGTGTATTATTATTGCTCTTTATATCTAAAGGAGTGATAGCACTATTATGTAGAGGTATAGAGGTAGTAAAAGGATACTTGTTCCTTAAATTATAATTATTTATTTGGAACTATTAGAAATCATGAACTTCATATGTGACATTTTATGGGTCATTATATTCTTCCATTGGAAATGGAAAATCATATGTATCAAAGAATATAATAGTGCTAGAGTGACTTGAAGTATCAAGAGGAGATGGATCAATCAAATTTTATATTATCTCTTATCTATCAATTTATATCTAAAATATTTCAAAGGCTTCAAAAACTTATTCATAATCTAGTTCTCCATGCTTGATTATGTTTTGAACTCTACACCAATTAGGCAAAGCTAACTCCAAGATGTTCATCTATGGTATCTTATTAGATGAACACTCAATATTATTTCCTTATATTTTGAAGGGCCTATTTTATATTTTGTAACCAAATATCTGGTTGGTGTTCTATCTATTGACATTCCCCATACATTTATGCATAGTTAATAACTCATTACTAAACTTTTGTACCATCTTCTGGATGGAATCTATCTCAACCTTATTAGAATCAATAATAATACCTTGAGTAGTGGAAGTATTGACTATGGATAGATATTAGACTATATGAGGAAAAACTAATTAGACTTGATTATATAGGAAACCTAGACTCTAGTTAGATGTAGCATGAGACAAGGGAAATTACATGTGGGCCTAGATTTGATTATGGGTTATAGTGTTTTGATTAGCACTTAGGATCAGATTAAACATCAGATAAGTTTTATATAAATTTGGTCCTATTAGGCCTTAAAACTAAGGGTCTATCTATCTATAAACCTTTATAGCTTTAGCATAGTCCTAGGTAAAATCTATAACACTAGATATCCTATGCACAAACATTGTAGTTGTAAGATTTAAGGAATTTTTTATACATTTCCCTAGATAATGAAATATTTGGCTTATATAAATTGTCTATCCATCTATACATTTTCTATAAACTTGAATTAAATGCCCTAATGAGTTTTTTAGGCTCTCTCTTCATGTTGGCAAAGAGTTGGTACATGATATTAGGGCTAGTTACCTAACTGAACTATCATAAGAAGGTAGTTTGGAAATCTATCTAGGATATGATAAAACCCTTATTAATATTATGGAACCATTCCTAAATGGCATCTGATAATCTAAATTCAAAATCCAAAAATATAAATCCTCATGGACTACATTTAGTATCTATAGAAAGTTTTATAGGCTTTCACATGTTCTTCAACAATTCTAACCCCTAATGGAAAAAATGTGGGAAGGTATTTCTCAAGATTTATGGGAAGATCATGAATAACTCCTAGAATATTGAAGGTTAGACTAGTCAAACAAGGCTACCACATTAGATGTGGGAGTGGTCATTTGTTTGGAGAATATGATTAAGCCCAAGACCTCCTAAGAACACCTTTGTTTGACCTAACTTTTATATGAGCCTATAGGGGTGGATACAATAGGTTATCACCAAAGGCATACCTAGCTAGTATTTGGGATATATCTAGTGTAACTTAAGAGATATTCATGTCTATATATTGAAATAATGCCTCCTTATAGTGACATTTTATGTTTCTCTAAGTTTTACACATACCATAAAACACATACAAGGTAAACTCTAACATTTTTAGATCTCAGTGAAGATCAACTTCACTATAAGGCATAAGTTATAGGTATTGGGCTTTGTAGTGACTAGTGATGGAATAGCTATGAGGAATGAAACTACTAACCTGATTGATTTAGATATGTATATGGATCTTAGATCTACTTGAGATAAATGGGGCGATGATGGATCTACTCTAAATTGGATATGAATCAAAGATATTATAAATAGAGGGAAAGGTAAGGTAGGAAAGGGGATATATAAATAGGGAGAATTAATTTTTTCTAACCAGCTCTAGGATAAGGATAAATTCCAAAGAACTAATTCTTGTAGACTACTACATTAGCATACAAAACTAACAAACATAGGGAAAAGGTCTCAGGGACATGATATAGTTAGCTCCAAGTTATCAACTAAAACTTGCTTGTTAACAAGACCACTGTAACATATATTAACATCAATATTATTTCTAATACCAAATAACATCTTTGAATGGCTATGTATCAATATACGAACTTGTAATCTATACACAAATTCTAAAGAGTAACTTAGCTATCTTATTACTAAAAAACCAGATCTATCAACATAAATTACTACTACACATTCCAATTGATGAAATCTTATTAATAAATTATAGGATACTCAAAATTGATATTATATATATCAATAAAGACTAGGTTATTGATTAGATCAAAATTCATAAACACTATAACATAGATATGAAAGATAGAGAATGAGTCATGCAACATAGACTTATATAATGACAGAAAAGATTTCTTATCTATATTAAAATGTCAAAATTTCTCCTCCCTTAATATTAAGGGAGAGACATGTATATATAATTTTGGGATGGGATGCCTCATCACTCAAGCCTTTCTTAAGTTTTACACATGTTTTAGAAAATATTTCTTGAAGGAGTACACATGGGATACTTGGTAAAAGATGCTTCCAACATATAAAACTTATTACAAAAAACTTTGATACCACTAACTAAAATCATTATTAAGGGGATTTACTATGATGATGTAGTTGTAGTGGTGGAAACATATATTTTAATGGTTATTTCCATTATAACCTAAGTTAAAATTGAGGTTAGCTATGTCTCTTGTGAATAAGTTGTAATCGAAGTGGCCAGTGGAGCCTGCTTGTTTACCTATATCTATAAGTAAAGGGCATGGCTTGCTTAAAAATCATTATCAATGGTCATGCAATCTAATTAGGGTTTCTTGAAGAGTTAGGGGAGCTTATATATTATTTTTATGTGTGATTTTAATGCATTTATGATCTCCACATAAAGAGTCTTTTTACTAAGGAACCTACTTCTAGCAAAATTGATCAATTGTTGTAAATCATCTTGGGTTTTATATATTATGCCCCCAAACTTTACTCTAAAATTATTTAGTAATTTCAAGAGGAGGTATTCAAGATCAATGATCCACATTGGTTAAGTACACCATTGGATTTCATTTCCACTAGAATTGTGATGGCTTAACCCTCATAATTGATGAGTTTTTGCACTAAATTTTGCATCTCCTGATGCCATTTAATCAATCTATATCTTCTAATAGCCACATAGTTTTTGTCTCATACAACATCTAGGAAGTTATTATGTTTAGATAACTATAGGATTTATCCCTAGCTACTCAGCCTAGAATATAAAGCTTGGCTTCCATATTCTTCATGTCCTCTTTAAGGGATGAGACATCCTTTCATTTAGGTTGTGACTCTTTATTTTCATTTCTTATTAATTGAAGTACATCATATATATTCTTGGATGCTCCATGTATAATGCCTATGAGGTCCCTTAGAAGATAAATGGTGCTCCTTTCCTATAGGGCCTTGACATATTAATCAAATAACATAAACATATCCTTTATTACTCCACCTATAGAGTCCAGAAAAATGTAAGGTTCTTCCATATGACCTAGAAGGGATAGTTCTACATTTTTTAGTTTATTAGGACACATATTATCTTGGATCTAACTCAAATTTCTAACCTTTATCCATTATATTTTTCCTTTTAATCTTCTTCATATTCTTAATATCCTTATTGAAATAAAAATTGACTATGGGTTTCTCGATAATGATCAAATCCTACCTACCTTCCTCTACTTGTTGCATCTTCTAAATCCTTTCAATAATATTTAAGGAAATTAGTTATTATGAAGGTTATTCATATTCTATAGGGGTTGAAGATGGAGACTATCCAGGGAGAAGCATGGGATTAGGATAAGATGTTTCTAGTTACATAAAAGTGGGATATCCCTCCTCTACCGAGTGACCTTCTTTGGGACCATTATATAATTTATGAACATTCCTTTTTTTGACTTATTTTATGATGTAATAGTGGTGGACTCTACTTGGGCCACCTAGCCAATTGGAAGGTCTAATTGGGTGGATGTTTTGGGAGGTGTGACAAGGTAATAAAAGATGTTGAAGGAGACTATATTCTCATAGTGCACCTATATATTGACTCAAGAGGACTGAGGGATAGAGGTAACAAATAATGAATAAGTAAGAGGTGTATTAAGAAATTTTTGTAAATAGTCTATTATAGATGTATGAGTTGACCTAATAGTTCCTTAAAAAGTTTGGTTTGGGGGTTCCATAACCTAAATTATGGGGGTTGGGGTTAGTATGTGAAAAAATAGCCTTGTAGTTACTTGGGCCTTATTAGTTTGGGCTAAATAATCCAAATCATGAGAAATAACTATTATTAAACTAATTAGGATATAAAAATGTATTACAATAAATGAGGAATGAGAATTTTTTATACTCGTCCTTTGTGTAGTAACAATCTAGGAAATCATTGTAGTAGATGCCACTATTATGCTAAGAGGGACAAAGGCTAGAGATATATTCCCTAACTACCATTGTGTTGACGTTAGAGGTTTTGATTCTTATTCAACTCCATTGTCCCAACCTTGGTCCTAAAATAATTTAATTGAGCTAGAATTGCTCTTCAAAATTATAATGTCCCTGAACTAAGCTTCTTATGGAAACTATTCATCTTCTAGGTGTTAGGTTGTGGAGCTAAAAGCTTCAACTATGCAGACATGAAGGAGGTTGCTGAAGTTTTAGAGACACCGGTCTCGGCAGTATGACCGACATCGATCATGATAAATGCAGAAGGCAATCAGCATCGGTAGGGAGTTGGCTGATGTCAGTCAGCACCAGTCAGATAGGGACCGATGTCAGTCACTTATGGGGGTTCTAGAACTATTCGTTACACGGACAGTTAGTTTGTTGAATTGATTGTTTGCATGTAAAGGCTACTTTGAGTCTTGAGCTGCATGTCTAAATTAAGAGTATAAGTTATTGTTTAAGTCTGGGATCTATTTATAGACCCATTGGCATGTATTGTAATTATGAGCTAAAAAGGAAGGCAAAGAAGATCCTTCCATTGTAAGATCATTGAGTTACAGGTTGTTGTAAGATCATAGGAGATCTACATGTGTAAGGTCTATTAAATTGTAGGTTGCAGGTTCATGGGAGATCTACTTGAATTACTTTAAAGTGCTTGGTACTGGCAGGGTTATTACTGACTAGTTGGAGGTGAACACCAATTTTGTGTGTGAGTTGTGTGTTGGGACTATTTTTGGTAGGAGAGTGAACTCTTGAAGAAAATTACTGAACACTTGAGGTGTGGGAAGCTTTTGAGAGGTGTGAAGAAGAAGTGGCATCTTCTTTATTGTATTTTCTTTCTGAATGAGTATTAATACAAGATTGTGTATTGTCTCTCATATTCTATGTTATTTGTGAATTTTAGTTACTTGTACTTCTAGTTAATTCCACATGTTTAATTGCTTGTATTTGGTGATCATATTGTGCTCTTTTTGAGGAGCAAGATCTTAACAAGTGGGATTAGAATAGGTGTGTTGTTCTTGGATTCCCCAACAACTGGTATTAGAGATTTTGGTTGGGATACTAACAGGTTGGATTAGATCTGGTTAGTTTGTGTTGATTATAGGTTACTCACAGGAGTTTCTATTTGAGTGGGAGTAGAGCAATGGTAGAAGAAATTAAGCTACGAATGGAGAAGTTTAATGGCAAGAACTATCAATTATGGAGGATGCAGATTAAAGATTATCTGTATCAAAAATATTTGTACTTACCATTGGGTGGGGTTGATTACAAGCCTCGAGATATGAAGGATGAAGAATGGGAGGTTCTTGATTGGAAGGCTCTGGGATCTATAAGGTTGAGTCTTGCATCATCTGTGATTTCCAACTTATCACACGCTAAGAAAATGGTAGAGTTGATGGAATCTTTGGAAAATTTATATGAAAAACCCTCAGCTTCGAATAAGGTATTTCTTATGAAGCAATTCTTTAATTTGCAAATGTTGGAAGGTGGATCTATACATAGTCATCTTAGTGATTTCCATGGTTTGGTAAACTAGTTAAATTCAATCAATATTGTTTTTGATGATGAAATTAAGGCTCTCTTAATCTTATGCTCATTACCTAAAAGTTGGGAAAGTTTGGTAATGGCAGTTAGCAATACTGTGTCTATTTCAAAAATCTTAAAAGTGGATAATGTTGTGAGTGTAATCTTGAATGAAGCGATTCGTAGGAAAAGCACAGGTGAATCATCAGGAAATGCTTTGAGTGTGGAAAGCAGGGGAAAGCAAAGAGAGAAGATCAAGCATGGGAGATCAAGGTCAAAGATAGGTAGAAGATCCAAGTCTAGGTATGGCAGAATAACCTACTGGATATGTGGAAAGCAAGGGCACTTAAAGAGAGATTGCAGGTTGGTTGAAGATCAGCATGAAGGACATGAAGAAGAAGTAGATGTTGTGGATTATGTTGCACAGGATACTCTGCTATGTTCTTTGGATAAAGTAGAATCTTGGGTTTTAGATTCCGGTGCCTCTTTTCATGCATCCCCAAATAGGGAATTTTTTCATGAGTATGTCCAGGGAGACTTTGGAGAAATTTTTTTAGGGGATGGTAAGCCTTGTCAGATGGTTGGTAAAGGGAAAGTGAAGTTGAAATTATAGATAGGTAACACATGGGTGTTGAAGGAGGTCATGCATATCCTAGTTCTAGAGCAAAATTTGATTTCTGTAAGAAGTTTGGGTGATGAGGGTTGCACAGTAACTCTCACAGTGGACTCTTGGAAGGTTACCAAGGGTGCACTTGTTGTAGCAAGAGGTAAGAAAGTAGGTATGCTTTATCTATCTACTTTTATTATTGATTTTCTTTCTGGGTTATCTACTTGAGTTGTAGATTCTAAGATGTGGCTTAATAGGCTTGGTCAGATGAATAAGAAGGAGATGCATGTTCTTGAGTCAAAGGGTATGCTTTCAGATTTGAAAGGCATGAATCAAGATTTCTATATGCAGAAGAAGAAGGTGACGTTTCTTGAGGAATCCAATGTTTGTGACAAAAATAGGAAAGTCTTGGTTTTTAAGGAGAAGATGATAGATAGGTATCATTCAAAGGGGTTGAGGAATTCTGAGTAGAGCAGGGTTGATTTGGACAAGCGTTTGATCCAAAAGAAGCTCACAGGTAGAAGTCATTTCTCACAAGAAAAACATAGAGACCGACATCGATTATAAAACCAACATCAACATCTAGACAGGGACTGATGTCAGCTATGTACAGCCCAACATTGGTGACTCAAGGACAAATAAACACTAGCATTAGTCATGGAAAACTGATGTCGGTGATGAGGCAGTTGCATGGAACTGATGTCGGTCAAGTGCAGACTGAGATGTGACTGGCATCGGTAACTGAGATGGATTTTGGGCAGATAGCAAGCTGTCAAGGAGTCTCAAGCACCCATATGGAAGACTTAAAGGGTATGTAAGCCTCAAATTTGTCATTTCCCTTCTTTACACTACTTATTGCTCACTGATGGTAAAGAACCAAGAAGTTATTAAAGAAGCAGAGCAGGTAGATCTAGGAAATAGTGGGAGCTTAGCATGGATGAAGGATGTGATTCCTTAGAGGAGAACCAAATGGGATTTTTTGGTGGAGTTGCTAGCTAGAAGAAAGCACTGAGAGATGAATGGATGTTCAGGATAAAGAAGAGTGAGAATGGACATGTGAGACAGAAGGCCAGGGTATGTGGTCTTGAGTAAGCTGCAGGATAATGGAGGTTTGATCATTGTTTTTCTCTTTACCAGGTTGGATAATATTAGCTACATTATCATATTATTGTATGATGTGCTTGTTGCAGGGTTACATATATAGGGAGTTAGTAAACTAAAGGTAAAGCTAGTTTAGAGGTGTGTCATGAGGAATCTGGGAGCAACAAGATTCTTTGGCATGAGTGTGTTCTAGGGACATGGAAGGTCATAGGTTGACTTTGTTTTAGGATGATTATGTGAGACAAATTAGCACGTTGATGGTTGGACAGTTCATAAAATAGTGTCTTGATTCACATAATGAGGTTAAGTACATGGTATGTACTAGACCTGAGTTTTCCCAAGCAGTGGGATTTGTTAGAAAGTTAGGAGCCAATTCAGGAAAGAAGCACTGGAGGGTAGTTTAGTGGATTCTGAGAGGGACCAGTAGCAGGTCGACATGCTATGCAGGGTCAAGTTCTTTTCTACATGGTTTGTAGATGAGTATGTGGTAGGTGATTTGGATGATAAGGGGTGCACCATAGGTTTTGTGGTGGTTGGTCTTCAAGAGTGATCTCAAAGAGGGATACAAAGCCAAGGGAACAAACTAGATGATGTATAGGTACAAGTACAATTGCAGTGATTTATCTCCAAGTGGGAGATTGTTAGGTTGTGGAGCTAAAAGCTTCAACTATGTAGACATGGATGAGGTTGCTAAAGTTCTAAAGACACCAGCATCAGTAGTATGACTGACATCAGTCATGATGAATGTAGAAGGCAACCAGCATCAGTAGGGATTCAACCAATGTCGGTCAGCACTAGTCAGACAGGGACTGACATTGGTCACCTGTGGCAGTTCTAGAACTATTCGTTGCATAGATAGTTTGTTGAATTGATTGTTTACATGTAAAGGATGCTTTGAGTCTTGAACTACGTGTCTAAATTAAGAGTCTAAGTTATTGTTTATGTCTGGGATCTATTTATAGACCCATTGGCATGTATTATAATTATGAGCTGAAAAGGAAGGCAAGGAAAATCCTTCCATTATAAGATCATTGAGTTGTAGGTTGTTGCAAGCTCATAGGAGATCTACATGTGTAAGTAAGGTCTATTGAATTGTAGGTTGCAGGTTCATGGGAGATCTACTTGAAGTAATTTAGAGTGCTTGGTACTAGTAGGGTTATTACTGACTAGTTGGATGTGAACACCAATTCTGTGTGTGAGTTGTGTGTTGGGACCATTTTTGGTAGGAGAGTGAACTCTTGAAGAAAATTACTGAAAACTTGAGGTGTGGGAAGCTTCTAAGAGGTGTGAAAAAGAAGTGGCATATTCTTTATTGTATTTTCTTTTTGAATGAGTATTAATACAATATTGTGTATTGTCTCTCATATTCTGTGCTATTTGTGAATTCTAGTTACTTGTACTTCTGGTTAATTCTGCATGTTTAATTGCTTGTATTTGGTAATCATATTGTGCTCTTTCTAAGGAGCAATATCCTAACAAGTGGGATCAACACAGGTGTTTTGTTCTTGGATTCCCTAACACTAGGTCATTATTCATGGTCTCACTAATGGTCTCAGATAAAGAGGTCTTTATCTTGTCTTCTTATTCTTCATCTATGAACCATTCTCTCTGTACAAGATTCTCTTTATCATTTTCAAATTTATCTAAGATTTTAATGGGTTATACTTCTCCATATCCTTTTATTTTATCCTTTTATCCCCTTGACTTCTTCTCTAAGGTTACATTTGTTGGAGTACCCTAGTGATAAATTAAAGGATCCTTCACCTTTCTCTAGTACACAAGAGGTGATCTAGTGGGAGTAGTAGTTACCATTAATGGAGGGGAAGCAACAATAAGTAAATCTAAATGGATAGTGGGTGGTGATGAAGTGATGGTTTGGGATAGGGATGGAAATGGAACCAAGCAAAAAATTGGGAAGAAGAAATATGCTAGACTCGCCTGCTATGTTATAGTGATTGGAAGGAAAGGCAACATAGAAAATGGTCCACTAGGTTGAGTTATGCTTGTAGTATATAATGTAGTGGAACTTAGGTGAGGAGGAGTGGACACTATGGTGGTTGCTATAATGATGACCAGTAAGATGGAATGTTGAGGGGACCCCTAAGTGATTCCATGTTCACTTCCCATAGAGGCATGCCCAAATGGTCTAGCTTAATCCTATCCTTGAATTCCATCATTTGAGAGAGGTCTGATAGGGGGATTTGAATCCCAATTCTCTTTCTTAATTATTTAATTATCCTCCTTTATGGTATTTGTATTACACTAGATAATCTTGGCCACCACCATAGACATATTTACCTTATTCATTTTGGAATGAATTTATGCATCATTCATAGCATCTAGGAGCACATCATCATGTGGATATAAAACATGGCCATAATAAATTTTCACCTTAGTTCTAACTCTATCTAGATCATTCCTAACCCTTTTCCTTGGACCCCACTACCTATAGGGTTCCCATTTAAAATCATAAGATGTTCTATTCTTTCCCATCAGGTGGAAATGTTCCCATTTAGTATATTGAATTTGGCTAATGTTGATAGGCATTGGGTGGATTGATTCCTATCTGAAACTCCTCAAATTGACATCTATGGAATATGTGAATTGAGCTACAATTTTTAGTTTTGATACCTTATCTAGTACCAACTGAGGAAGATACATGGGAAGTTAATTAGTTCCATCTATTTTAATGATTGTGTAGTCTGGGTAGAGACAATAATTACCAATCTTTCCAAGAATTTTTTAATATGATCAAATAACCTATAAATATCCTTTCCATCAATGTCTTTATATACCATTAGATAAAAGTTTTCTATTATTTTATTCATGGTTTTCTTGAATCTATGGATTCAATAATATTGAATTCATAACAAACTCTTTTATTAGGATACTTAAGGGAAGGTTCCTAGGTTGTTTCAAAAAATGAGTGGACTATTTCAGTTATAGCATCCACAAGATTATAAATCATAAAAAAAAATCCATCTAATCAGTTGTGTGAGATACTAACTTGGTGGATCAAATTAGCTTTGATGATTTACCCAATGATAATGACCATGGTGGAGGTGAGGATGGTGTCTAGTAGGGGAATCCAAACCTCATTGAAGTAGGTTATAGATGGGAAACCATAGATTTTATTCAATAGGGCCATGGAAATCTTGATTTCTAGCATAAAAATGGTAATTAGGATGACAAAGATGAGTCCTTTGATCTTGAAGGTTGTTGGTTCATGTGCCCACTCATGTAACTTACTAGTTACATTATTTTTCAACATCCATCAGTCAATTAAGGCTTGGTTATAGGTTTACTTCAGGTTAGGGAGCTAATAATATTTCTCAAAGGCATACCCAATAACATAGGCCATAAGTGTTGTATTATAATAAACATGTAGAAGTTCTCCAAAAGATTGGCCATTTGTAAACAAATCATAAAATAGGTCAATACATGACATTACCTCTAGTTTTGATGTTGTTTCATTGTTGGAGATCTAGATTACACCCTAGCTAGGCAGTTGCTTATTCAGGTCCTTTATCCAAATCTAGTCCAACATAAGACTGACCTAGGCTATGGGTATCTTATAATGGGGTCAAACCTCTAGGATTTTTAATGAGGCTAGATCCTTTGTTGCATCATTTTAGCTCATTTACACTACTAAAACCTAATAATGACTAGGGAAAAGGGAGAGAGAGAACATGAAATGGAAACCTAAGCTAAATATGGTGATGAATCTAAATTATGGTTGATGCACTCTTCTTGACTCTTAAACACTAATGAAACAAGCATAAGGTTAGATATATGATTCCAAATATCTATCACAAATTAGTATTTCATGTATAAGTTTACCAAATGATCAAGAGATGAGGGAAGTGATGAAGAGTCTAATGTAAGACACTAATTAGTCAAGGTATCCATATATGGGCATTAATTAAAAAATACATAACACTAAACATGTTTTGGATAAAAAGATGAACTAGTAACTAGGTGAGATCAAGACTTGACAAGGGATAGAATCTCTACCACATATGTAAATAAATTGGCATGTACACACTATATGAAAATAATGAAATCTAAAATAGTCTTGTATTCATCTCAAGATGTTACAAGCTCCATATTGGTAGAGTTTAATCATTCTTAAGAGATGGAGTAGATGGCTATTGAGAGGATCATTTTTTGGATCAAAAGCCTCTATATAGTAGAAAGAGAGAAAGAGATATCAAAAATGCATTAGAGAGTGGAGAAAAGTCATCAAGATTAAGAAATGAGGTGGTATCTTATTGATTACTTTCTACATTTGTACCTTATTCCAATGAACTAGACCTTTCTTGATCTAATAACCTTCCAGCTCCCCTCATTGGTTGAGAGATCCTAGTAGAAGATAAGTGCTTGTTATGCATAGTGACAAAGTTTGTTTGAGTGGAATAAATGCCCTTAACTATTTATCCAACTACCAACTCACCACTTTGGGACCTTAAGCCAACTTGACATGTTTATGATGATTAAATCCTTGAATCTTGAAATTGATAGTGCCATGATATGAATGGTGGTTTGTCCCTACCTTATTGATGATGGATCCATGTTTATAGATAAGATCCCTTTACATTTATCACATATCTTCTCCATTTATATGTTTAGACCATAGGTCCATTATATAGGTATAAAACTAATCTAAGATCATTCGTTTTCCTATAGTTTTTATATTAATGCAAACCTATAAAATGTATAGACCTTTTTTTTGTTTAAAATAGGTCCAAATAGACCTACTTTATCTCTACAAGGACTGAGAATCCACCATATGCATAGATCCCCTTAGCAATGGTGAACATAGTCACATAAATAACCCTATAAGCTATAAAAATACCAAACTAGATGTCCATATTAAGTTCCAATAGTGGCCTTTTATGTCCTAGATATTTGATTATATGGCTATGTCTACTATGTGGAGTTGGATAAAGCTTTAATGATGGTATATTCCATTTGAAAAGCATGCCCTAGTTTGAACTTGGTCATGTTTCTAATCTCCATGAAGTCCCTTAGTTTCTCAACCTTTAATTTTATTAGTCATCAATATTTGACTCAAATTATTGACATTTTGACCCATCTGCACACCATTGTCTTGATTAATATGATTGAGAGAGATCCATCGATCTTGCCCTTGGATTTTCAACTCTATCCAAGTTGGCACCACTTCTTAGGCCCATAGTTGCACTCAAGATATGTTTTTAGTCTATTATTTTAGATTCTTATGCCATGTGGTGTCCTCTCCAGTTCCTTGACCTTTTGACTTGTGCATGCACTATCAGATTGAGAAGTACGATGCAATGTGGATCATTGGATCTGATGGGACCCACTATTTGAAATTTAACGGCTACTCTATGGGCTCAAAATTGACATTTTTTCTCCCTTCATTTGACATTCACATGACTATATTTAACATTTTTATGATCATTAAATTTAGACTATAATGGCTTTTTGCTATGTCTTAAGTTTGATGTCTACACAACCATAAATTACATTCATGTAACTATCAATGATGATTACATGATAATCAATTTTTAAACTTGAATGGATTTTTTTGTTGCTGTATTTTGATGTTTGTGAAAATGTCTCATTCTACAGGTTCAACTTTGAATGCTCACAACTTGAGCTAGAAATCTCACACGAACATGAAAATTAGAGGATATGTTCTCGACATGAATGAATCCATGGTGATATATTCTTTAGGATTGGATTAATTTTTGAGGTACATTTATTAAATTCACAATTAATCTGGTCCATTATTTTTTTGCATGACATCATGGTGATGGTTTGGTATTAAGCTTCACCAAATCCACCCTTTGATCAATATTTAAAGGTTCTAGTGGATTTTAAAGATTTTTGCAACCTAGTCCATTATTAAAATGGTTGAAACATATGTGAACCTAATTAGATCCATATATTTACATTATTAGACTCATTTCTAAGCCTTTAATTCATTGCTTCATCAAACCATGTGAAAGCTTCATATGTGGGCCAAAATGGCCAACAATCATGTAGGCCCACTGATTTGATTACCACTAGGTCTTACCTATACCTTTGTGTAAAGGTTTAGAGTTAATCTTTAGGGTCATAGGGCTCTACTACCTCAAATTCCTCCTATATATTTGAGTAATGTTTTATTTTTTTATTGAAAGACACTACATCAAATTTTATATATGTATATTAATTAGACCCTGCAATAAAATACACAAAGGAGGGAACTAGAAATTTTGAAGTAGAAGACATTGTTATACAATCAAGTTATATATCTTTGGAATTTCAAGGATGTTTGGTTTTGAAATGGACTTTAAATTCACATTTTTTAGTCACTAAATTGATGGTGATGTGATTGCCCTTGACTTGGATGATTACATATATTATCCCCTAGATTCACTTGCTTTGTTGAATTGAATATAATTAGCTAATTTAGGTAGATTAATAGGTCCAACAACTTTGGCTCCTTTTTACTTTGATCTATTTTCATATTTTGATTTTTCTCTATGATGCATCATCCTTTTCCAAATCTCTCTACTAGGTGGCTTTTCCTTCTTGGCTCTAAGTGTTTTTTCATCCTGTCTCCAACACTTGTTGACTTCCTACTTCTCCCAAAAGTGTTACCTTGTCATTTCCAAACCCTTACATAATTTTAGGGAAACATGGAAAAATTTCACCTCCCCATTACCTCATGGTTCTTTCTCTACCTTGTAATATAATTATTACTACTTAGAGCCCATAAGAAGGTGACACTTTTTAAAACACCACAACATCAAATTCCTTATGAGTATCATCATATTTTTCATATTTAAATAGGCTCCAAGTAAGCATTATGATGATACACAACATCATATTAGCTCTCCACTTCCCCAAAAGTGTCATATTCCTCCTTTTGTGGTGTAAAATTTGAGTAAATAGGATGATGACACGTGTCATCATCCCAATGATCCACTTTCTCAAAATAATTATAAAATTTTAGAATGCTTTAATGACCATATGCCTGTAGGATTAGGACACATGGATAATTTTCACTACTCTACGTTCTTGTGATTTTTTTTCCTTTGAAACTTTGATTCTACCATTTGTTGGGTGAGTGGGATTGTGACACTTGGAAAAATTCTAACTGTCTCCCTACATGAAAGTTCTTTTAATGTTTATAAGTGCTCAAATATCCATAGGTTAATAGGTTGTCATCATATAGCATTGATTTACTTAAATATATAAGTGTAAAACTTTGCCAAGTTAAAAATGACTAGAATAATTAGATAGTAATGAATATATAAGAAATCTGATTTGGCACATAATATCCAATGGACAAAAGTTTTGAGGAACTCATGTGTTGAACAAAAATGTTAAACAAAAGTGTAATAGAGGAATGCTAGGTAAAACCTTAAATAACTTGCACACTTATTAAACTTTTGATAACCATTAACAATTTAGCATGAGTAGAATAAATAAAAAAACCTTGATAGCTAGGGAAATGGAAAATATTATTAGCATTAGGGTAACTATTTAACTAGAAATTCATTGTTAAGCACAAGATAAATATAAATAAATAATTCACCCACCATATCTAGTTATATTTAGGCTTAAATGGGACCCTACTCAATATGTTTTTGAGAGTGGGATATGTTGATCACAACAACACCCTTTAACATAAGCACTTAGGGAGATTGAAGCTTGATAGTCTATTACAAGAGAAACTTTAGTAAATGATAAAAGTGAAACATATTGTGTGTATCTATGGCATATTTTTTTATTAGACAAATGTATGTCATTGTCTATGAGTTTGATGTGATAAATATAAGTTACACATGGACATATATATTATGAATTTACTCTACCCAATGATCATGCCAATACTAATGTCATCTTATTCATAGGTTTCATTATTATAGGTTATGTATGAGTATTATTCAAGAAATATAGGTTACACATGGAGATAATACTAATGTCATCTTCTTTATAGGTTTCTATATTATAGGTTATATATTTATATAACATTCTAACATGTTGAAATTTCCATATTGGTTACACACAATGTTATATGGTTATGTTATTATATTATTATATGATATTGACACATGTGGATGGTGTGTAATAGCCTTTTCATATTATATTATTCATAAATGTTTTTAATCTCTTGCACTATGGTGTGTGGACTTTGGATTCATTTGTGACATATTTATGTCCCTAATATGTGGTCCTTGGAATTTTTTTGATGTGACACATTTATGTCCCTTGTTTGTGTCATATTTATGTCTATTAAGTTTGGCCCTTGTCCTTGTTCATAATGACATATTCATGTCTTTATATGTTTCCCTTGGCCTTATGTGTCATACTAAATTTAGAGATTTTTGAGCTTGTTTCATTTAATTATATTGCTATGATCAAGTGGTGCCATGTTCCATATCAAGCACTTTTACTACATAGTCTTATTCAGTTATCCTTCAATAATTATGACTTCTATATGCTTCACTAATACATATATCAACATGATAATTATCTTCCCTACATGACATATGCTACTTACATTCCTAGATTGACATATACATTACTGTGATGACATAATCTCCATATTTTCACATGATTATACATGATGATATCTTTACACATGACATGATACAAGTAACTCTTATTTTTAGATGAGTAACTTACATGATATATCTATCATCTCAAAAATGAGTTATTATAGTGGGCTTGGCATAAGGATATAAGCCTCCATGAAAATAAAATAAAATCATAATACATATTTTTAGAGATTTAGAATGGTGTAGATATCATCTAATTTTAGTCACATGACAAATATTGACACAAAAATACATATTATGGGGGCCTATAACATGAATATGCAGCTAATTTACAAAAAAACATGTTTATATTCATACATACTTGGGTGCATATGCATGGTCATGTGTACATAGTTTAAAGGAACATGAATTAAACTATAATTTCATAAAATATGGAAATGTTTCTAAGAATATGGGCTTATCAATAACCATTTATACCTTTATTATTCTTGAAATTAAATTTCTATATTACCATTATTGTTTTTTAACTAGTATGATATGAGATTCTAATATTTATATTATTAGTTTTTACTTAGTAGGATATCAAATTTAAATATTGATATTATTGTTTTTAATTAGTGTGATATAAGATTCTAATGTTTCTATTATTAGATTTTAAATATTACAAAATCAAGTTTTAATTATATGCTAATTAGTACTAATCACATAATGCACCATAGTTGTCCTCATACCACCTAATAGTTGTCATAGTAATATATAATATTTTTATAAATCTTATATCATATTAACCAATCATTTCATGACATGTAATATTCATAAAATTTAGTGCATTAATTTAAAACATATTTACACCATGTAAAATTATTAGACAATAGTTTTTATTGACCACATAGTTATCCCACTGTACCATTTTAATACCAAAGTGGATTACACATACATCTATATAAATTTAAAAATTTTACATTCAATATATTACCAATGTGAAATAATTAATAATTTCATATCAACATTACATGTATTAAATTAAGGTTCACAATTTTTCATGCCAAACACATACCTTCACGAATAACAAACCCAATTGTAGTCTAACGTAAAGTACATAAATTTACATTTACATAGAGGACCATTTTAAATAAAAGATAAATTGTCATTTCACTAGGCTCATTTATGAATTTTTGACCCCATGATCCCATTCTAATCACCTAGTGTATTCAATTTTCTATCACAAGATTTTTAAACAATTGTATGTGCTAAATTACTAGTTCAATTTTAAGATATGATCATAGTATGTTGAGATATTTTATGCATTAAAAAATACCACATATGGAGAGATAAATTGGATTTAATGTTTCAATAGATCCACATTATTTTTTTGAGGCCACCTTAATAGAAAAATAGACCTCCATGACTCTATTGTTTCATGATTATTTCCACGTGTTTTATTATGATTTCATATATTTATTAAAAGTAATATATGTGATTTATTAAAGTTTTAACTATATATTTATCTATTATATATATTTAATCCATGTATGTGAAGGAATTTAAGTTAAATTAAAGGTAAAGGCTACGAACTTTGAATAAAGTCACTTAAATTTTGTCGGACCCTGAACTTAAGATAGTGAGAGAATTCCATGTGCACATGCATATGATCCTTTCACATTTACATTCATCCTATTTTTAATTTATTAAATATAGTTGCAATTATTACACATCAACAAAAATATTATCTAGAAAGAGAGATTAATTTAAAAATTATGTTGAAATTGCCTAACCCTAAATTAAAACTAGATATAATTTTGTTATGGATCAAAACTTCATATATGTCTTATTTTTGAATTACCATAGAACTATTTTGTGTTCCTACAACATACATAAACAAGTATAAATTTAAAAAATTGTGTTACATTTTTATTGGCACATCTCCCGTGAACTTATGTTGAATACTACAAGTTGTAGTTTGAGGAATATTTTGATTACATAATTACACATTAATCTTAATATATTCATTGTTTGACAAATTATTATGAAAATAATTTTTTATGAGATAAGTATTAATCTTAAACTCATATTCAATAAATGATTCTACGTGTTTTTATGTCTCGACATCCTTTCAAATATATTAATGACAAATATTTTTATCAAATAAATATCAATCTTCCATTCATATTAAACAATAGTACATTATTTATAAGGTCTTATTAGAGCATGATTTTTTTAAAAACCACATATTGAGCCAAGATGATTGTTGACGTCGAAGAGTGCACCCTTGGCAGGAGGCCGAGCTCTTGCCTTCTCCTCGCAACTATGGAAACTCCCCTCTCACCTATGGGACTAGTGAAGCTAGAGGGGAGAGTCTCTAGATAAGTGCTAGCTCCCTTTGATGCATCATGTTCATTCCAGCAAGTGAAAATACACATATATATAGATATATAATGGGGGGGATGAAAAGGGAGAAAGATGCAGGAAAACAAACTACTCTAAAGAGGTGATGTACCAAAATAAGTCAAACTTCTCACATCCACACTTGAAATCAGAAAACATACATACACTTCAGACTTGGCAGAAGGACCAAGCTATAAGAAACTGGCAGGGAGGCTTTCATGAAAACACAGAAAATAGAGATTCACCAAGGTGCTATGAAATGCACACTATAAGTAATTTCCTCTATTTTGCACTTCCAAATACTACTCTTCTCTTGTCAGCTATAGAAATGGCACCTTGTAGACAATAAGTATGTTGGTGTTGGACTTGTGAAAGTATCAAGAGACAATGACTGAACACAAAAAAACACTCAAGACATACTCAGATATGTCTATCCAAGATGGAGGTAAAAACTGTGTTTATTGATTCAAGTGGAAATTTTGCCAGGGCTATGCCTTAAAAAATGTCAAAGATCCTTTTTCTAAAATGACAAGTCCTCAATATATAGGAAAAGAAAAGGAGGCCCATTTGGTGCCCCTTTTTTACAAGTGGCTCATTTGTGTTATGAACTTTGGGAAGAGGAAAACACTATTGCTAATGTCATTCTTCTAGAGGAGGCCTGCTAGAACCATGTTGTATAATCACCAAATTTGACTTTGGCATTCAATAATTAATGTGGAAACATAGGCTATGCCTCTTTTCTACAAATAGATTGATATTTGTCCAATTTTAAATGCACGGGCTGCACCGTTCACTGTTTATGTCATTTGGTGATTATCAAGCAAAAAATTGCCTTCCCTTTACCACCTGGACTGCTTTGTCTCTTTTTTCACCTTGTCATTCTCCTAATTTGTCACCTGGGATTTTGTCCCATTTCCTATCTTGTCTCTTCTAGCTCCTTCAGTCCTCGGGGGTGAACTCCTGGCAGGTCGCTGTATTTCTGGGCTCTCATGGTTAGCGCTCTTTAGCTTGAAAGCAAATGGCTATTTCATTGCACTAATTTTGAAATTCACATAACCATCATTAGTTTGAAAACCAATGGCTAATTTTCTTTGTTAATTTTGATAGCCTTTGAGACGTCCTCATATCGATCAAAATGTCATCAGGTCCTTCGTTGGCTTTTTGTAGCTTTGCTTTCCTTGGTCCTCTCTGTGGGCACTCCTGTGCCTTTGTTTTTCCTTAGCAACTTCCATAAGGAAAATTAACCCTCTAGCTTTTGAAAATGCCCTTTATATTTGGCTGAGAGTCCCTTGTAAGGGCATCTACCCTTTAGGGTCCTTCAGTGGGTCCTTTGTTCCTTCAGACGGTCTCCCATGTTCCCGCAGACTTTTGTCTGCAGACAAGTTCCCTGGGTCTATCTTTGCCTTATGTATTTTCCATGGGCTTTTGTCTGTAGACATTTTCTCATGGACAAAAAGTCCATGGAAATTCTACCTGACCCCCATCTTTGAACTTGAACTATGCTCAAATTCCTTCAAACTTTTTATCTGAAGGAATTCCTTCGAGCAAAAAGTCTGAAGGAATTTGAACTTAAAAAAATCCAAAAACACTTACCTGAGTCCTTTCCATTTGAATCACCTACCCTTCATAAGGGCATTAAACTTAGACTACCCCTTGACCAACTGGCATACCCTTGAACCAAGCTGTTGAAACAAAAAATGGTTCAACGGTTCAAGAGGTTCAACCATTACATGCCAATGAACTTGCCGATGAGCCGACTGATTGAACTAGGCCAATGAACCAAGGCCGACGAATCAATGTGTTGAACCAACTTGAAGAACCATGGCATTAAACTTGCACAACCTGAAATTGACTAGTTTGAAAAGTAAGGGAAGAAGGGGACCAAAATTTTGCCTATTAGGCAAAATTGGTCAACAAATTAGCGACTCCCAAGGGAAGCATGCTTGTTATGCTTTAAAGACCAGTTGCCTTGTAGTTTATTAGGTGCAAAGTCAGATTTTAACTTTAAAATTAACAACATCCCCAAAAGATCTAAGAATCAAACATGAACTTTTTTACCCCACACGCAAAGGTAAACACACAAGGCTAAAAAAACACTACCTGTGTAAATTGCACTTAGGAAAAACAAGAAAAGAAACTAAAAATAAACTACTATATATAGCTAACTAGGAATGTTCACCTCCCTCCTTAATCAAAGGGCAAACTTCTTAAGTCCCCTTCCTGGTAAGAAGACTTATGGTGCTATGAGAGTAGCTAAATGAAAAAGAGAGTTGGTGACCTACTCCTCTTGCCTGCCACCTGAGTTGGCTTGTATCTGAGTGGGTTAGATTCAAACATACCTCCAACATACATGTATTATTCTTGTCCTTGGAGGCTTGTTGAATGCTAGTCCTTCATATTGGTGTTCCTCACCAAGAAATCAATGGCTACTGGCTCATCACCATAAGCCTTTTGATCTACACATTCCCTCTGCAATGTATCATGGTCTGACTTGTTTCTTTCTGCCTCGTTGAAGACTCTACCAGACTCATCCTCTGCTTCCTTTTAGCCTTCTTAAAGAAGGGTGACTGTGGTGATGTCTAAAATGAACTCACAAAATGATTTCTCATCCCATAGAACATCACCTCTTTATTTAAAGCTCTCTTCTTAACGGCATTCCTCTAGGAAGATAGACCTCTCCTTTTCCTCCTTAAAGATTAGGACCTCTAGATGTTCAAAGGTATCCTCTTAATCCTCCTCTAACTTGGGCTCCTTAGTATAGTCATTCTCATCATCAAAATAGTAAGGAAGTTCATCAAATAGAGGGGAAGAGAGCTCACCATGCTTTTGTTCCTCCTTGTATTGCTAGAACATCTACATATATACAAGACCTGCATCTTCTCCAATGCTGATAAGGTCTTCACAAGGAGCATTAATGATGATTTCTTCTTCATTATCACTCATGATAGCCTCTTGAAGAACTGTAGATTGGATCTTCTGCTCCTCACTCACCTCCTGCAGAACATGTTCCTCCTTGAGAAGAGGTGAATTAGAGAAAACATGTGGAAGAGGAGGCAGTCCCTGAGATAGAATCGAATGATTCTCCTCTTTCCAGTTAGTCAACACTTCATCAATATCAGGTGCGGCCTAATATCTCTCTTGGAAATGTGTAGGTGGGGTGTGTTTAGACATGGAATGTGTTGTTTGGTTTAAGTTGTCCATCACACATTAGCTAAGGAATCTCTCTCTAGACTCCAACTCTATCCTAGCCAAATCTTCTTGGAAATGCCTTTCCTGGAGGTCACCAACATCATCATGAGCAGGGGCAACCTTAGATTCTTCAAGGTTTTGAGAAAAACCTTGCTTCTCCTCCTTCTTACCCCATGATTCTACTATTTTCCCCAGTTCAAGATCTTAGAATTGGAATTTTGCTCCTATGAACAGGCAACAACTTTGTTTTCTCCAAGGTCCTGGGGCTCCTCCACAAGGTCTAGAAGTTTGAACTCTCCTTCAAGAAGCAGCTTCATCCTAGCCTCTAAATCTTCAATTTACTTGGCTAGATTGTCTTGAAAGAGTCTTTTTTAGAGGTCACCAACATGATCCTCTTCAAAGCTCTAAGCTGGACCTTGGCATTCCTTCCTCCAACTTGGAATCTGCACATCATGCTGAAGGACTTGGGGAGGTTGAGGAATGCAAGGGAGAGTCTGTCGATGCATTAGAAGAGTCTCTAGAAGAGAGATGTGTTAGCTGGTGGTATTCCCCCCAATGGAAGATTTATGATCTAAGGAGTTTAGAAGGTTCATCTCCATGGGAGGTTATTCTGATGTCTTCTAGTGTTAGAAAGCTAAGCACACAAGATTAAGAGCAGATGCATTTGATGAGCTGGAGTGGGTGAGAGCTATATGATAGAAAAGATTTGGTGCAAAAGAAGGGGCTTTCTTTAGATTAGGAAGGGGCACATAAGGCTGACAACCTTAAATAAATGGATTTCTCCATTTTTGTTACCTCCTCCTCCATAGACTGCAAGGCCTATGCTTGCCCAAACAAGCACTCCTCATTATACATCAGCTCTTGTTGATATCTATACTACTCTTCCAGTCTATTCATCTCCAATTTTAGGGCCACTTCCCTTATCATTACAGGGCAACTAGGAGAGCTGCTTGAGGTGATTCTTTGAAAATTTTGAGTCTGATCAAAATCATATGAAGGAAAACAAGACCCATGATTTTGTACAAAATAAATATACATATAGAAGTTAAGATTTATGATGGCACCAAGATGCTTAACTAGTAGATTCAACTCAAAGTCACCATTGGTGTTGATGCAAAAGCCTCCAAAGGTTGGTTGATTAGAGAACACACCAAAAATTATTCAACTCTTTAGATAAAACCTGTCCCAGTTGGTCCCACCGGGCGTGTCAAAATTGTTGACGTTGAAGATTGCACCCTTGGCAAGAGGCTGAGCTCCTACCTTCTCCTTGCAACTATGGAAACTCCCCTCTCACCTATGGGACCAGCGAAGCTGGAGGGGAGAGTCTCTAGATAAGGGCTATCTCCCTTTGATGCATCATGTTCATTCTAGAAAGTGCAAATACACACACATATATATATAGATATATAATGGGGGGATGAAAAGGGAGAAAGATGCAGGAAAACAAACTACTTTAAAGAGGTGATGCACCAAAATAAGTTGACCTTCTCACATCCACACTTGAAATTAGACAAAAACATACATACACTTTAGACTTGGTAGAAGGACCAGGCTACAAGAAACCGGTAGGGAGGCTTTCATGAAAACATAGAAAATAGAGGTTCACTAAGGTGCTGTGAAATGCACACTATAAGTAATTTCCTCTATTTTGCACTTCCAAATACTACTCTTCTCTTGTCAGCTATAGAAATGGCACCTTGTAAACAACAAGTATGTTGGTGTTGGACTTGTGAAAGCATCAAGATACAATGACTAAACACAAACAAACACTCAAGACATACTCAGATATATCTATCTAAGATGGAGGTAAAAATTGTGTTTAATAATTTAGGTGGAAATTTTGCCAAGGCTACACCTTAAAAAATGTGGAAGATCCTTTTTCTAAAATGACAAGTCCTTAATATATAGGAGAAGAAAAAGAGGGCCATTTGGCACCGCTTTTTTACAAGTGGCTCATTTGCATTCTAAACTTTGGGAAGAGGAAAACACTATTGCTGATGTCATTATTTTAGAAGAGGCTTGCTAGAACCATGTTGTATAATCAATAAATTTGACTTTGGCATTTAGGCATTAATGTGGAAACATAGGCTGCACCTCTTTTTTGCAAATAGATTGAGATTTGTCCCCTTTTAAATGCACAGGCCATGCCATTCATTGTTTGCACCATTTGGTGATTACCAGGCAATAAATCACCTTCCCTTTGACACTTGGACTACTTTGTCTCTTTTTGCACCTTGTCATTCTCTTGCTTTATCACTTGGGATTTTGTCCCTTTCCTATTTTGTCTCTTCTAGCTCCTTCGACCCTCGGGGGTGAACTCCTGGTGGGTCACTGCATTTCTGGTTAGCGCTCTTTGGCTTGAAATCAAACGGCTATTTCATTGTGCTAATTTTGACATTCACATAGCCATCATTGGTTTGAAAACCAATGGCTAATTTTCTTTGTTAATTTTGATGGCCTCTGGGATGTCCTTGTATCGATCAAAACGTCATCGGGTCCTTCGTTGGCTTTTTGTGGCTTTGTTTTCCTCAGCCCTCTTTGCAGGCACTCTTGTGCCTTTGTTTCTCCTTAGCACCTTCCAAAAGGGAAAGTGACCCTATGGCCTTTGAAAATTCCCTTTGTATTTAGTTAAGAGTCCCCCATAAGGGCATCTACCCTTTCGGGTCCTTCGGCGGGTCCTTTGTTCCTTTGGACAGTCTTCCGGGTTCCCGCAGACTTTTGTCCATGGATAAGTTCCCTAGGTTTGTCTTTGCCTTGTGTATTTTCCACAGGCATTTGTCCCCAAACATTTTCCTATGAACAAAAATTCCACAAAAATTCTCCCTGACCCCCAGCTTTGAACTTAAATTGTGCCTGAATTCCTTCAGACTTTTTGTCCAAAGGAATTCCTTTAGGAAAAAAGTCTGAAGGAATTCAAACTTAAACAAAATCCAAAAACACTTACCTAGGTCCTTCCATTTGAAGCACCTACCCTTCACAAGGGAATTAAACTTGGACTTCCCCTTGACCAATTGGCATATGCTTGAACCAAGCCGTTGAACCAAAAAATGGTTCAATGGTTTAAATGGTTCAACCAATGCGTGCCAATTAACTTGCCAATGAGCTGACTAATTGAACTAGGCCGATGAACCAACGACGATGAATCAATTTGTTGAACCAAGTTAAAGAACAATGGCATTAAACATGTGTAACCTAAAATTGACTGGTTTGAAAAGTAAGGGAAGAAGGGGACCAAAATTTTGCCTGTTGGTCAAAATTGGTCAACAATGATATCACATATTAACTTATGATCTTTAATAGTTTCACCAAGTTAATATTCATTACATTATTCAAGTAGTTATAAATATGATATAATGGCCTCATGACCTCTATCAAGTATCTTAATCAATCTTCCTTTCCATTTTTTAGTGTCCATTCCTAGATGGCACTATCTAAATTAATATCTTGTTTAATATATTCTAATTTGGTCAATGTTTTATTTGGCCTTAAATAATCTTGATACAGTGTTGCACCTTTTGATCTCCTTGTATGTTCTCAATATTAAATCCTCAATTTTTAAGACATAATATCACCTTCCAATTTAATTAAAATATCTCCATATTCCCTTCCCATCCATATATTTTCATTTTATGTTTTTGGTCCTACAAAGATCATTTGTCCCACATACACATCCATAAATGGATTGAATGCTTGTGTAGGTATTCCACAAATATGACCAATACAAATTTAATTATTAATTGGGATATTTTTATTAATGTATTTTCACCTTGAAAACACAAAAAATAAAAAATAATCTAAAACCATATACTTGTGACCACTCTTTTACACACTTAGCTCTAGACCTATCTTAGGGCCCCTTCTCATCACTTTCAACCATCTCGCACACTTTTCAAAGCTGAAAAATTACCCTAGAATTTACTCATACCTATTATTATCAAGTTCATACATATTTTAAAACTTGAATAATAATAATAAACATGATAAAATAAGTCATTAGACAAGAGTGCCCTGGCGGACATTAGTGTTCTTATCTATTGTCCTCCCCCTCTCTTATCTTCCTAAAAAATAATGATTAATGTATGAAATTCAAATCTATAAGAAGGTTGGTCCATGTCCCTAATAAGCCCCATTCTAATTATTTTGAATTATATGATTATAAAATCAATTTTAAAACCTTTCTACACACAAGAGGCTTTCCCACCAAAAAT
Organism: Torreya grandis; assembly: GCA_037957365.1. NCBI lineage: Eukaryota > Viridiplantae > Streptophyta > Pinopsida > Cupressales > Taxaceae > Torreya > Torreya grandis. The sequence continues at coordinate 303,488 of JARHVA010004697.1, read as the reverse complement.
TTCAAAAATTACACTTGCACATTGAGAGCAAAAACATTTTTTTCCTAATTATTATTACATACAACCATATTAGCCTAAATCTAAAGTTTGAGAACATGTCATAGGTCACAAGTCATGGTTAATCCATCTAACCAAATTAGTATTGAAATATAATATATCAAATTATATTATTTAATCACACACCATTGTAGAATGGAAGAGCTACATGAAGTTTAATATATCTTCATATTATTGGTATGTAAGTAATGATAAACACATGGAGTGTTGAGTTATTTTCCAACTTTTGACATTGTCCCCTTTTCACCATTGATTTTCATTTGTCTTCACATGTCAAGGAACTAGGGGTTTTTAAGGAAAATTAGTTACATAGTGGTCTCTACAAATGATTTCAATCTACCACACTAGATAAAACATCTAAAGATAAAGGCACAAAAACCTCATAAACCCTAGTTTCCTCACTAAAAGTGGACATGACCTCCCTAGGTTGGACGAGAGTGCCAACCCTCTAGTGTCTTATTCATAAAACTATTATCCAAGGTTAGATCCATTTCTAGGGACCTGATTCCAGTCACTAGACCTCTCTACACAATAAGTTTTATATTTAGATTCCTCTTAGAGGCACAATTTTTAACTACGTCTCTATTTTATCCTTACACTTTGTTATTTTTAATAAGTTTCTAGAGTATAGTAATTAAAAATTAGTTAATTATAACATTTTTATATTATTCTATTAATTTTTCATAGTGGTGTTATCATATAAGGATTTCACATAAATTTTAAATTTGATAAAACATATTGGTGAACATGTTTACTATTAAAATATTGCAAAACCCTAACCATAGATACTACTAATATTTTTATCATTCTTACAATTTTTCCACTTTCTCTTTTTTCCTTTCCATATTTAATAAATCATATAATACTAAGACATTTTTAATCTTTTATATCATATTATATGCAATCCAAATAAGTTATTTCTACTACTTTACATCCCAATTGATTATACTTAGATTCCACTCAACCTAAATATGGACAGGAAAAAAGAGCATACCCACATCTACCAAATATGTCAAATTTGATGATACTAATTCTAAACATGTGAATATAATCAAAATAACTAAAATCCTCAACATGAACATCATAATGTATCTCCCCTTCTAAATCGGGAGAAAATTAAATTCAACAAATAAAAATCTATGACAAGTTTTAGAGAAATAATATTTGATAAAACCATTTATAATGCTACCATTTTAAATACTTTTTTGGAAATTTATAAAGTGAACACAAATCAATCTTCTAAAATCCTCCCCATTTGGATACAACTTTTGTACCACCTACCACATTGGGGGCAACTCAATGACTTAAATAAATTACCATGCCAATTCTTACTCCATAATTTGGAACACCAAATTTGGTTAGCACACTCTCATATACTCTCAATTTATAATCCATTATGTAATAGATTCAATGTCTATAAAATAAGGTGTTACATTTGGAGCAAGGTGCTTAAAAATCTAACCAGGCACTAGATTTTCATGTTTTACTCCACACTCAATTGGAAAAACATATAGATATATAACCTTTACTTACAAGAGTTGTGGAACCCAATATTACACTATATGATGACAAGTGTGACCTTGAATAACATCTCAAATCATTTCATGCAACATGTTTGGAATATGTGTCCACTGATAGATTATTGACCAAGTTATTCTAGAGAAGTCTAAAGGACTAAACATTTCAATGGTTATATGATTTACCACACAAATTATTATAAGCATACAATCCCTTGGATACTATGTTTATATGACACTTTTTAGTCAATATCAATGAAAAGGTTTCCTATGCTCAAATATCCCTACTCAAATAAATATGTAATGAACCTATCATAAAATATGTTTTAATATATAAGACAATGTTATCCAAAATCACAAAAAATTGTGGAAGATAGAGGATTAAAATATGTATTTAAGAAATTTTTTCTTCCATCTTAAATGAATACATTATGTTTAAAAATTTCAAGTCATTCACATATTTGTGCCACATAGTAAAGAAAAGAGAAGTCAAGATATTGGAAATGAACAAGATTAAGTACACAACCAATTCCATTGTAAACACCAAAAATTAAATCAAATCACCATACAAGTTAAGACCAACTAATTATAGATCATACTCCACAAATTGTCTTATCAACTCTTCCATGATATCAATTCACTATCCTACCAAAATCTCTATGTAAGGTTATCAAAACACTATTATAATGTAATATCATATCTCTCCATCCTAGGAAATAGGTTATATGAATCGACCTCTTCAAAAAAAAATTGACTAGAATGCCTTTTATGACTATCATAGGTCATTAGGCCAAAATATCAATAGATTTATCTATAATCATACTTCATATGACCCTAGTCCTCCTTATGATTACACATTGGCTCATGTTTAGACTACCAACCCTAGTCATCCCACTTTGAGACATTCACCACTCACTTGGACCTATCCTCCATCATATTCTTACCCTTCATAAATCCTTAGTCCATATTAGCCCTTTTGCACACAAGACAGGCCTTCTAGAGACCCCCAAAACCTTTTGGGAGCTTGTTGACCAATATGGTCCCTTTTTTGACCTAGGCTATAGCTTGTGTGAAGGAAAACCATGGCCTAAGAAACATGTTTCCTTCACCAAATCCATAACCTAGGTATAATGTGCCCAAAAGTGCCAAGATGAACCCAAATGATAAAAAAATGGCTAGTTTTAGGTCTTTTGGTGGATTGGGGTTGGGATATATGCCTCATTATCATTAATTTTATCCTCTCTTATTATCTTTCCACACTCTCTCTTGATTCTTATTCCCCCTCTTGAATCTCATGCCTTCTTGAATCTATTTTGATTCATTCTTGGCACTCTTAAGCTTGATTGGTAACAGAGGATCCCATATGCTGCTATACATTTATTTGGAGACTCCATTATTGTTATTAGTTTTTCTTACTTCCTTATGGATTAATTATATCTTCTAAATTTGTCATTGAACCTTATTTTTGCATTTGGTTGGATCTCTCACACCATTGCATGTTCTCACTTCACCTCCTCTTTTGCTCTTGGCTTTTGAGTTAGACTTCAACTTGCACATAGCTTGGTCTTCCTCCTACATTGCTTCCTAGCTTGGATTATTTGTTGGTATAACATCTGCACATATTTTTTTTATCTTTATCTAAGGGAACTTTGATATAAATATTGAAACTCCATTTTTTTGTGGTGTATATGTTAGGGTTTGATTTGTTTTAACAAAAAAAGTTTTTTTGTGCATTGCTTAGAGTAGTTTCTAAAGTTTCTTGCATTTGTATATGGTTAGAGAGTAATTTTATTTCTTGAAATATTCCTTTATTTCATATCATTTCTCTCTTTGGAAACATTTCTCATTACATATTAGAGATATTCATGCTCAATACAAACTAGAAAACTTGCTTAATCATTCTCTCTCTCTTGTTGAACTAGAATATTACATTGTTAGAAAATAGTAGTATTGACTTGGAAAGATAGATAAAATATAGAATAGGAATGATATTTAACCCTTTATTGGAAACACATTTATTTCTTAAAACATATTTCATTTGTCATGAAATTTCCTTAGCTTCTAGACATACATTGTAGTTATTATCTCTCTTCATTTGGTTTTATTGTGTTTGCTTTATGTATGCAATTAATATTCTAATCTTAACTACTTGATTTACTATGATTGGATCCATTAGAGGTGATTGAATATGTTTTGTGATTATTAATTCTATCCCAAACATGGTTTACAATTCTATATATAGTTTGGTTCAAGCCAAAACATTATATAGCCACTATAGATCTCCTATAGCCCATAACACTTGAGCCTTCCAGCCTCTTAGTGGTTTGATTTAACACCCTACCAGACATTAGTGGTACCATTTATATTCTTGGAGATAACTTTTGGAACCCATAGTGGGACCTCACATATATTTTAAAATTAGTTCTATCCTATTTATAGCTATCATATCCACCTCCCCTCTGTTAGCTATTAAGCTTTATTTTCAATTGTGTTTTGGCTCTTGCCTTGGTTATTGTCTCTTGCTTTGGTTTTGTGTCATTTTCAATATTGGTTCTCCATCAGTTTGAATTTTATATTATATTATATGTTTATCAATATTCATTTCATGCATGGTTGATCTCCCACCTTTGGGACACCAATCTTGACAGATTCAGGGTATCATCCCTGAGCTCACTAATGAGCAAGCTGTATTTGTAATGGAACACCATAGACACCATAGGATCTAGAAGCTTCCCTCAACCCAACATGGTATTCTACACATCTCTCATTAAAAAGGGAACAATATTTATAGGACTATAACCAATGGATTCAGTCTCCTTTTCACTAGTCTAAGCTTCATTCATTTGAGGGTGTTTCATCTTAGCCTCATGCCATGCCTCATTCACCCATTGAAGATGATGAGGATATCCTTGTGTAAATAGGACTAAATGAGATACATGAAATCATTGCTGATTTCCATATATTCCTTTATGTGAATGAAGTGCATCCTTCTCCCTCTAAGATTAGGTGTTGTGCTTCCCCTAGAGATAGAGATTGCACCTAGTCTGGTTTGAGTGCCTGACTAGTTCTTGTATGAGCCCCCTACTTATTTCTTGATAGGAGACTCTATATCAATAAACCCCTCATGTCCATGTTATGGGTCATAGTTATTTTCACTTGATTAGGTATCTTCATCATGAATATTTATCCCATCCTCCTATCCCTTTAGAGTTTCTAATGATCGTACTAATATTGATCATCATCTATAAACTAGAGATCTATTAGATTCCTATCAAGAGCATCAGTGCCCATCAGTTAACCCTCATTTGATGGCACATGATTAAAACAATAGGGATTTTGGTCATTATTGATGCCTCTATGATTATGTCATATCTTCCCATCATCCGTATGAGGAATGCCACTCATATTATGGTCATTCCTCACCCTATGGTAGAAATGATTTCCACCATGAATGTCCTCCCTATCAAGATCCTCCCTGATATCATCCCCCCATATTCATGGTCATGGTGATGCTTATGGGTATAGGAAACATCATCACCATCATGATCCCCCACTCATACTTCATCACCAACCTGATGTCAGTCATGCTTATGAGGATCTCTATTGGAATCCTATAACTCCTTGGGTGCATGTTATTCCCCTTCCTATTCCTATCCCTGAATTGCCTAAGTTCAATGGGATGTGGGACTCTAGTCCTATGGAACATATTAAGTCATGCATGATGTTGTGTATGGATTGGGAGAAAGATGAAGGCATGATGTTAAAGCTCTTTGCTTATTCTTTATGAGCTAAATATCTTGTCTAGTTTTAGAATCTACTACCAAATTCTCTCTCTAGTTTCCATCTCCTTCTTGGATGACTTCCTCCAATATTTTAATAGTTTCAAACCTTTTAACCTCTAAATCCAGTCACTCACTTCCATGGTGTAGGCTAAGGGTGAGTTGAGCTTTAATTTTATGTGTAGATGTCATTTAGCTATTCACATGTATAGGACTAGGTTCTTGGATGACCAAATTTATGACATGTTCTCATGAACATTGAGGAATGAGGTTCACCTTGAGGTCCTCAATCATGAACACACCTCTTATGATGAATCTATTAATAAATGTTTAAAGATAAAATTATTTGAGGTGTATGTGGGCATGTGACCTATCCCTTCCCAAAAGTCATCATCTTCATGTGATCATAACTATAATGTGATTGATGATAGTGTTACTAAATCTCCTCTTGATAATAAGGACAATCACAAGGTGAATGCCTTGATCAAGAAGCCAAATAAAAAGAAGGATTATAATTCAAGCATAGCAAACCAATGGATGGTATTTCGTTATGAACCTACCAAGTTTTGAAATTTTCATCAGATGAGGGGTTACAATGATAACGATTGTGCCACCAAAAATTTTGGTGGGTAAGACTTGCCTCTGTCACAGAGTTCTCCACTTGTAGAACCCAACCATAATTTTAATGTTTTTAAGGAGCCTCTACTTAACCATGATAAGGAAAAGGAGAAGAATAAAAAGAATAAATCAAAGGCTAAGGCTCCATGTTCTCCTTCTTATTCCACCTCTTCTGACTCCTCTTCCTAGGCTGACATGAGAGGGAAATCTAAGCATGAGAGTAGCAAGGTTGTTACTACTATTAACATAGCCTCTACTAGGTATGAGTGATTTGTCAACACATGTTCGATTTTGGTCACTGGCCTTGTTAGAAAGACTAGTGGTGTTGGGCCCCCTATCCAACCCATAGGGGAAGGAAATACTAAGGTTAGATTTGTTTTTAGGCATAACATGCCTCCCTAGAATAGAAAACATCCTTACTCCATCATAGAGGATTTACAAGGCCTCTTTACTGGGATCTCTATTTGGGAACTTATTTTCCTTTGCCTTGAGAAAAGTGGCCTCATATTCAATGATATTGGTCTCTCTCACAAGGGTCCACTATGTGATAATGTTAAAGTGCTATTCAAATTTGATGCACATAATCACCCTTATTTTGCCATCTTATCTTTTGACCTAGACTCTTTGCCAAATGCTTCAATTTTGGTAAAGAGGGCTTGTTTCCCTCTCTATATAAAGAATTTTGTTTATGATTTCCATGTTAAGTGGTGTATCATAGATAAAGGAGTTGTATTAAATATCATGCCATTATGTGTGTTCAATGAGCTCAAGATAAACTAGAATAAGCTCTCTGATTCTCACCATAACTATGTTGGTTTCAATAATGACACTGTTACACCAGTGGAGAATGTGAAGATCAAAGTTAAGTTTAGCCCCAAGATATTTATAATCAAGTTTTATGTGTTATACCTTGATATTTCATACAACATGATTCTTGGTCATTTTTAAACTACCAGCATGTAGGCCATCACATCAACCACATTTTGCATGGTACAATTTATGCATGAAGGTAATGTTCACACCATAGAGTCTAACCCAAATCCCTAGGCATTATTCTATGCAAAGATAAATACCTTAGGTGAGGCTTTATATATCTCCTCATGGGGGTTTGTATATTCTCATACACCCCCCATTTTTGAGTCTCATTTCTCAAGGATGAACATTTTGACCTGACTGAGTATCAAGCAACATTAACTCTTTTAGGATCCAACATGCATCAACTGATTCCCTCTTTTGCTTCACAATGTCAGGCTAGCTCATATTTTTTTAGAGACCTCTTATAGGACATCTTCTTATACATTGAGCTTCCCTTAACATCACACTTTTCCCATTGAAGTATTGGCTCTCTCAATATGTCTCCCACTGAGGCTGAGAGAGTAGCTGAGTTTCATTTTGAGTGTTATTCCATCCATGGTATAACAAGAAACCTGATCAATGAGAGGAGAAATTACAAGAAGATCATGACCCCACACCATATGCACCACCATCATCTTACTTATTTGGGTTCAAAGGTATTATTCACAAATAATGACCTCACCTTTAACACTCTTGTGTTTGAGGTCATGACTAGTGAGCCTAAGGATATGGCTGCTCCATATCCTTCCTCTCACCTTTTTCCTATTTTTTGGCCTCTTTGTAGGTTAAGAAAAGAATTACCTCAAGGGAAAGCCTATATTTAGGGAGAAATGGTGGCTTTCCCTCAGGGGTAGGCCTGGGCTTGGGCCTATGGTGCTTTGGTGAGCCTCACAACTTACTATAACACTATACTTAGACCCCCATTTGATGGATTACGCCTCTCATGTCATCCATCATCAGAACCTTATGGGTTTCCCTTGTTTTTTAACTTGTGTAATCCTCTTTAGATACACCTTGAGATAGAAGCAGAGTCTTTTTCTTCTTTTATTTGCTCTCCTTTTGTACACTTTGTGTAGGTGGTGTGGGTTAGTGGTTATAATTTATTGATACTTGATATAGACTTCCATGGTTATTATTAATATCACACGAACCTCTTACCACCCCTCTTTACCTTTTATTATGGTTGGTATTGAGGCACTCTCTCAAAGTTGACCATTATGCATCATCATTGGTTATGCTAGTTAGGATGCCTTACCTGCCTCTATCACCCTGACTCCTCCTTGAACTTGCATGATAAATCAACATGACTTGAATTAGTTATGTGCATGTGGGAATGATAAAAACACGTTTAGATGATCTCAATAACTAATTTTCTCATCTTTCCCCATCTCATTCAATTTTAGGCCCTTCTCAAGCTCCCAGACCTATTTTTAGCCTCTTCTGGTCTAGGCCATGGCTTTCTAGCTAAAGTTGTGGCCTGGATAGGCCATGCCACTACTTGGTAATGCTCCAAGCTATGGCCTAGGCTAGAAGCTTATTTGTTGCTCTTTTTGAGCCTCTATTTTATCTTGTTATTTTTCCCTAAACTATCAAACCTTTAACTTAAATGTTTTGGCCCATTCTAGATGTAATGGAGGGGTCTAATTCTCTCTTTGAGGCTTCCTTAGGTGTTTTTGGGACCATTCTAGTCTCTTAGACCCCCATGTCCTCTATCTTATTAGGATTGTTCACTCCTTATCAAATGCACCTTATGGGCCCTTTTTTAATTTTTTCTTGATTTTACATTTTAGATCATGAAACCTCCATCTGAGGGTTTTTTTTCACATTTTGAACACATTGGTAGCCTTTGTTTTTTAGGATAGAAGTTACTTGCTATGTTTATTTACCCATATCATGGGAATATAGGGATAGAAGTTACTTGATATAATTCTTTTAGTTAGTCATTTCTCTGATTTTCCATAGTCAATCCATTTTAACTCCCTCTCTCTCTTTCTCTTTTTTCATGGTTGTAGGTAGGTTTGTTAGATGGCTACGGTGGTTCAGGACTTGCTCTAGTCTTACTAACTAGTCTTCATATTCTCTAAACCTCCCCCCACTTTCCATTTTTACCTCTCACCATGGATGTTATTAGTCAACCACTATGATTATGGCTTGGTTTCATTATTTTTTCCCTTGTGAAACTTTCTTACATTGCTTTTCTTTGAGATCACCTTTTGGTAGTTATTAGTCTTGCATCCTTGACCCCCATCATGGTACACCTCTCAGTGATGATTAAAATAAATGGTGGTAGTTAGGGTAACATATTAATTGTAGTTATGGCTTGGGTTATCAATAATATGTGGGGCCATGATCTTATTGTAGTTGGTTTATTCCTTAATAGTGAGACACATAATGTCATTGATTATCATGTAATCATTGGTGCCTTGATTGATGCCCATGAGTTAGGCACATGTTATGTTTAGTTATTATTTGACTCACTCTTAATTATGTTTCAAGTCATTAGTGTCTGGCCTACCCTTAGCTATGAGTTCCTCCCCCTTTTTAAGGCAGTGCACAATTTACTCTCTTTCTTTGAGGACATCTAGTTCACCCATATCCCTCACAAAGAGAACACTAGGGTTGATGCCCTAGTGAATGTAATTTTATATATTATTATATGATTTGATATCATTTGTGTCCCTTATTTGTAGGAGCTCATGATATAACTAGAGTTGGAGCTAGATTTTGGATTATGTAGTATTTGCACTCACTCTTAGATCATATCACTGACTTTTTTTGTTGTCATCCTTATCTGGTAAATGTAGGTAATGTTTCCTTTTATCCTATTAGTTCTTTATTTCCTTTGTTTGGTGTGGATTCTAGGTACTACACAACATTCCTTATTCATTTGAACATTGATTGCTTATACCTCAAGGGCATATGTAATCATACTTCTTATGACCCTAATCCTCCTTATGATTACACATTAGTTCACATGTAGACTACAACCTTGGTAATCCCACTTTGAGACATTCACCACTCACTTATACCTCTCCTAAATCATATTCTTAACCTCCATATATCCTTAGTCCATATTATCCCTTTTACACACAAGACATACCTTCTACACACCCTTGAGGTCTTTTGAGAGCTTGTTAACTAGCTTGGGCCCTTATTTGACCTAGAGCATATCTTGTTTTAAGTAAACCCATGGCCTAGGCCATATTTTTCCTTCAAAAAATCCATGGCCTAGATAGAACAGGTCCAAAAGTGCCAAAATGAACCCAAACAGTAAAAAACAACTAGTTTTAGGTCTTTTGCTAAATTGGGGTTGGGATATATGCCTCATTCCCATTCATTTGAGCCTCTATTATTATATCTCCACACTCTCTATATTGATTATTATTCCCTATATTAACTCTCAAACCTTCTTGAATCTCTCTTGATTCATTCTTGGCACTCTTGAGCTTGATTGGTGATAGAGGATCCCATATGCTGCTACACATTTGCTTGGATACTCCATTACTACTCTCAGTTGTTCTTAATTTATTATGGCTTGATTTCATCTTCTAAATTTGGCATTACACCTAATTTTTTAACTTGGTTGGAGATCTTACACCATTGCAAGTTCTCACTTCACCTCTTCCTTTGCTCTTGGCTTTTAGTTTGGACTTTAACTTGTACGTAGCTTGGTCTTCCTCTTACATTATTTCCTATCTTGATTTCTTGGTTGGTAAAACATATACACATATTTTTTGTGATTGATCTAAGGGAACTTTAATATGAAAATTAAAACTCCATTTTTTTATGTAGTGTATACGCTAGGATTTGATTTTTTCTAGAAAAATAGTTATGTTTTGCATTGCTTAGATTAGTTTCTAAAGTTTCTTTCATTTGTATATGGCTAGAGAGTACTTTCATTGCTTAAAATATTCCTTTATTTCATATCATATTTAATATCATTTATACATTTATAAACATTCCTCATTACATAATAGAGATATACGTTCTCAAGATAAACTAGAAAACTTGCTTAAACATTCTCTCTCTCTTACTAAACTAGAATATTGCATTGTTAGAAAACAATAGTATTGACTCGGAAAGATATATAAAATATAGAATAGGCATGCTATTGAATCCTTTATTGAAAATCTATTTATTTCTTAAAATGTCTTTTAATTGGCCTCAAAGTACCATATATTCTAGATTTACATTCTAGTTGTTATTTCTCTCCATTTGGTATTGTTGAGTTCACTTTTTTTATGCAATCAATAGTCTAGTATTAGCTACTTGATTTATTGTGGTTAGATCCACTAGAGGTGTTTGCATACATTATGTGTTTGTTCATGTTATCCTCAACCTAGTTTAAAAGTTTGTCTATAGCTTGGTACAAGCCAACAAACTAGATAGCCACTATAAATCTCCTATAGTCAATATAACCCCTAAGCCTTATATCCTCTTAGTGGTTTGCTTTATTACTCTATTAAACACTGGTGGTTCCATTTAGATTCTTGGAGCTATAGTATAAATTTTAAACACAAGATTTGATAGATGAAAACACATTGATGTGGGCATGCCAACATAAATTAATAATTAAAAAACTAAGTAAAAAAATTAATGAAAATATTGAGTGATCCTTTTCCTAAGAAAAAAATTAATGAGAATACAAATACATTAGGTGTGAATTATGCATATAATGCACACCTTACACTAGTTTCTTATCATTCTCATGTAAAATAAGAATGTCATTAAATTGTATAATAGGTGTTTAACATACGTCATTGACATATAGGACACTAATTACATTTGTATAACATGAGATAGTCAATGATAACTCATACTTACACTCTTTATTTATTCATGGACACATTGATCACCAACCTATTCAAAGAATCATGGTCAATAATAGGTCAAGTGTGAACATGTGTAAAAACACACTTACTTTTTGTCTTGGATACAAAAATAGGGATATGATTCCCACCACTATGATCATCAATTTATTCAATAGTCACATACAAAGTTCCACTATTGAGATCACTTTACCATTATAGGCCAGTCCCATACATGTGGCCACTAGATTCACAATAGTACCTTGTGTGAGGACCTTTGAAATATTATTGGGATGTCTTTGGATTCAAAAAATTCATGTAGTTCCTTAAATATTTCTTATATTATTGAAATACATATATGATAATTAAGTCATTATAGTTATGGGGATCCCTTATGAGTATCCCTTACCATATAAAAATGTCACCAACATACAATCACATAAAACTCAACAACATGCCCAAATATATTCAAAGTATAGATCTATATTTCTATAGAGGGCCCTTCAATATATATCTATCATAGATTATAAAGATATACTCTCTACTCCATCACATCCTTGGTTTGTATTTAAGATTATCAAGGTAACTTCACATAAGACACCGGCATAGGCTTCACATAATATGGGATCCAAAAAGTACCACAATTAAAAATAATTAGTATGGTAATGATAGTTATATCATAAATGATGTTCCATATTTAGATTCTTCATTGAGATCAGGTCCACCATAATAACACCCACATTTCCATATATGAAAGGTCATAATTCATTTTCTTTACTCATGGCCAATTGATTATGAGCCCCTCATAGGACTAATTGGGTAGTATCTTTCTCTCTAATTCTCAACTCATATATGCAAAAAATATAAAAATATTAAATTATTTTAGAAAATAACAAAATGAAGACCTATGTATGCTTATATGTACTTTCCATACATAAATTCACTTTTATACAATATTCTATATATGTTTTAGCCTATTTTAAATCATACATTCTTCACTAGTGTATATGAGTGATTGTTGGTTACACATGACATCATTCCCAAAAACCATTACAAGTGATTTTAATGTTACACACTTAGAAATTATAGCTAGATTGGAGTGTTTTTGAGGATAGGATTGTACGGATCTAGTTTGATTCACCCTACTCATGTCCCAGTGAGCTCAAATTGTCACTATTTAGTTCCAAATTTCACATAGGCTAGCTAGAGCATGTATATTCATCATCTAGCTCACTGGGGGTAGGGTAAACATATATTTTATCCTTATTTACTCAAATAATCTTACACACTTTTTAAATTACATTTTATTAAATATTACAATATTTATCACTCACTAACATTTTGATATACTATTTCTTATCTTAGTGACTAAATATTTCTCATATTATAACTTATCTCTTATTGATCATAATACATAATCATGACATATTTTTATATTATTTTTCCTAGATTTGTATCTTATATGAATTTATCTATTTTATCTAATGACATTTGAATATGTCATTACCAAGTGGATTTAATCCTTTATATCTCTGATTATATGCATGTGAGGACATTTTAACATGTTCTTGTGTGTGTGTTTTATTTGTGAATGTGGACATTTGAACATGTCCTCCTATGTAGATCTAGGAATCCATTGTTTAATTGTATATTTATGAGGTATTTGAATATGAATTTGTATGTGTATTCTATTTGAATGATTCAAAATTTAAAATGTCCCTTATTTATGTCCCCTTGGCCTTGTATTACATGTTTGGGGTGTTGTGTGTGTACTCTACTGATTGTGTGTGTCATGGCCATTACACTTTTATTTATTATTTACTTAGATTTGGATGTAATAATGGACATAATGCACCTACACACTTATCATGTTAGGATATACATCATGTGTTACTTCCCAAGTAGTTATATTCAATATAATATACTCAATTGACTAAGTTATCTACCTATTTCATTACCACATCTATCTAGACACACTTATTATGAATTTTTATTTTCACATAGATCTTAAATTATCAATATACTCAATTTACATACATAATTATGCCATGATTTTCCATGATGTCTATATTACCTATATTTACAAATTTTACATCATAAAAACCTATTGCATAACCTTTTTCTTTTGAGTTAAGTTTGTATTCAGGCTCAACACTCAATTCAAAAGAGGGGAATTAACAAAGTCTTGTCTTAGAGACCAAGATCCCTATATTAGTGAAAAAACATGATCTAACAATGATTACATGGTTGACATAGTTTTAGGATTAGGAAATATAGAAATTCATTTTGTATAGGAGTGCCATATTAGACAAGAGAAAATTTCTCTAGTGTCCTTCCTAATGCTATTATCCAAATGCCAAAAATCAACATTTATAGAATTTATCAAAACCTTAGTTTACTATGATCATTATTTAGTAGTTTCATATTCTTAGTTTCTATAATTACTCATAATTTCACAATTGTGTCTCATATTTTCTCAATTTGGGAGTAACCATGCATAATATGTTGTTCCATGTTGGCACTCATGTTTTAATCAAAATCATAGTTGTCTTACTTAGTCTTAGAATCTATATGTACTAGATATCAGTTGGGGACATGTGGTTGGCACATAATTTCCTCATTTCACTAGTTTTTACATCAATTTCATAGATGTAATGATAATTCATGTCATTCTCTATTCTATATACACTAGACCTAGATTATAATTAAAATTTTCACCAATTTGCCACAATTTTTGAACCAAAATTGAATTGTATTCCATCTTCAATGGGTGGTTCACTATTTTCACCAATATATACCCAACTTTAATACCAAATACACATTAATATTCATACATGGATTCCAATATACTCCACTACTCTTGGATGACAATGATGGAGTCAAGCATACTTGAGTTCTTGAGCACACCTAGTTGTAGATGAGGATTGGGAAATTCATAGTCTAATCCAATCTATTTAATGTTAATACAAATGCACAACATGCCATGATCACTAGTTTTTGCATCAATTTTTATACCAAAAATTACACAATAATTTCCATAATCAATTGAGTGTATTCATTCCTTGTAACTTGCCAATTTCTTATCTTTTACTCTTTGATTATTTATCGTAGTAAAGACTGATATTAAAAATGTTTCACTATAGGTTTGAGTGGAACACAACTCAACATTATGACCTACATCTAGGATTCCTTCCAATAGGTAAGTTTAAGTACAAACTTTGTTTCCTTTTAATCTAGTACTTTCACTTTAATGCATTACTAGAATAAAAAAGGGAAAATGTAGACATGTAAAATTAAAATTTAAGATAAAACCATACAATTGTGACCACTCATTTACATACTTAACTCTAGACCTATCTTAGGGCTCTTTTTAATCACTATCAACCATCTCACACACTTTTTTAAGTTAATAAATGACCCTATAATGGAATCATCCCTATTATTATCAACTTTATAGATATTTTAGGCCATGCCTAACACTATAAATGATAATATAATCCATTGGACAAAATCACCCTAGGGGATAGGAGCACACTACTCTAGTGTCCTTCCCCCCTTTTATCTTCCCACAAAATAATAGCTAATTTACCAAATCCAAATATATAGGAAGGTTGGCCCATGTCCCTAAGGATCCCCATTCAAAGTATTTTCAATAATATGACTATATAAGCAATTTTCAAACCATTTGGAACATAGGAGGATTTCATATAAAAAAACCAAAACTACACTTGTACATTGAGATAAAAATACCTATTTTCCCTAATTATGATTATATACATCCCTATTAGCATAGATATAAAGCCTAAGTACATGTCATAGGTTACAAGTCATGATTAAAGAATATAATCAAATTAGTATTACATCAACATCTAACACATTACACTAGTTATTTAAAAACCACCGTAACATGGGAGAACTACATGAAGTTTGATCCCTCTTCAGAGTATTACGATGTAGGCAATGCTCAACACATGGCTTGTTGAGGTCTCACAAAAATTTAGACATTAAACCATTTTAACCATTGATTTTAATTATATTCAAATGTCAATAAACTAATATTTTTGAAGGGAAATTAATTACACAGTGGTCTTTACAAGTGTTTGTAAGTTCCCACACAAGATATACGCTCTAGAAATAAAGGAATAGAGAACCTAAAAACTATGTTTTCCTCATTTCAAGTGGATAATATCACCCTAGGTTGGATAAGAGTGACACCCCTCTAGTTTCCTTTCCCTAGTACTATTATCAAGGTCTATATCTAGTTATAGGATCCTGATTCTGATCACCAAACCTCTCTGCATAACAAGATTCAAATTTGGATTTCTCTTGGAGGCATAATTTTTAGCTAAGTATTTGTTTTATAATTATGCTTTTATATTTTTGGTAATTTTTTATAATACATTATTTATAAATAAATTAATGTTTTCTTTATTAAATTATTCTCTTAATTTCACATAGTAGTGTTATCATCTTGGGTTTTCACATAAATCCCAAATTTGATAAAACACGCCTAAATTTTTTTGTGGATTTATTTATTTGGTCATATACATATTATTTTTGTCCAAAAACAAGAATTTTACATCTTGAAAAGTTTACAAATAGTCTATCCAAAACACATAAAACATTTTCTCAATACATTATATTTGGAAGTAAATATTATCTACCCCTACTTGTACTTTTTTGTCAATGTTTAATATATGATTTTAGTCTCTTTTTTAGATCTTCCATCTCTGAATTATTTTTAAGGTGATATATGAGGTTTTCATTCCATAAAGTCTAGCTCACCATTATATTTTGTACACTAGATTGGGACTAGATGAGACCATTGTAGATCCTTTATTATTTCTGTATATTCTAACACTGGTATTCCATCCATGAAATAGAACTTGAACATCTTAAGTTTGATAATACTCATTATATTATGGTTTTCATCTAGCAAGTGTGGATCTATAAAGGCCTTGAAACCATATACTTCCTTAATAAGATAATAATTCAATATACTTGATCCTTCTTTGCATGTTATGTATGTTTCCACGATATGTTGAAAATAAAATGTGTCTAATTTCCATAATGATGTTGATAATCTACCAAAATATACATCTATATCATGATTAATATGTACCACTATAATTAACATTACATATGTGATGTTGAATACCTTTATTACTATCAACATGGATGTAAATACAAATAGGGTGTGATTCTTTTGATCACTTGAATCATTATCTTGTTCCAAGTAGATAATTGGTGGATATTTTTTGATTTAAGTATTTTTAATAGAAACACAAATGGAAAAATTTATATCATGCAATGGATGTTTTTATAATCCACTACTATTATACAATAATTCTCCATATTCATCAATGATCAATTCTTTGATATTCCTAAAACAAGAAGCCTATGATGTAATTATGTAATTTGATCCATGTTAAATAAATGGTAGGATAAAATTTCCAAGCCCATAGTGTTGTGTCCATGTGTGAGAACATCATTCAAAGTAACTATGAGATTCATAACATTACTCATTGACATAGTTTTTTGCCCATCCTTGGTATAAAAGTTTTCATTTTTTTTATTTGATCATGAAAAATGGTTAAGAATCCTTGAGTTTGTTATTTTGATTAAAAGTTTTGGTAATATTAATATGCATGAAAAATTTGAATGTATTCATTATATAAAAAAAGTCCTCTTCAAATTTTGAGAGTGTTTTGAGCATGTGGTGGCTCTATGTTTTTTGTACAAATTTTTACACTCATCATAGTTTACCTTAGATATCACATAAAATAACTTAGATATGTAAAAAATTTATGTGATGTTATTTTACCTTTGTTTTTCTTTCCCAATGTTTACATTTGTTGCACACCTATTACCACTTATCCAATTAATTTTATACCTATATGAGGTGTTCTTTGGGTACCCATAAGATTTGTGCCACCATTATGATATAAATCAGTCCCATTAACTTTAATTGTATGTACCTTCATATATTTCTCACCACATTAAATATTATATTTATTATTAATTCAACAAACACATTATTTTCTAGCCTCTTCTTTTAAGGATCTAGTTTTGTGCCATAGAACTCTGACTAAAGCAACAAATTTTTTTTAAGATACCTAATTTATAAAAATGATATTTCAAATTTTCCACTTCATCAAAAAAATTAACCATTTTAAATCCTCATCCACTTTTCAATATTGTGAATTAGGTAGAGTGACACTCAATTTTTGTCAATTTTGAGCATTTTAGGGTGTATTGATCACTTTTTTTTGGAATGATTATAATTAGTGTAATAAAAATAAACTATATATACCAAATGGGTATTTTAATATTATAATTCATCCCACATTTTATCCTCAACCTCTTCTAGGACTTATTTAAATCTGACATCCATTGGAGAATCATCCGTGTTGGACAATTTATAAATAAGACATTATATGAGAGATCATTTAAATAGGGTTAATCCATTACAAGGAGGTATTAAAAATTTATAAATATTAAAATTAGAGGTATTTAAATACAATTATTTAAATTTTACCATAAATCATTCAAGTACATTTGTAATTATTCCTTATGCAGATATTTAATAACACAAATGGAAAAATTTAACAACACCGTTGAAGTTCAAATTGTGTTCACCAGCCTATATAAGGAGAAACATTGGAATAATCACCCCTTTTAACCTTAATTATGCCTCATATTTAATATAAAAATATATTTTCTAATTATCTAAGCTACTAATTTCTTAGGTTGTGGAAAGTTTGAGCATTCAAAATATAAATTCACCATATTTTCTACCATTACACCAAAATTCAGGGGTTCCAATCTTTCTTCATAAATTTTATGACCTTACAACATGATTTATAAAAAATTAGGATATGTCATAGTTTCTAATAAAAAAATTGTGTTTGAAAACCATATTGTCTACAAAAAATCAATTCTAACTTTATGCCCTATATTAATGTTACATTCAATGTCATCACTATAATCTCCATATTTCATGATAACACTATAATTTTATGAGTCAGTATATATGTGATTACTACAATTTTTTTGAATTGACAAACCTATGTATGTTTATAAGTCCTCTCTTACCAAACAATGTAGTATCCTTTATTCTTGACATATATCAAAGTTTCAAATTTATTAATTGAGAAATTCAATTGTAATTTTCCATCCAATACCATGTTAACACCAATAACAACAAATCCTCTTCCCATGTCTCTATAATGAGTATCATCCTACTTGGATACACTCTGACCTATACAAATTTGGTTCCTTTTAAAAATAAAACCACCTAATCATCCTCTCCAAATGAAAGAGGCATTGATGTTATAGTAAAAAAATAAACGTGAGATAGAAACAAATATATAGAATAATATAAGATCATAAAAAAAAAATTAAAAAAATATTATTGTGAGATGAAATTGAATATGTAAAACATATTAAGATAAATATAATATAATCCCAAATTAAACATATGTTTTATTTTAACCACAAAATATAAGAACCAAAAGAATACTCTGGAAAGGGGTTAAATTTGACAGTCCATCCTCCAACTTTCCATAATTCAACATTTCCCTTCAAAAGTTAGTTCAATTCATATTTAAAAAATAAAATATTTACAATGTAATAAATATATATCAACACATATATTTAATTCTATTCTAACAATATATTTTATAGCCAACCTAAATTTAATCCTTTCATCCCATACAGTTTTTAAAACATTTTCACTTATTCTACAATTTATGGCTAAAAATTTAACATAATGTTACTTAGTCAATTGTTAAATGTAACCCATCTCTAATGAACAAATAGAGAAACTAAGGCATAAAATTAGGATACAAGGAAGTGGAAAAGAGTTAATTTTTAAAGGAGGTCCCTTTGTTAGAGGTTTATGGAAACCATTGATATTATTTTTGTATTGTGTCCCATTCCCATTCCATCCCACATTTTAAAATTTTAAAATGAGGACCCACTTTAGTTTGAAAACCCCATGTTCATGTATTATTTTGAGTAAATTATTATAGGTCCAGTATATGAATCATTATCTTAGGTTTAACTCAAAATCAAAATTGACATTGAATTATTATTATATATATTTAGATTTCAAATCTAATAATTTATCAAAATCATGTTTTGATTTTATTTTGGGTTGACTAATCTAATTAGGTATTTTTCAAAAGTTACTTTGTATTTTATAAGTTGTCATAATTTTATAAGTTACAACTAATTTTTGACATGTCTCTTTTGTTCTTAAATAGTCATAAAATCTAAGAGTAGTAAAACATTATTGGTCCTAACTATATAAGTTAGTGAGATGTTCCATGTCTCTTTATCTAGCTACATTATGGATCAATCATCAAGGTTCTAGGTCTATTTTCCCCTGAACAAGTGAGGAATTTCCATGTTTATTAATAATTTATATCTATAGTATATATAAAGTTATAATTCTATACATGCACATGAGAAAGTGAGATCCATCAACACGTCACCATCCTGCTTACTTGTGACTTATGCAAAAAAATAAAGGTATGGGATGCCTATATAACTAGGTTAATGATATCATGACATGTTTCTTGATCATATTTACTTTCTCCTTTCATAATAAAAAACAAAATCATAGAGCTCTATAAAAGTGAAGACCATCCACATGTATCTATCTTACTCATTCAAAACTAATAAGTCTAATTATAGAGTACAAATATTCTCAAGAAAACAAATGAGGATCATCCACATGTCATCATACCACTCATCCATGATTGAAAATTCTAAGTAAAAAGTATAGAGCTTCCCAATCAATCAAATAAGTGAGATCCATCCACATGTTTCCATCAGATCATCTATGACTAACAAGTCCAAATATAGAGTATAGAGCTTCCCAATTAAGTGGATAATAAGGGACCATCCATGTGTTAACATCCTATTCATTTACAAATTATATATAGTGACATGATTTATAAAACCTAGATATTAATAAGATAATTTAGGGATATCCATGTGTTGAAATCTCATTCATCCATACATAATATTCAATATCAAAAACCACTAAGCTTAGTGATTGAGCATATAAATGATATCAGGACACATGTTTGCATGTCATTGAGTTAAGATAAATGGATAAGTGCATAGAGATAAAATACAAGTGATTAATAGATAATAATCCATGTGTCCTCTTATAAATAATACAATGCAAATAAATAAATATGCATTCTATTCAATCAAGGTGATGACATGTGTCACAATAGATGACTCAATAAGATAACTATGTAATAAAAGGTAATGACAAACCACCATTTGGCAAACGAACCCATGAATGTCATGACCATACCTACCTAACACATTGAATTTGACTAATTAATAGAACTATATTAATATTATTATTTTATTTGGACATTCATTAAAGACATTATTTGATTTGCAGAAAATTATTTATTATTTTAAATTAAATTATAATCATTCATAAAATATTTTAAAAGAGCATATGATATTATTCATTAATATTGATTATGATCAGATATTGTTGATGTCTATGTGGCTTGATTATAGGTGCATAATAGATATGAATATGTTGGATTTTGACACTATGTGCTTAGTGGAAAAGATATGGTACGTAAGTAAACCACAATGGTGATTTAGTAGTGTCTAAAATCCAAGTCAAACCTTTGTCTTGCTCATTCTATTTTATAGTTGTGTTATTTATATTAGGTTTAATTGTTAGCTAGCTATTTCTTATGTCATCATTTGTGTTTTTTTTCTTTATGGTTAACTAAGTAATCAACCAAATAATTCAAGGTGAATTTGATTCATACTAGAATAGATAATGCACTTTAAAAAATAGATGAAACTTAAAGTTCATGAGATCTTGAATGAGTTATGGAATACTTGTTGAAATACCATAATAGGTATCTGTACTATAACTATAATAAGATATCAGATGTGGAAGGGTGACACCATGGTTATAAATTCCATTATAGGATAAAGGTAACTATTTTATTCATTTTATTTTTTAATATAAACTAATAAATTTTATGTGTATTTTTATAGTCCACAAGGGTCTAGGGCTTAAACTTAATAGGGTCATATTTAAATCTCAAACCATAAGTCATACGAGATAGGTCAAGGGCATGGTGATTAAAAGTGTTTAATGATATATCTGATCCTAATATATTAACTTGGGTTGATGGTATAGTTAGAGAGGGGAGTTGAGTTACCCAACCTTGAGTGAGGTGGTTGACTTTAGCAAGTGATGATTACAGTTTCCTAGTCATTATTAAAGGCTCTCAAATTTTTCATAGCAACATGTATGAATCTTGTGAAGCATGAACATAGAGGTTGAGTTTTGTAATATACATTTCATGAAATTATTGGATGGTATATTAGTGTTGTGTCATGCATGATTATGGGGACTAATAGAGTGGGAGTTCCACTCTACATAAATCATAGTTATACCAAATGAAACAGTCACTACCAATGGTGGATAAATAATAATGAATAAAATTAAATGAAAGAAAAAGGTAATTAATTTAAGCAAGCCTTAAATCCTTTTTGGTATCTCATTTCATTTTGAAAATTAGTAAGTTTTTTTTTAATCACAAAGCTGCAATATGTGCATGCATTCACTAATATAAACAATGTACGAGGTTTGGATTGGTTTTTCTTAAAGAGACCCAACATTTACTATAAATAGAACTTGGTCAAGGATACCTAGTAGGGTTAGGTCATTTAGGGTACTCACCCATATATGTAAATGAGTAACTAAAAAGGGTTCAGTGGACTAGTTGGATTATTAGGTTGCTTATTGATTTGGCATGGTTTATGAGTTTTGTTTATGTGGGTGTAAACCCTTGTCTTGGGTATTTTGTTTTTATGTTTGTTGAAATGACTATTGTTGCTAAAAAAACTTATTTTAAGATTATCTCAAGTATCATCAGTTGAGTCTTAATACCCTATGTTATTAGTCAGTATTTCATCACTATTTTGGTTTATTTGATTGTGTTTTTATGGCAAGGTTCCTGCTTCCATCTCCATCCAATGGTTGAGGTGGATATGGAAACCTATCTATGGTTAGGACTATCTAGAGCCTATGGATGTATTTGTATATAATATTTTATTTAGGGGAACTTATCTATGGAATATTTTATATACTAGAAGGAATGATAACAAAAGTGTATATTACCTTTTCATACAAATATGTATTCAATTTTGATAACCTTGCATGGAAGATTAAGTTGTTCATTATATGCCATATGATTATAAATCTTGTAGAATTACATTCATGGGTAAATAAGATTGTTTGAAATTCATCATGGACCCTACATGGTATAATTTTTATTATCAGATATGTATTTCATTGTGTTTAAATTCTATTGGTAATAACAGGGATACAAGAAATACTTTATATTATGTAAAAATTTATATATTTATGTATTCTATTAAAAATAATAAATTTAAAAGGTATGGATTATATTATTTAAAATGTAATGATAAAATTTGTATTTAATTATGTCTTTCTTTTATTCTTTGTGAACAACATATTTGAAGGGTATTTAGTGTATGGCAAAATTTATTTTTTGCTAATGCTCATTATTTCTAGCTAAATAAGAAATTAAACTTTTTTACATTGTATTCATTTTAGATTAAGGTAAAAGCAAGTTTTGAAGGGACCCTAAAACCCTTTAACAAAATCAAAAAAGATAAAGCATTAACAACCACCAGGAACAACAGTCCTAAAACCTACTGAAGAGTAGCATAAAACCAAGTTTTACAGGGACTTGAAACCACAAAGATGTTATAAAATAGAACTAAGCAGATCGAGACATTAAAATTCCACAAAATACCCTTGGTTTCT
>JARHVA010004697.1:100000-275000 GCA_037957365.1 Torreya grandis | reverse complement strand
GAGGTGGATGTAACAAAACCTTATAGGGTCTAAGATAATTTATATCTACAATCTGAGGAATATATAGACACTCTTTTGGTAATTAGAGTGGTGGGACTATAGATTCTGGCTTCTAAATTAGAGGTATTCCCTTGCATAGATTCCATTTTCAATTTATTTGTGGATAGGGAATTTTATGGGAACATATTTCACCATATAAATAACCCTACACATGTGGATTACATATCTAGGAAGAATTTTGAACATATTATCAACTCCTAACCCACAACATGACGTACAATCAATTAGCTACAGATGATTGGTTGGATAAGAATAAAGTCAAGGAAATGTCACAAACATTAGCAACAATCTCAAATAACTTTATGTTGGTACCTCAAATCACCTAAACTTGAATTTTTAGGTTTAGATATGGAATTCAAATCACCATGACCTTATTGAATATATTATATGGCTTCCATAACATTAATTATGTCAAATAAATTTAGGTCCCTCTCTTGGACTTTTTTTTTGACACCAAAAGAATGCTTATTCTAGGATAAATTGTCAGTTCAACCTCAAATACCATATAGAAAGGTATATAATAGGCTTAATGGACATTTTTACATGATTTCATATTTACTAGATGCAACCAAAACTACTATCATTCTTCCTAAGGAAGAACCATAAAGACCTTCATTGTGAAATCTCAAGAATAATTTTTTTGAATATCATAGTGTCTTCCACATATACATTTATAGAAAGAAAATTCAAAGGATATCATATCTCTTATACCCCATAGTCTATAAGGCCATAAATATGTATAATGTGCCTAGGTTATGAGATCATATCAAAAATATAATTTATAAGATGTGAGATTATTGGTTCTATCATGATCACACAATAATTAGAATTGAAGGATAATTTAAAGCCTCATTACTCTTGCCTTGTTTCATCCCAAACAAGTTGGATAAACAATAAATAACAACTCAATTATCTAATAGAGTGGACCAATATTTGAAGTTATCCATGTTAGGGGTTATCCATAAAAGCCATATAAGTATAGGAAGGAAAAAATATAGATAATGGGATCATATTCATCAAACTACCAATCACAAAAATTATTTCAACGTAAAGAAGACTAACTTTAGGGACTGGGATCCTAGACAGGTAATTGCCAAATCTATTAACTATTATGGAAATAGGAAAAAGGGTAGGCATGGGAATAAAACACACACACACACACACACACACACACACACACACACACACACACACACACACACACACACACACACACACACACACACACACAAACACACACACACACACACACACACACACAAATATATATATGACCTAATATTAATCAAATCACTTAATTGTTAATAAGTATATTGGTGAATGCATTTAGTCAATATGTCTATTAGGGTAGCATAGATGATATAACATGACCTTTTTATTACTCCGCAGGAGGCTAAAGATATACAAGGAAAAGGAGGTACCATATAGGGAAGAAGATACACCAACTAAGTTAGACTAGTAGATAATGAGAAACATATTTATAGTTCTCAAAATTCCCCCAAATGTCACTCCTCTAAAAAATTTATTGGATATGGAGGCATATTTAATTCTTAGGATACCCACTTCTCCTTCTTGGAAAGTATTAAGTGTCCAACTTATAGATATACCTTGGGTAAGTACTCATCTTGCATATTCACCATATCTAATCACTAATAATCTTCCCCCATTAGTTACACATAAAAGAATTAAAATAAATATCCTAGGTACTCTACAAGTTACAAATATCACTAGAGTGGGGGAGGACCACCAAATTATGCAAATGTGTCATCAAGATATTCATATGTTGAAATTGAAGAAGAATATATAGCATGGTAGACTAGACTTGGTACTCTTGGAAAGGATATAGTACAAGTATAGACTCAAGGTCACCCTCATAACCATCCACTTACTTTTATGAAAGTGGAAATATCACACATTGTGAACATAGCCAATATAATGTCTACTACCTTTCAAAAATCCATTATGGAATATAGTCCCAAGGAGTCATATAATACAATGGTTATATCTACATTGATTGATACTATTCCTATGGGTGGTTATAATACAAAGACTTATAAAAATATTAAGTAAATACAATCCATAATTTAGTGTCTCCTAAAATAACGTGTTTAGGGACAATTATTCTTCTTGATAATACTCTAATAAAGGTAGGTACTATTTCACATTCTTTAGATTATTTTACCACTGACTCCACATAGTATTATTTGGAATAATTTACTTTCACCTAAGCTACATTAATTTATCATGGAATTCCACTAATAATAAACATACCACATGAACTTTAGTACATTTTGAGGATTTAGTGTCCAAATCCATTTTATCATCTAGTCAACATTGGTAGGGTCTTCCACTCAATTTGGGATGCCCATTTCATAAGAAATCTAAACAAATTCCTCAATTTTTTCTATAAAAAAGATCCCAGACCTAACCCAGTACATTATTAAAAATCCCCCACTAATAAAGAGACAACATGGAGAAATGATTTTCCTATGTTTCCTAAACCCCCTACATCCTCCATTCCATCTTACATGGCCAATAATACACCTGAAGTGTTGATGAGACCACTAGGTGACCCTTCACTCCATACTTTTTCATCTCCAACCCATACTACTAATTAGACTCTCATGGTGTCCCCACCATGGATACAATAGTTGGATCAAGAAGATTATAAAAGTTAAGATTTTTTTATAGAAGAACAAACAAAAAATTTCATTTAATTTGATAGAGGCATCAATACATTGAATAGAGTGAGGAAGAATAAAATAATGGTTGACGGTAAGCCTATTGAATTGGATAAACATGAGGAATTATTTTCATTTATAAATAAAATAAATCACAACATGGATATGTGGAAAATTTTGAAGATGACCCTATTATAATGGTTTATGTATATGGATGGATGTTTTATTATATGTTTAAGGGATTACAATAGTCCAATAAGATATTAGAGGAACATAGTGTAATCGATGATCCCAAATACATAATTGATAATGTCCAAAGTTATGGTAAGAATATATACCATATTTTGAGCTCCATTAGGTCCATAAGATCTAAATACAAACCATTATGGGGATACATGGTTATGTTTCATGAATTTATTAAATACTATGATGCTAAGTTGAGCTTCATCAGCAAAAATACTATATTGAGGACATACCAATACATAAATTTGATTCTTGCACCTCATGTAACTTTGGCACATAATTATGTAAGTACCAAAATGGCCCATCTCATAGAGTGTCACTAATAAATGAAAAGGTTTGTTTATATTTTACAAATCAAGAGCAAATAATTATTTAAGTTATCATAGATATAAATATTAGATGTGTGTTTACTCCTTACAGACAAATTATCACCTAACCCTTTTTATAGAGTTCATTATGTGTTGTAGTTGATAATTTTAAGGTAGAATTATAGTGCACCACTTACATGACTAACAACATAATAGTATAATTGATCACATCAGACACAAAGAAGGTGGCTCATATAGAAACGCTACATGAATTTCTAAACCTTACATGGATGTACACAAGAAATTGGTGGAAAAAATTCCACTATTATTTAAAAGATCAATCTTTGATTTTAAAAATATTAATCTAGATTTTGTAGTGAGAATGAATGAATCTAAATAGTTAAAAGGATAAGGGGAATTAGATGATTTAGTTGGAAAATTTGATACTCATTCTCAACATTAACACCTCCATCTATGTTCCATATATATATATATATATATATATATATATATATATATAATATAGTGTATACTTTTATAGGACCAATTATCATCACCATGACAACTATTATGCCTCCAATGCCACCTTCAAAAACAAATACTACCTCATTACAAAATATAGTGATAAAAATTATGATTGATAATTTAGTGGGATATTCCATAATGATGTTTTATTTATTTGAGTTAAAATTTAAATTTTATCAATAGTTCTAACTAAGAATTCAAGTAAGTCTTGATCTAATTTTACCTGTGAATTATTTTATATGGACAAAGATTTTGTGCCTAAATTTGGATTATATTTAATATATTGTATTCATGCAAATATTGCATGATTTTTGACATGTCTTAATTTATACACTATAATATTAGACTGAGATTTGAGGATGAGGCATCCTCATCCCAAGCTATAAGTATATATCTATGAAACATTGTAAAGGGAGGAAAATTTTGTAATTAATACAAGTAAGAAAGTTCTTGGACTATTCAAATTTGTGTTAAATTGATATCTCTTCCAAAATTTCCATGTCTTACTAAGAATTTCCATTAAGTTAAATTAATATAGAATGGAATTTTTTATTGTTTGTTTAATAATTATTTTGATTATGTGAATCATTAGTTTTTATGCTCATTGGTTAGTTATCATGCTTATTAGTGGTTAGAGTCAGGGATGTGCTATGTAGTCTAGTTTTAAAATTTTCTCAAATGATGATTATTTAGTATATTGTAACTATTTAATTTGGTGATTATTTGCATCTATATGTATAATGTGTTAATATTAATTTAAATCAATAGTTCTTGGACCTTTTATTAGCTTAGGATATAAGAGGTTATCTTGGTTGAGTCATATATCCCTTTATTTTTTTCCCTAAATTTCCCCCTCTATTTTATTTTTTTGATCAAATCCAACCTAGGTTAGATGCACCCATCCAACTCAATTATAATTTAAACTCACATCATATTCAGACCATGTGAGGTAAACAACCACTCCACTCACCACTATTATACCACATGGTTATTTATAAAACTAGTACTCAAAAATCATTCCTTGGAGTGAATATTTTCAATGATATTAAAATGTTAGAGGTCTCCTCATAATATTATATTTGAGTACACAAAACCCACATCAACATAATTTATTTGGTTATACAAAGAGGGCCCATAATATTTGATTGTTATAGATGAACTTAAGTTTTGTACACTAGATCCTCTAGGAAGGCTAACAAGGGCCAATTATGTTTTTGGTTTACTATTGTTAGAACCTTCACATGTTCATAAAAGATCCAAATTGGCTAAAGTCATCCATAGGAGATATATTACCTAGAAAAATTAACCAACCCAAGGGAAATATCCTCAATGCTTTGATATCGTTTGGTTAGCTAGTTTAGCCATCACCATAGTTAGTGCCATCCATGATATACATAGGAACCTATATAAAAACCTTATTTCATTCTCTCCTTATTGGAGATAAAATTTATAGGAACACATGAAATATTTCAATATTGTTTTATTTTTGTTAAATGTAGTTCATGAAGATGTTGCATGTAGACTATTCCCATTCACATTTTAAGATTTTACCTATGACTAGTTCTTCAAACTTCTAAAATGTTTTATTACATCATGGGCTCAATGTCATGACACATTTATGGTATAATATGGATAAGTTATAAGTTTTTAAGTGATATAAAAACATTTTTATAGCATGAGAAGGAACCCAATGAACAAATTAGAGCCTTCAATCTAATATTTAAAAATATGTATAGTTATGTCATTGACGCATATAAACCTGATGGAACATTAACACTTTAAATGTATACAAATACCTTAGATCCTATGAATGAGGTATTCTTATATAGAGATATAAAAATTAATAAATTAGTAAGTGACTATGTTAAATTTATTAATGTTAATAGGTTGTTAAAATATCAAGTTGTAAATCATAACCGATATTGATCCAAATTTACCAAAATTGAATCCTATTAAAAATGAAAATTAGAATGTCATAGTGAACAATCATAAACAAGTTTTTTTCTAGTTGCCTCTAACTCATGCTACACTAAATCAGAACCTATGCTTTCTAAACAATCCTTAACATAGATCTAATCATCAAAATTATAATTAGAATTTGGTCATAGTTAATGGATCTACTACACATGATACAACTTATGATTCAAAAAAAAAAAGTTGGATGCCATCTAACACATGGTCTAGAAACATAACAATCAGATTCTACGTATGTTTAAAAACCTAGGAAACATTATAAAGGAAGCAAGAAATAGGAAATTTTCAATCCAAAAATATAATAAAACATTCAACATATTATTTAATAACTCAAACCCTCAGACTAACATATTACCTGAAATGAATATTTGTGAGGCATCCTTACCTAAGTAGTGTATGGTCTATAGTACTACCCAACATGGTGAACTAGATTATATAGAGTTCTATACCAATTTTGAAATATTTTAAAAAGACATGGAAAGATATGAGGTAGTACCAAATCAATATGACTCATCCATAATCGGTGCCTCTAGTACTTCTAGTACAACCATGGTGTTTGATACTTATGATATCCCATTTCATGTTGAGGATAAGAATGATCCAGGAGATAACACAAATATATTTCATGATTTAAAGAATTATATAGTAATAATTATAATATGATAAATAATAATCAATGATTTGTCATGAATTTTACACTTCCAAACAACAATATAGTCACTCCCTCTAATTTGAATGCTAATAAAAATCTACCTTGTCCTAGAGGGGATGGTCAACAACATTTATATGATCCACATACAAAGAGTAATTATAATATAGTTAGGATATGAATAAAATCAAGGCTGATATTTATCTTCATGAGATGGAATAAATTAGATAAATCTAAAATATTTGAATAGTAAATCATTGAATAAAAAATTAAAAAATTACACATGCAAATATGGTCATGTAGAAAGACAAAGTTGGTGTCCCACCCTTATTGTTGACTATTAGAAAATTTGGTAAAAATGTGAAAAATTATCCAATTTAATCAGGTACCTTAGCTAATGTAATTCTTATAGGTATATTCAAAAGACTAAGGTTGACCCCTGATAAGTAAAAAGATGTACTTCTATAGAAATAAAAATATTAAGTCCTAGTTTTAGATTTTATAAATATTCACACGTAGATTGCCTCTAAACCATGTGTCCAAAAATATAATGACATATTAGTAGTTAAATTCCTTAGGATTATGGTTTACTTGTAAGCCATGAATTGTAAAAAACATTGAATGAATATATGGATACTAAATTTTCACATATGTGGTTACCATGGAAAAGATTAGCCAATAGATCAAGGTTGATAAAGAATAAAAAATGAATCAAATGATCATAGAGTACAATGCTAAAAATTAGATAATAAAATTTTATTCATCACATGTAGTGGTTTAAACCTTCACAACAAATCTTGAAGACCATGAACAAGAATTTGAAGGTCATTCATAGTTATGGACTTTATATTTTATTACTTCTTGGTCCAAGTAGGGATTTGGTGTAGGTATAATACCAACTTATGCTTATGGGATGTAGTAAAACTAAATTTTTACTACAATTTATATGCAAATAAGCACTAATAACCATGCATAATATGAAGCATTAATTCTAGGGATCCAATTCACATTGAAACATAATGTTAAGTAGATATGGATGTTTGGAGACTCAGATTTGATTGTTAACCAAATCAAGAGTTGTTAACAGTACAAATGATCATATCTAAATAAATATAAACAAAAATCCTAGGATATGATTAAATCATTTGAGGATTTAAATATAAAATCAGTTATCAGGGAGAAAAATCAAATAACTAATTCCTTGGCCACTTATGAAACCAATATAGATCCACATGATGAATAAAAATTACATAAGTTCTCTATGGAACTAGTGCCATGTTCTATAATTCCTAATAATTTGATTAATTTTAGGCATTTGATGATGACCAAAAAATCATTCAATTCAAGGGAAATTATAGTGCCTTTGAGTCTCAAGTTATTGATGATTTTTTTGATCCATTAAAAAAAGAAGATAAGGGAAAATAATGGTAGCCTCCAGTTTAAATAAAATAGGATACCCATAGGAATGGTTTACTTGGAATGGATCTTTGACATGGACCACCAGGATAAGAAAATAAAATAGTTTAATATAAATGAATATCATTTTTCCAAAGTAAATATAGCGACATATGAACATACCCAAATAATAAACACTGGATTGAGTTCTACAAAACTAGAGAAGAAAATGTTGAGGGATTTATTTACATATTATAATGATGTGATCTCTTGGACATATGAAGACCTAAATGTTTTTGATCCTATAGTCATCACACACACTATACCACTAAAATAAAAGCACAAAACTTGTAGGAAAATATAAAGAATAATAAATCATATTATGGAGCCTCTTATTTAGAAAGAAGTCTATAAATTGTTAGAGTCCAAAATTATATTTCTTTCCAGGCATACTAGCTGTGTAGAAAACCTAGTCCCTGTATGAAAGATAAATAAGGAAATTAGACTATGTGAGGATTTTGGGAACATTAATCATTCTTAAAAAAAGGAAAATCGTCCATTATAATTCCTTAATGAATTAATTTATATATTCAATGGGTTATATATGATGTCCTTTCTAGATGGTTTATTAGGTCATAGCCAAATTTTGGTAGAAAATGATGATCAAATGAAAAATTCTTTCACCACTAAGTGGGGAAATTCTACATACAAAAAAATTCCATCCAAATTAATTAGTGTAAGTGATAATTCCTAGTAGGATGTGGATTTTTATTTTTAAGGAATTATCGGTAAATGCATAATCATCTACATGGATGATTTCACTATCATTTTTAAAGACATTACAAATCATATGGACCACTTGTAGAGAGTATTTAATAGACATTGAATATATGGTATCTCCATGAACCTAAATAAGAGTATTTTTGGGGTCAAAAAAGGAATATTGTTGTTCCATGTTATCATCAAGCAAGGAATTTCATTTTATCAAGAGAGTCTAGACCATTTCAAAATTTCCATATCCTAATAGGCAAAAAGAGCTTAAGTCCAAATTTGCAAGATATTATTTTTTCATATTTTTTTTCAAGGTTTGATGAGATTATCAAAATATTAAATTCCATGTTGAAACATGATCCAAAAATAAAATGGACACTAGAAGTAAATAAATCATTTCAGGATGTTAAGACTACCAATACTTAGGCTCTAGTTTTAATCAGCCCAAATTTTAATAAGGATTTCTTTATGTATTCATTTGCATCAAAACACACTATAGTAATAATACTTACATAAAATTTATATGATAGTGAACATCCTATTACTTTTATGAGTACTAATATGAAAGATGAAGAATTTAAGTATTCCATGATAGAGAAGTAAATCTATGGTTTAATTAAGATTATTAAGAAAACTAAACATGATATCCTCTGCATTAAGATACACACCATTGTCTTAGACCCAATGTCAAGTTTATGTTTGGATAATAAGAGTTAGGTGAGAGAAGGGGAAAATGGATGACCAAGTTGAAGGATTTTGATCTTGAGATCAAACCTGATAAAATGATAAGAGGGAAAAGTACCATTCAACTAATGGTAGAGACTGATCCACACATATCTATTGAACAAATTAACTGGTCTCAAGTATTTAGAGGTGAATGATACACTAAAATTATTCATTATCTACTCACATGAACATGCCCTCCTAAATTAAATAGATAACAAAGATAATAACTTAGAGTTAGGTCATTATACTATAATATAAATAAAGGAGTGTATACCAAAAAAATTATGTAAGCATATATATAAGGCTTGTATCTAAATAAGAAACTATATATATCCTTGAAAATTTTCACCAAAAGAGTGAAAGTGGACATCCTTCAAGTTATGCTATAGTCCACAAATTTTTTAGGATGGGTTATTACTATCCCATTATTTTTAAAGATGCTAAAAAGCATATAAGGACATTCCATCAATTTCAAGTATTTATCAAAAGATAATTACATGAAACAATGCCTTTGTAGCCTATAATTAAATTTAACCCTTTTTCATAATGGGGAATGGAATTGTTGGGAGTCATTAAACCCAATTAATCATTTGGACATTATTTTATGCTGACTGTAATAGATTATTATACTAGATGGACTGAGGTAGTGGTAATATAGAATTTTAGAGCCTAATATGTGATGAAATTTATTAAAGATAATATCTTGACCAAATTTGGAACACTAATTTCTTTTTTTATGTGATAATGGTTTAAATTTCCAATCTCCAGAGTTAAGAAAAGGGATTTACAAAAATAAGACTATTGTTAAGTTCTCTTCTAACTATTATCCACAAGGAAATGGAGTTAAAGATTCAACCCATAATAACTTGATGGATGCCATAAAGAATACCAAATTAAAAACCAAGGGATTGAAATATATTGTTAGAATATGCATTACAAGTAGAAATAATAAGATATAAACATGCCCTAAAGGATTAACCTTTCCTATTAGTAGATGGATAGTATCCCTTATTTTTTATTACTATCAAGATACCAATATATCAATTCATGTAGGGGTATGCATAAGAAGATGAATGAATTCAATAAATATTACCTAAAACTATCCAGATAGAAGATGCATGAATAAAATCTCTACATAGATTTAGTAAACATCAATATATTGTTAAGCGATGGTTTGATAAACAATTGAAGATCAAATTTTTTAGAATATTAGGATTTATTACTTTTATGGGATAAAGTACATGAAAATAAATGACAACATGACAAGTTTAATCCATTGTGGATTTGGACATATAAAATTATAGGTAAAAATTATTTTTTATTTGAATATTTAGAAGGTAATGACTTGGCATTTCCAATCAATGGGTAGTTTTTGAAACATTATTTCATCCCTGACCCAAATAGAAACATCTCAGAATGACTATTAAGTGCTAGTCTAAAAGTAGGATTAGATTAGATTTTTTGATTTTATAGATTAGATTTATTTCTTATCTATATTATATTTCATGCTTTCCTAGATTATATTTCTTAATTTATTATATTAGATTTCATGCTTTCTTAAAATAGTTTTCTTGAAATTTTAGAAAAATCAAATTCACTTCTAGCATGAATTTTGATAAATTTATCATGAAAAAGGGAGGATGAGATCAGTAAAATGGTACTTATGAAGGTTAAATTAGGTGAATTTTAAATTTTTTAATTAAGATATATGTCATGGTTAGATTGATACTTTATCTCACTAGAATGAATTCACTAGAATTATGGAAGTTAATTCAATGTTTTCATGCAAATTTAAGAAAAACTTCTAATTTTGAAAGATAAAATACACATTTACACGATTAAAACTTGTTTGATAGATAATAGACATTGAAAAAGACAAAATATGAGTGAAATATCTAATCTACAATGAATTTTATTCCTATAAACCTAGCTAATGGTGGCTCCTAACCCTTCTTCCAAGAAAGGTTCAAAAGAAATTAAAAAAATCCATGGAAGAGGGGTTTTTTGATGCCTCTAAATGCACCACATGGGTTCTTAGTATTCAGAGAACACTTCTCATTTTAGAATTCTAGGAATTTAGAGCATGAGTAGTAGGTTGTGGCAACTTGATTTCACCTATGGTGAAATAAAAACAGAGATATGCATTAGTGTTCCACAAATTTATAATGAGTGATGGTTGGGAACCATCATGGTCCATTATTTGTGAATTTTAGATAATATATGTTTATTCTTAGTGAATTATTATTTAAAATTAAGCTAAAAATTAATCTAGGTGTATATTTATAATAAAGTTAAAACTATAATGATCTAGTTTGAAAAGGGGGCAAATAGAAGGGTAAGGAAAAAAAGAAATGAGTGATTGCCATTCTTAATTTTAAATATCATGACAAAGCGTAAATTGCAACTAAGTATGCATTAAAACCAATATATAATGTAAAATAGCATAGGCTAAGATTTCACTATATACCAGACAAACTTAAAGGATAATGTAAACAGTCAAAAGTAAAAAATAGGTTTACTTTTAAAGATTTAATAATATAATCAAATAATAATTGCACATCTAAATACATAGTAAAATTAAGTGAATAAAAACCATATATCCTAAAATTAATCTAGAATATTCACAAATTAAAAACCTTGTGATTAGAAAATGCAACCTAGAATTCAAAGAAACTATTCAAATCTAAGACATAAAACTAACAATTGAGAGAAAATCTATCTTATCAATTGACATATCAAATATGGAAAATCTTTGAAAAACTCCTTGATTATATTAATTGATTCAAGTATACAAAATTTACACAAAATTATTTCTCTTTACAAGATGGTGATGCATGCCTTTATAGGAAGATTAGGTAGTATACTGGTCAGTTACAATATATAAGTGTACAAAAGATAAGGACAATTTTCCTTCCCAAGATGGTTCTAGAATAAACTTATTTTATAAAATTAAACTAACCTAGGGGAAATATGCTAATAGATTAGCATATGCCTTATAGAATAATGTTCCTATTATAAATATTACAATGTTTTTATAAAAGGAATAGTAATTAGATGGTGGGATCATTGCCCTTGAACTCTCCTACTAATTATGTAGCAATTCCATTGAATTTTGATGTTGTTCCTTGATAATATCAAGGTACATTACTAGATTCATGAGGTAGATTTTTTATTGATTATCTAGGTCATCCAAATGCCTGTCATCTCTAAACATAGCCTCTTGTATGCTCTTAGAATTTGTAATATTTTCCTCAACATTAAAGACCATATCTAGGATTTTCTATTGTCCCTATGAGATTTGCCTTGGATTTTTATCTTGACTAGCTACATGACCAAGGTAACCCTATGCTTGAATTTAGATTCATTAATGACTCCAATGGCATCAATCTTGGTATGATTAACCAGCATGGAACCTACGAGATGATCAATCCTAGAGATCAATTCCTTATCATCTCTTAGGAACCTATCCAAATTTATTGTCCACACACTTAGGCATTGGATTTTGTTGACTAATATCCCTAATATGGAATTTAGATGGCCCAAGTTGATAGATTTAAACCTAGGAATCTTGTTCCCAATCCATATGTTGATGAGATCCCTTATCTTTGTCTCTACCTCTTGCCACTGTATTATCATTTCCATGGCTACTTGGCTTTGTTGGCTTAGTGGTATTGCCTTAACTTCATGTTATATATAGATCCAAACATATCAAATAATGAGGCTTTAAACATATCCAAAATGGCATCAAGCATAGACAAAATTGCCTGTGTCTCAAGGTTCTCCTTCTCCTTCTCTAAATTAGGGATCCTCTACTTCATTCCTTTAATTATAGCTTAAGCTTGAGTTGATTAGGTGTTGAGTAAACTTTTAACATATTCCTTGTGGATAGGATGCTATCTTAGCTATTTTCCTCCAATAGGGGTTAGGCTAACAAAAGTTTTTACTTTTTGAAAGGTGAACTCTTTAGTTCCTACCATGGCCTTCCTGGTGGTAACCCTTTTCAATCCAGATATATCTAGATTAAATTGGATAGTGGTGACAATTTTGGTGAACTTGGGAGGTTGTAAGACCTCAATTACTATGTTTCCTAATGATCCAAGAGCATCCATCCTCTTGCCTTCAATTCATGGAGTGACCATAATTCTCCTTTCTTCTTATTCCTTTACCATAGCCATAATCCATGGATTAATGTCATCATGTACTAAATATTATCAACTTTTGTTATATCCCATGAATGTGAGAGAGAAGGGATATTTTAAAATTTCCCATAAATAAACCAATATGGGATGACTAGTCCATGAATGGGGAATTCATCACTGAATATATTTATCTCACTGTTAGGGTGAGAGATGGTTAGTCTTGTTCTCTTTGACTTAATAGGGATCAAATCCAACTCTACCTTCCTCTTCTCTTTAGGATCTATTGGGACCATATCAAGATCAAGCTCTTTTATTTTATCTTCTGTAGGCTCCCCTACTTGGATTTGGGCTTCTTCAATTTATTCCTCTTCTTTGTCTATTCCATATGCCTCTACAAGTTCCTTGAGAACACCTTCAAGTGTTTCATCAGGTTCCAAGGCAATCATATCTATATATTAAACTAGGGAGGGAAATCTTTATGGCATGGTTGAGGTTAAGGGTCTCTCTCAAGGTCTCTCCTCTATCTTCTCCTTCTCATGACCTTATTCAATTTGCTTTTGTATAATTTTCCCTTGCTCCAGTGGTTGATTCACTTGAGGTTGTTTTTAGGATGTCCTAGATGATCTAGGTAGCAAGTGACACTAGAGAAGATGCATCTTCCATGCCTCTCCTAATGGTTATCATATTTTGTCAGCCTATAATCTATCTTGATGTTGTGCCCCTTGATCATAACCAACACTTCTTCATATTTCTTGTCTTTAATGGAAATGGTGTCATGAACACTAAGCTGATGTATATACTCAAGATTGGGAAACTTCTTATCCTTCAGATGATTACTTAATATGTTTTTGGGGTCTCATATTTTGAGTTCAAAAAGTTGAAACCCAAATGAGTACCTATGCTTGGACATGGTTTCAACCTACTTCCAATCTTGCAACATGGTCCTTCCAATGATTAGAGGGAAGAGGTGGTGAAGACCCTTCCTCTTTTTCTTACAAATTACATCAATGCCATGGATGAACTAGGAGTTAATTTCATGTTCAAGTAGATTATTAGGAACATACCCTAGTAATTTATAGGGCTGAGACATAATCCATTCAATCTTAATGACTAGGTAGTCTGGATAGAACCATATATCACCCATCATATCAACATATTTTTTGATCAGTGGATGGACTCTATGCATGGGAATACTTGTAATAGCCTCCACTATGGCTAGGTAGACATAATCACAAATAAATTACATATGGTTCTTATAATTTAGAGTAATGGTGGGAAATGGTAGTTTTTCCCTTCGAAGACCAATTTCTAATCCCTAGGAAGTTAATGGAGGCCAAAAGGGCATCTAGAAAGTATGAAAGCATATATAACTATTTGGTTGTCTTCCTTTTGATAGCAATGAACAACTTGGTGAGGAAGACACTAAACAAATCTCCAATTGGAGGGGTGAGCTTTTATTCCACCATGAAATACACATAAATGACCCAAATTTTGTTTACATAGGTAGTTGAGGGGGCTCCCATTACTCAATTTAATAGGGTCATGATTACCCTAATGCCCTCCCTAAAATAAAATATTGGGATCTTACCCTCAAAATCCTTAAAGATAAGGGGTCTTTGGTGCAACCAGAGCCTAAGGATGGTATTTAAGTTGTGTTTGGATGTCCATTCCTTGATTTTGGACAAGTCTATGTGGATGATTGGGAACTTTTAGTATTTTTAAAAAGCTATAGGGGAAATGTAAGCTAGATTCTTAGAATTACCTTCCCATATGATCCAATCATCATCTATACTATAATCAATAAATATAGGAGCAAGGATATATATGCAATGTAGTACCTCAAGCTTTACAATAGTATGATGAAGGATAGTCATTTGGATAATGACCAAGTCACAATGCATCCTACTCACCATGGTAATTCTTTGCTCCTATTTTGTGATGGGTTTTAATTCCTCCATGACTAAGAAGAGTTTAGACTGATTCGTAATGCCTGGTGAATTTAAGTCCACAACATCTAATTCAGTGTCTTTGAAGATACATCCCTCATTATTTTTTGATAGGTAAAGTTGTCTCTTCCTTTAATTACTACCTATGAGATGCCATGGTATCTATTCCTATAAATTTCTCACGTTTGATTGAAAATTAGTCTCTATATTAGTTATTCTTTCACTTACAAACACAATCAAGCTCTCTCTAGATCTAATTATAACTAATTGAGTTTTATTAGGTATTTTATACATATAATTTAGGGTTTTAGATATTTAATAGTGGGATATATCTAGACTCTAACTCATAAATGCTTTAAATTTGATTTGGACCATTTATTTTATACCTTCACATTTTTTAGCACACAAGATCTCTTATTTTGTCCTTTTTTTACTTGTGTGGTGCATGTGTGGCATCTATCTAGACCTTTCATGGAATTTTTCATAAATGCCTTTGAAAAATAGTTATTGACATTTAAAAATGCCTTCTTTTATTTCACTCTATTGTATTAGAACCCTAGATTAGCATAATTTATTGATTTTGATCCTAGCTCTCACTTATTTTTTGGGTCTTTGGCACTCATGCCTCATAAATATACCACTTGGCATCCTTGTGGGCCTTTTGAGTCACTTTGAAAATTCATCGGTGCATTCACACCATTAGATCATGGAGCATGATGAAGTGAAAACCATTAGATCATCTATAATTTTTGCGTCAAATGTGAATTCACCATGCATTGAGCCTGTGGTCTCTCATGATTATATTGAAAAGTATATGGTGTCCTCATGTCATTGGAGTATCTTCCCATGATGAAGCATGAATAATTGATCTTTAAAGATGCCCAAACATTTAGTTAGCATATTATTTAAGGTGGGACTTAGGATTAAATTACTTAAGTTAAGGTTTATTTTGTGTTTATTAAAGACAAAATAAGCATTAGGCTAAGAAATTTATACCCAAGTTTTTCAAATACATACAAAGGGGACTATGGCTAAATATCTTAGCCTAAAGTTTACACTATGTTAAATAAACACGATGTATACTTTGGGCAAAAATATTTATGCCAAGCCTATAAAACATGCTCAAAGGTGTTCAAACTAACATAGTGGTATAATAACAAATAGGATTTTATTGTATTTACAAACACATTAAAACTTTTAGTTAGAAACATTTGGTCTAAGATCTACATTACAAAGATCCTTTTAAAATAAAACTTAGTAAAAGTCTATAGTTTGAGGTTTAAGGTATTTAAACAAAATATGATGGGGACCTTAAAGTATAGATTTAGACTAGGCTTATTTTTCATATACTTAGACCATGAGACCATTTTTATTTTTTTCGATTGAAGATTTCCAGTGTTTAAGCATCTTTCAAGGGATTCTAGTCATTTATAAAGTAATTCACGAGCTTTCTATAAATATTTTGGAGTGTATTTTGATCTTGAGAAAAATTATTCATTATCTTAAATTTGATGTCCTTGTATAGGTCAAATACGTCCTTGTAGAAATCAAATGATAGTTGCATCAATGCCAATTTTAAGCTAGTGAAGTTTTTTATTTTATGGGATTAAATTTGATGGTCATGTGGGTGTCAAATACGTCCTTGTAGATGTTAAATGGTAATCATTTGAGCATAAAATTTAAGCTTAACAAATTATTATGACCCAATGTGAGAGTGACACTTGATACCTTCGTGGGGATTCCCAAGATCCCAAACCTAATTCACTCCATTAGATCAATATAGGTGATGAAGTGAGAGCTGTAAGATCATGATCTAAAAGGTTACTCATGATTGGTTGTTTCTATCAGGCAGGCCCCTTTGCTTTTAATCCTCAAATGTAAGGTCACTACATGTTGATCTTTTAGGCCTTCCATAACCCTTTGACCTTTCAACTATGCCTCACTCCATTTGATCAAGTCCTCATGGTGAAGTGAGAACTAATAGATGAAAGCTGAGGGCACAACTTTGTTGAGGACTACATGCCATTGGATCCTTTACCCATGAGGAAGTGTAGATTATTAGATATTTTAAGATGCATTTTATTTAATTCAAATCTTGGGTCTTTATCACTCTATTAGATCAAATATTATGATAAAATGAGGGCCCTTAAATCCTACTAGACGAAAGGAAGTTAAGTTAGGACCTATGGTGATATAAAAGACATAGGCTAAGGTGTTAAGGCTAAGGTCTCATTCGTATTAATAAATATGATAGGGCCTTAGGAATAATATTTTAGGCTAAATTATGAATTGAAAGGATTATACTAACATAAAATTAGATTCAGGAAGCCAAAGCTTAAACTAAGGTGTTAAGACTAAGGTATCATTTGTATTAATAAATATGATAGGGCCTTAGGATTAAAACTTTAGGCTAAGCTAAGAAATATTATAAGGACCCTACAAAATGAATATTAGTTAGGCATGCAAGGAACTTAAAAGGGGAAAAAAATAAAGGGGACCAAGCATTTTTAGACTAATTTTTAGTCATGTTAAAGAACATGACTAAATTTAGGATATCAAATCTAGGCTTAAGTCCAAAGTGGGTTTTAAAAGGTTCCTGCTAATTTATCTCCTGCAGGTATTTAAATTTGAATTGAGGTTTTTACCAGGGTTTTAGAACATGAATTTCTCAGGAGAAAACACCATATAACCTAAAACTAACAGTCATAAAGACCATTTATTAGTACTATTAGTAAAATTAACATAAAATATAATAAGTAATCTTGATTTTGATAAATTAGTTGATCTTCAAATTTTAAAAATGATCTTAACATGTCATATTTCCATGTTCAATTCTCAAGGTTTCTCAAGGGTCCCAATTTTCAAAAAAATGGGTGTATGTTGACCTCAATAAATGGTGACTAATGGGGGAACATAGAAATATGTTAAAACCTAGATACTCTAATTTAAATAAATAATTAGGTTATCCACTCCACTTGATCAATATCATCATCTAGATCGAATTATGATTGAAACAAACCTTTCACTTGTAGAGTTAGGGTCAAACATCAAGACATAGCCATAATATGTGTGTGCTTTGATTCCACTTACTATTTACCATAAGGTTTAAGAAACAACTTCTAGGTTTCATGTCCTTAATCATTAACACTTGACTTGAAGCATATTTAGATATCCACTAGGAATGATACTTTTAGCTTAGGTAAGACTTGGGAATTTCTCTATTGCTAGCTAGGCATCCATAACCCTGACATAGATGTCTTTGGCTCTACTCAAGGCCTTGCTCTACTGTCAGCTAAGTGTCTATAGCCCTTGTGGTGATTACTAGAATAACCTATGGCTAAAAGATTTTTATTTTGCATTGAATCCTTAATTTTGTATTTTATTTGGACTTTTATGCTTTTAGTAAGGTTGGGAGTCAAAATATC
Source organism: Torreya grandis (assembly GCA_037957365.1). Lineage (NCBI taxonomy): Eukaryota > Viridiplantae > Streptophyta > Pinopsida > Cupressales > Taxaceae > Torreya > Torreya grandis. The sequence continues at coordinate 256,158 of JARHVA010004697.1, read as the reverse complement.
TAGGTTTTATGATTTGGTCAAATGTTTGATTTTTAGAAAATCACATATGGCTACAACCATTATCCTAAGAAAGGATGTTGATTAAGTGTTATTATGGGTATACCATGATAATTTGAGATCTCACCCTACAAGTTAAAGTCTTTTTAAAACTAGTTTGAGGTCAAGACAATAGTCAGGTTATCATGAAATAATTAGATTTTTCAATTGGTCTTTACCAATTTCTCTATGTTATAATATTATGATTTACATTTTAGGACCATGGTCATCATATACATGGGGTTCACACCTACATTTCTAAATTTTGGTAATTTTTAAGAAAACTTCATACTTTGAGCTCAAGATTGCCTAAAAGGAATTATTAGAATCAAGGAACAAGGCAATAAGAAGGAAACACAAAACATAAAGTAGGAAATCAATAAAGCAAAGGAAATAAAAAAAATATATACATGCTTATGTACAAATAAGGGATAAGAAGGAAATAACTAGAAAGGAACCTAGCTAGCCCACCGACACTAAATCTAACCATATTATAATTTAATCCGTGTAAACCTTAGGATGAGTAGTAGAGAATTAGTGCTTGAGGTATTGCCCATTGGTGGGAAATGAAAACTCTACTCCTTGAAGATATTTGAGCTTAAAGATGTTATTTCCCAATGTTTTTGCTATCTAGTATGGGCCAATCCATAAAGGTGTTAATTTTACATGTTTGTCCTTAGGCTCAGATGCTTTGTCCCAAAGGAGAACTAGGTCTCCTTGTCTAAACACCTTAATCTTTGATCTTTTATCAAACCATCTCTTGACTATATTTTGATGTTAGCTAAAATTAGCAAAGGATTTCTCCCTAGAATCTTCCATCTAAATTATGTCCATCAATCTTGAGTTTGCTAACTCTTAACCCTCTTATATATATATATATATATATATATATATATATATATATATATATATATATATATATATATATATATATGTATATATATATATATGTATATATATATATGTATATATATATATATATGTATATATATGTATATGTATATATATGTATATATATGTATATATATATATATATATGTATATATATGTACATATATGTATATATATAAGAGACAGATATATATATGTACACACACACACAGAGACAGATATATATATATACATATATATATATATACATATATATATATATACATATATATATATATATATATATATATATATATATTACTAGATGAATTTGTATGTGGGTTGCTTAAGAGTGATAGGAAAGATAGGTTCTTGTCCATACACAAATAAAAATGGTGAGGCTCTTAAGGCTTGGTTGATTCTCATCCTATCAACCCATAGTGTAAATTTGAGGAGCTTATGCAAGGTCCTGGGCTTATCTTTAGTAGATTTCTTGATTACTTTCATTAGGTTTTTGTTTGTAGACTCAAAGAATCCATTTCTTTAGGGATAATGGTTTGATGAAAACTTTAGGTTAATGTCATTATCATAAGCCCATTCAATCATTTTATAGATATAAATGTATATCCATTACCACACACTAGCGAGACTGGAGTTCCAAACGTAGTATAGATGTTTTCATCCAAGATGCTGATCACTTCCTCAATCTTGCAATGTTTTCTGGCTATAATTTCATTACACCTTAAACAATAGTATATGGTAGTCAAGATATATTTGAGAAATTCAAAATAGTTAGGTTTGATTACCCCAAGAAAATATAACTCCCATTGAGAAAAGGGTTTGTCAACCATGAAAATTTATAGAGGCATTGCTACCTTTAGTTTTTAGGTGATAAAGACTTGACATGAGTGACATTCCATTACATGTTTATGAGCATCATTAAAAATAGTTGACCAATAATATATAGCTCTAAGAATTTTATGGGCTGTGGTTCTCCCAAATGGATGTCATTGCCCAGCTTTTTATGGAAGGTGCTCATAATTTGGGTGGCTTCTTCTTATGAGACACATCTCAAGTAAATTACTTAAAATTTTATTTTATACAAGACCCCATATTTGATCAAGTAATGGGATACCTTCAATATTAGGGCCCTTTTTTCTCCCTAGATAATCCTATAAGACAAGCACCATTAATTAGTAAATATATGATCAAATCATACCACACACTAGCTTGAATGTTTTACTAATCTACTTGCATAATACTTAACCTTGGGTTAGCATTAGCACTCATCTGGATCAATCCTTGGCTTCTTACCAATTTTTATATTTTCATATCCAAATTATAATCCTAAAAAAATTACATCCACTTACCTCTACATTCTCCCAATTCATTTTGACTTAACATAAGTTTAGTGGTAGGGTCAGGTAAGATAACATGCACCTTATTCCTAAGGATATAATTCCTAAATTTATTAACTGCCTTAACTAATATATATGCATGCTTATCAATTAATGAATAATTTAACTTGGCATTCTTAAGATTAGTTCTCATAAAATCTATTGGGTGATCACACCCTTCAATATTTTAAGTCAACACTATAGCCATAGTGTGGTCAGATGCAAAGGAATAAAGGTAGAAGTCCCTTGAAAAGTTAGGACTTATAAGGACTAGATCTTGGCTAATGGATTCCTTGATATCATTGAATGTCTTTCTAGATTATTCATTCCATGTGACATTAGCATCCTTCTTGAGCATGTCATTTAGTGACTTTACAATCTCTACAAATTTGGAAATAAACTTTCTTACAAAATTTATCTTACTAAAAATGGCTTTAGTTCTTTTTTACTATTTGAAGGCTCTATTATAGATATGGCCTCAACTATTTTAGGATCTATAGAGATAACATATTTGGTTATAATATGACCCAATAATTTTCTTTTAATAAAACAAAACATATTCTTCTTAGGGTTTAAGGAGATTACATACCTTCTACATCTCTAAAAAAACTGTTACAAGTGCATGAAGTGATCTTCCCTATTTTTAGAAAAATTTGTTATATCATCTATATAATATATATATATATACTAATAATAATAATAATACACTTATAAATCAGGCCTTGGAAGGCATGGTCCATAGCCTTCTTAAAATTAGCTCCTATATTGATTAGCCTAAAGGGAATCCTTTTATAATTAAAGGTTTCCCACCTTGTTTTGAAGGTTGTTTTCATCATGTCCTCTTTGTCAACCAATACCTGGTTGTAACCTAAAAATCCATCAAGAAAAGACATCATAGTTGAACCTGAAATGACTTGAATCACTTGGTTTATATATGGTAAGGGATAGTTGTCTTTTTTTGATTCTTTGCTCAAGTTTTTGAATTCAATACAAAGTCTAATTTCACCATTCTTCTTCCTAATGGACACAAAACTAGCCACCTAGGTATAATGCCTAATGGGGAAGACTATCCTAGCATCTAAAATTCTCTTAACCTCTTTAAAGATCATTAGTTCTAAGATAGGATTTATAGGACTCTATTTCTTCTTGAATGGTTTATAGTTATCTTTAAAGGGGATGGTTTGAGTGATGACCCTAGGATCAAATATCTTTAAGTCATCATAAGACCATGTTATGATATCCTTCTATTAGGTAAGGATCTCTTTTGCTTTTTGGTTTTTAATGTTTGTGTAGGCTTTCCCAACATTTGCTAGTTGGGGTTGATCTTGGAGACCAAGATAAACAACATTATAATCTTTCCCACTTATCTCAGGAACCTTATAAACTTCATCCAAATTGTCTTGATCAAATATTCTTTCTAAAGTAATCATCCCCTTAAGGATCTTATTGTCATTCAACTGAATGACTTTGCCATCAAACTTGTCCTACTTAGATGCATTTTCATTATTCTCATCAATAATCTGAGCATTAAAGGCTCCAAAATTGGTTATGAAATCCAATATCCACTGATCATCATTGAAAACTTGAAAATGGTTGATATTATCAAGCACTAAAGGACAAAGTATCAAATCAATGCTAAAATTAGGGGAATCTTGATTGGGTATGAGGTTGGTTGTAGCAGATGCTAACTCATCATTAATTTGGTTTTCCTCTCTTGGGATGGAGGTAATGTTAAAATCATCAAAGGACTAAATAAAATCCCAAACCTTGAACTTATACCTATTAAGATATGAGATCTTTCATTGGGATTTACTTCTTACCTAGTTGACCACTAGTTATAAATCCCCATAAACTAGCAGTTCTTTGACCTTATTCTTTATATAAAATTGTAAACCTAAGATAAGGGCTTCATATTTAGCAATATTTTTAGTACAAATGAATTAAATCCTATAATAAGCCTGGTAATTTCTATTAGTAGGACTAGTTAAGACAACACCAACACCTAATCTAACATTACACCTAACACTGTCAAAATGCAATTTCCATACTCCAAGAAGAACATGAGCACTCTTAGGATCACATAACTTATCAGTATCTAAGGTGAAAATCCCTAAGTTTTATTCAATTATGTTTACCCTCTTGTTCATATCATTATATTTTGTTATCATGTGTTTCATCCTTGGTTCTCTCTCAACCTTGATTAGATTAGGGATTCTCTTCCAAGGTAGCCACAAATGTGAGACATCTATGGACATGTAACCATTCAAAGCTTTGGTCCACTCCATAATTAAAAATATTCCATAAACATCAATTATATAAATAACTTGAATATCAATGAATTTTTGTACCCTAGGATCAAAAACTAACTACATGTGAACATTTAAAAGTTCCCCAATTACCTTGACTTTAGATTTGTCTAATTAACTTATAACTCTATCAGAATTAATAGGAGTTAATAATTTTTTTTTGTATATACCTAATATAATAATTTTTTTAGAATCACCAAAATAAAATAATTAATTATGTAAGTTCTTACCAAAGATCCTGACAAATGAACAAGAAAGGAGGAGATTCAACCTTGGATTTATGCACAATCACATTGGCATGATTAACCTTGGGTGGGTTATTTGACTTCTTTGAAAGAGATTATAGTAGGAGGTCCATTTTATATATAATATACTTAAGTTCATGTAAATAAATATTATCATTTATCTTCTTCATATCTGAAACTATATTGTATCCAATTTTAGAAGAACTAGGAATATCAATGTTAGGTTTATAAGTACTCCCTTTTAATGGCTCAAGATTGTTATTTGCGGAAGTGTCTAGAGGAGTTATAAAATTATTTAGAGTATTTGAGGTAGTTAAGGGATTCCTCTTCTCCTTATTCCTCAATGGATAGGTATTATTCAAGAACTATTGAAAGTCTTGGATCTTCTCGGGGATCTCATTAGGTTCATTCTCTTCCTAGAAAGGGAGATCAAAAGTATCTACCATGAAGGCTTGGTCAGATGACTTGGATACCAATTTACCTATTATTAAACACTTCAAATGTACCTAAATCCTCTTTTAAATCCTCAAAAGCTTTATAAAATTATATATAATCAATTTCACCATGCTTGATCATGTAGTGTACTCTATAATAATTAGGTAATGCAAAATCAATGAGGTTCATGTCCATGGTCTTCTTTTCATAAGATGGCTCATTATTCCTATTATTATGAAAAATATAATTAAAATATATTATTTGGCATATTATACCTTTGAAATGAGAAGTTCCTACCTGATCCCTCATAAGTATTTCTAAATTATTTTTACAAATGAAGAAAATTAGTACTCAACTTTTGTACCATTTTTAAGATAGATTCATTCTCATTTTTAGAATTTTCAAAATTATGTACCTAGTTATTATTAGCACCAAAAATTGGTACCAAATATCTTTGTTTATTTGTATTTAATCCATTAGTATGAGTATTTAAGAAGCTTAAGTTCTGATTGGGAGCATCATGACTCAATGGAAACTGATTTAAGTTTGGGATTTGGTTTAATGTTGGGATATTTTGGTTATTGTTAGGGAATAGGTTCATCATAATAATCTATGGGTTGATGTTAGGCATAGATTATGCCAATTTCTCTTGGGTTTTCATCTAATCATTGATGGTTACTACCTCAAAATAGGCCCTAGATAATGAAGTTATAGTTGGCATGAATCTCTTCAAAAATATGGAGGTCATGGGATCGATTGCATCCTTGTAGATTTATAAAGCTAAGACATCATCATGATTATATGGATTTATGGTCTTGCTATACATTTTCTAAAATATAGCATTAAAGGACCTAATAATATGAACTACATCCCTTCTAATTATGGTGAATTGATGATAAATGACATAAAGACTGATAATCTTACCAAATTGGTCTATAAAAACTTCAGTGAAACCATCCCAACTAGTGATGTAATTATTAGGCAAGTTTAAGAACCATACATAATCATCATCCTTATAGGTAAAGGGAAACAACTTGCAAGCTACATCTTCATGTAAAACATTCAACAACCTTAATGTAGCTTTAAAAGACTTAATGTGTTCTTCAATAGTTTTAATACTAGTTGGACTAAATGTAGGAAAATACATCTTAGGGTTATGTGGGAGATCATGTACCAAACCTAGCACATTAATTGAAGACTCTCCCAACCAAGCCATACTTGAATAAAATTTGGAGGCAAGGGTACCTTGGTGAGCTGAAGTTTCAAAATATTTGGGCCTCCTACGTCTACCTTTGTTACATCTAGATTTTATGTGGACCTTAAGTTCAAGAAAAGGTTCCCTTGTCTCTGAGTGTAATTTGGTTTGAATATTTGGCAATTCCAACTTGAATGTTGAGAATACTATTTAAAATATAATATATTAGGATAATTTTTATAAAGAACAATGATTAGACTTGCACATTAAGCTTATTTTTCAAAGATTGCTTAAAGAATAGTAAAAGATGTTGATATTTGCCAAAAATAGTTCAAAGATGTATCTAATTATGTTAATACGATCTATATTTACATGTTTAAGCTCAAATTAACTCATATCTATGAAAGATATGCCAAAATATGATCAAAACAAGCCATCATAACCTCAAATACTATGAATTTTCAAATTTCAAGTTAAACTTACTAAAACCAAGAATAAAACCTCAAAGAACCTTGATCTTTGCCTAAGAAAGCATAAAGATATGTCACAGGCTGTAAAGATCAGTGATATTTATACTTATAAGCAAATAATTAACTTAAAATACAAAGGTACACTAATATTAGATCAAAATAAACTAAGACTAATAAAGATTCAAAGAATTCACAAAGAGAGGCCCTCCTTCTAACACCAATAGAAACACCTTGTTGATGCCTCTAAATGGACCATAGGGGTTTTTAGTGTTCAAAGAACACTTCTCATTTTAGAATTATAGGAATTAAAATCATGAGTATCAAGTTGTGGTAACTTGATGTCACCTATTATGAAATAGTGGTAGAGATATGCATTTGTGTTCCACAAATTTATAATGAGTGATGTTTGGGAGCCATCATGGTCTATTCTTTGTGAATTATAGAGAATCTATGTTAATTATTAGTGAATTGTGATATGAACTTAAGCTATAAATCAATCTAGGTGTATATTTATAATGAAGCAAAAACTAAAATGATTTGGTGTAAAAAGGGGGTAAAGAGAAGCATAAGGCATAAAATAAATGAGTGATTGTCAATCATAGTTTCAAATATCATGAAAATCCATCAATTTAAATTGAGTATTCATTCAAACCAATATATAATGTAAAATAGCCTAAGCTCAAATTTCACTATATACCAGGAAAAATTCAAAGTATAATGTAAAGAGTCACAAGTAAGAACTAGGTCTACTATTAAAGATTTACAACTATAATCAAATAGTATTTGCACATCTGAATACAAATTAAAATGAAGTGAATCAAAACCCAAGATCCTCCAACTAATCTAGAACATGCACAAAATAAAAACCTTGTGATTAGAAAATACAACATAGAATTCACAAAAACTATTCAAATCTAAGACATAAAACTAGCAATTGGGAGAAAAGCTATCTTAGCAATTGACATATCAAATATGGAAAGTATTTGCAGAACACCTTGATTATATGAATTGATTTAAGTATATATAATTTACTCAAAATTATCTCTTTACTAGATGGTGATGCATTCCTTTATAGAAAGATTAGGCAATATACTAATTAGTTAAAATATACAAGTGTACAAAAGATAAGGATAATTGTCCTTCTCAGGATGGTTTTAGAATACACTTATTTTCTACAATTAGACTAACCTAGGGTAAATAGGCTAATATAATAACATATGCCTTAAAAAAGAATATTATTATTCTAAATATTAAAATGTTTTTATGAAAGGAATATTAATTGGTTGGTGGGCCCATTACCCTTGAACTCTCCTACTAATTCTATAGAAATTCCATTACCTTCTAATGTGCTCCTTGATAATATCAGGGTCCATTGCTAGCTTCATGAGGAAAATTTCTTCTTGATTAACAAGGTCATCTAAATACCTACCATCTCTAGCCATGGTCTCCTTTATGCTCTTAGACTCTATAATATTTTCCTTAGCATTAAAGATCATATCTAAAATTCTTCCATTACCCCTACTAGATTGGCCTTGGCTTTTGTTCTTGACTAACTGCATTACCAAAGTGACTCTATGCTTGAATTTAGCTTCATAAATGGCTCTAAGGGCATCAATCTTGGTAATATTCACCAACATGGAACCCAAGAGCTACTCATTCTTAGTGATCAATTCCTTGTCATCTCTTAGGAACCTATCCAAATTTCATATCCACACACTTAGGCCTTGGATTTTGTCAATTACTATCCCTAATATGGCATTTATATGGGCCAAGTTGTTAGATTTAAACTTAGGAATATTTTTCTCAATCCGTATGTTGCTAAGATCCCTTGATTTGGTCTCTACCTCTTGCTACTCAATTATCATTTCCTTGGCTACTTGGATTTTTTGTCTTAGTGCATCTTGCCTTAACTTCATGGTATATAGAGATACAAACATGTCAAATAATGAGGCTTCAAACATATCCAAAATGGCATTAGGTATAGATAAAATTTACTTTGTCTCAAGGTTCTTCTTCTCCTTCTCTAAATTATGGATCCTCTTCTTCATTCACCTAATTCCAACATTAGCTTGAGCTAATTGGGTGTCAAGTAAAATTTCAACATCCTCTTTGTGGATAGGATGCTCTCCTAGTTGTTATACCTCAATAGAGTTTAGGCTAAGAAAAGGTTCCACCTTGTGAAAGGTGAATTATTTAGTTCCTACCATGGCCTTCTTAGTGGTGACCCTTTCCAATCCAGTTGTCTCTAGATTAAATTAGATAGTTGTGACCAATTTTGTGAACTTGGGAGTTTCTAGGATCTCAATTCCTATGTTACCTTATTCTCCAAGAGCATCCATCCTCTTGCCTTTGGGTCCTAGAGTGATCACAATTATTACTTATTATTATTCCTTTACTAAAGCCCTAATTCATGGCTTAATATCATCATGTACTTAAATATTAGAAAATTTTGTTATGGCCCATGAATGGGAGAGAGAATGGATATTTTGTAGTTTCCCATAAATAAATTAGTCTGGGATAACTTGTCCATGAATGGGGAATTCATACTCAACATATTTATATCATTTGTGGGGTGAGAGATGGTTAATCTTGGTCTATTTGACCTAATAGGGATCACATCCAACTCTTCCTTCCTCTTATCTTTAGGATCCATTGGGACCATATCAAGATCAAGCTCTTTTAATTTATCTTCTCTAGGTTCCCCTACTTGGATTTGGGCTTCTTCAATATATTCCTCTTATTTATCTATGTCATATGCCTCTACAATTTCTTTGAGAGCACCTTAAAGGGTCTTATCAAGTTCTAAGGAAATCATATCTATATATTAAACTAGGGAGTGTGGCCTTTGTGGCATGGTTGAGGATGAGGTTCTATCTCTAGGTCTCTCCTCTAGCTTCTCCTTACCATGACCTTGTTCAATTTACTTTTGTATAATTTTCCCTTGCTCTTCTAGTTTCTCCACTTGAGGTTATTCTTGAGATGTCCCAGATGGACTAGGTAGCAAGTGATACTAGAGAGGATGCATTTTCCATGTCTCTCTTAATGGATTATCATCTTTTGTTAACCTATGCTCTAGCTTGATGTTGTGTTGTTTGATACTATCCAACAATTCTTCATAGTTCTTGGCTTTAATGTAAATGGTGTCATGAACACCAAGATGATGCATATACTCAGGCTTGGTATATTCTTCTCCTTTAGATGATTACTTAATATGTTTTTAGGGTCCCACATTTTGAGATCATCAAGTTTAAACATAAATTAGTCCCTATGATTGGACATGATTTCAACCTACTTCCAATCTTACAACATAGTCCTTTTAATGGTTAAAGGGAAGGGGTGGAAAAGACCCTTCCTCTCTTCCTTAAAAATTCCATCAATGCCATGGATGAGCTAGAGGAAATTTCTTGCTCAACCAACTTGCTAGGAACATACACTGGCAATTTATAGGGATGGAACATAATCCCTTCAATCTTAATGACTATGTAGTCTAGAAGAACCAGATGTCACCCATCATCTCAACATATTTTTTGATCAATGGTTTGAATCTAGGCATGGGAATTCTTGTAATAACCTCCACTATGGCTCAGTAGACATAGTAACAAATAAACTACATATGGTTCCTATACTTAAATATGTGTAATTTATATTAATGGTGAGAAATGGTAATTTTACCCTCTAGAGATCAATTTTTAATCCATAGTAAGTTGATGGAGGATAAAATGGCATATAATAAGCATGCCATCATATATAAATATTTGGTTGTCTTCCTTTTGATAATAGTGAGCTTTTTGGTAAGGAAGACACTGATCAAATCTCTAATTGGAGGGGTGAGCTTTTCTTCCACCATGAAATACAGATAGGGGACCTAGATTTTGTTTACATAGGTGGTTGAGGGGGATCTCATTGTTTAGTTTAATAGGGTCATGATCACCCTGATGCCATCCCTAAATAGAACTCTTAGGATCTTACCCTCAAATTCCCTAAAGATAAGGGGTCCTTGGTGTTACCAGGGTTTAAGGATGGTATCCAAGTTATGTTTGGAGATGCATTCCTTGATTTTGGACAAGTTGATATGGGGGATTGAGAGCTTAGAGTATTTTAAAAATATATAAGGGAAACATAAGATACTTTCTTAGATTCCCTTCTAGATGATCTAATGATTACCTATCTTACAATTAACAAATATAAGAGTAAGGAAATCTATGCAATGTAGTACCTCAGGGTTTACAACAACATAGTGAAGGTTTGTCATCTAGATAGCAACCAAGTCATAATGCCTCATACTCATCATGGAATTTATATACTCTTTTATGATGGGTTTATTTCATCCACATCAAAGAAGAGTTTAGACCAATTCTTGATGCTTGGGGAATTTAGGGCCACAACATCCAATTTAGAGTCTTTAAAGATACATCCCTCATTATCTATTGAGAGGTAGCATTTTGTCTCCTCCTTCAATTAATACTTGTGAGCTACCATGGTCTCTATTCCTATAAATTTCTCACACAAAATTTTAAATTGGTCTCTATAGTAGCTCTTCTTATTTAAAAAAATAATCAAGCTATATTTGGATAAAATTGTAACCAATTAAGTTCACTTGGCTCACTTTTATGTAGGGTTTAGGGTTTTAGATCTTTAATGATATCATATATCTTGAATCTAGCTCATACATAATTTGGATTTTATTTGAACCTTTGCCTTTATACCTTCACATTTTTTAGCCCACAAGATCTCTTATTTTGTCCTTTTCTACTTGTGTGGTGCCTATGTAGCATGAGTCTAGACCTTTCATGGAATTTTTCATAAATGCCTTTGAGTACTAGCCATTAGCTTTTAAAAATTACCTCTTTTATTTTTTTCCATTATATTAGAATCCAAGATTAATATGAACCATTGATTTTGATCCTGGTTCTCACCTATTTATTGGCTTTTTGGCACTAGTGCCTCATGGTTATGCCACTTTACATCCTCATGGGCCTTTTAAGTCCCTTTAAAAATTCATCAATACATTTGTGCCAAGGTATAATGAAGCATGATTAAGTGAAAAAGATTGGATCATCTATCAGTTTTGCCTCAAATGTGCTTTTGCCACACATCAAACCCATGGGCTTGCATGATTCCATTCAAAAGTCTATGAGGTCCTCCCACCATTATATCATCTTCTTATGATGAATCATGAATAATTGATTTATAAAGATTCCCAAAATTTAAGTTAGAATATTATTTAAGGTGGGACATAGGCTTAAATTACTTAGGCTAAGGTTTATTTCATGTTTTTTAAACATGAAATAAAACTTAGGCCTATAAATTTATACCTAAGTTTTTTGAATCCATACAGAGGGGACTATGGCTAGATATCTTAGGCTAAATTTTATATTATGTTAAATAAATATGATGTATAATTTGGGATAAAATACTTATGCTAAGCCTCTAAAACATGCTCAAAGGGGTTCAAAATGACATAGTGGTCTAATAACAAATAATATTTTATTACATTGACAAACACATTGAAACCTTTAGTTAGAAACATTTGGTCTAAGATCTACGTTATAAAGATCCTTTTAAAATAAGACTTAGTATAAGTCTATAGTTTGAGGTTCAAGGTATTTGAATAAACTATGATGGGGACCTTAAATTATAGATTTATGTTAACTTTATTTTGCATTTACTTAGACCATGAGACCATTTCCATTTTTGTAGATTGAATATTTCCAATGTTTGAGCATCTTTCAAGTGATTTCGATCATCTATAAAGCAATTCATGAGCTTTATAGAAATATTTTAGAGTGTATTTTGATCCTAAGATAAATTATTCATTATCTTAAATTTTATGGCCTCATGGAGGTTAAATACATCCTTACAGATGTCAAATCATGGTCGCATGAATGTCAATTTTAAGCTAGTGAAGAATTTGATTTTATGGGTTTAAAATTGATGACCGCATAGGCATCAAATACATCCTCATAAATATTAAATGATGACCATGAGAGTGTCAAATTTAAGCTAAAAAAATTCATATAACCCAATGTGAGAATGCCACTTGGCACCTTCGTAGGGCTTCCTAGGATCCTAAACCTAATTCACTCCATTGGATCAACATCAAGGATTAAGTGAGAGCCATATGATCATGATATAAGATATTTCTTATGATTTATTTTTTATTGGGTGGGACACATTTATTTTAGTCCTTTAATGTAAGGTTACTACATGTTGATCTTATAGGCCTTCCCTAATACTTTAACCTTTTAATTATGCCTTGATTTGTCTGATCAAGTCCTCACAGTGAATTGAGAACCATTGGATGAAGGATAAGGGAAATTTTTTATCAAGTAATTCATGCCATTGGATCCTTTTCCCATGATGAAGTGTGGATTATTATATATTTTAAGATGTATAATTTTTAAGTCAAAGCTTAGGTCTTTCTCACTCTGTTGGATCAAATACCATGATAAAACAAGGCTCATTAGATCTTAAAATATGCAAGGAAGTTAATTTAAGACCCACAGTGATATAAAATACTTAGGCTAAGGTGTTAAGTCTAAGGTCTCATTTGTATTAATAAATATGATGTAGCCTTAGGATTAAAATTTTTCACTAAATTATGAATCAAAAGGATTATGCTTTAAAACTTTAGGCTAAAATATGAATTAAAAGGATTATGCTAACATAAAATTAGACTCAGGGAACTAGAGCTTAAGCTAAGGTGTTAAGACTAAGGTCTCATTTGTATTAATAAATACAATGGGGCCTTAGGATTAAAAGTTTAGGTTAATCTAGGAAATATTATAAGGACCCTAAAAAATGAATATTAGTTAGGCACACAAGTAACTTAAAAGGGGAAGACAATAAAGGGGACCAAGAATTTTTAGACTAATCTTTAGTCATGTTAAAAAACATGACTAAACTCAGGATATGAAAGTTAGGCTTAAGTACAAATTGGGTTTTAAAAGGTTCCCATGAATTTAGCTCCCACCAGTATTCAAATTTAAATTAAGGGTTTTACCAGGGTTTTGAAACATGAATTTCTTAGGAGAAAACACCATGGAAATTACAACTAAATGTCATAAAGGCCATTTATTAGTAATTTTAGTCAAAATTAAAAAAAAACATAATAATTAATCTTGATTTTGATAAAATGGATGATCTTCAAATTCTACAAATGATCTTAACATGCCATATTTCCATGTTCAATTCTCAAGGTTTCTCAAGGGTCCTAATTTTCAAAAAAATGGGAGTATGTTAGCCTCAACATGGTCATTAAATTAGTCTCTATTAGGGATATGGATGATTAGTTGGTACTATATAAATGCTTAGATTGGAATCAAAGGTATATATGTCTAGGATATGGATCCCTAGATAACAACAATATAATGTTTGGCTTCCCAAAACTTTATGTTTTAAAGCTATTAAAATTTTAGAAAAAGGGGACAAAGAAACCTCAAATTTTATCCAATATTTTTTAAAACTCTCAAAACAATCAGAAATAATTTTCACAAAATCATACACACTATGATAAATGAAAATGGTTAGTATGTTACATGGACATGTTAAATCCTCTTTCCTTTTCTATGATTTATTTATTCTCTTCTTTTAAAGTCTATAATTTTGTCATGATGTATGAACCATGAATTATGGGTTATAAAATACTCTAGATTGTTTCCTCACTGAGTCACCATTTTTATGACTAAGACCCTCCCATTTTCAAAATTTTAAACTAGAACAACTTTAGTTAAAAAACCCCTTGTTCATGTATTATTTTGAATAATTAGTCTATGTCCAAGCTATGAATCATTATCTTAAGTTTAAGTTATAATTGAGGTTGACATTGAATTATTATTATATATATTTGGATTTCAAACACAATAATCTATCAAAACTAAGTTTTGATTTTAGTGTGGACTAACTAAGCTAACTACATGTTTTTTAAAGGTTACTTTACCTTTTACAGGTTGTCTTAATTTTATATGTTGACATTAATTTTTCCACACATATTTTTTGTGCCTAAACAATCATCAAATCTAAGAGTGGAAAACATTATAAGTGTTTTGTCTATCTAATTTAGGAAGATTTCTCCCTTGTAGATCAATCATCAAGGTTATAAATGTATTTTCATTCCAACAAGAAAGAACCATCCACATATCTTAATATTATCTATCCAAAACATATATATATATATATATATATATATATATATATGTATGTATGTATGTATGTATGTATGTACATTTCTAAGTCCATCTAGGCACTTGAGCAAGAAATAGACATTCATGTGTCACCATCCTACTTACTCATGACTTATGCATAAAAGGACTAAGGTATGTGGTTGCTTGACTACTTGAGTCAATGAGATCATTATATGCATCTTAATCCTATTCATTTATTCCATGCATAGTAAATAGATAAAATTTATAGAGATATGGATAAGTGAAAATCATCCATATGTTTCTATCCCACTCATCCATGACTCATAGGTCTAATTATAGAGTATAGAGTTTCTCAAGAAAATAGATAAGTGATGATTATCCATGTGTCACCATCTCCTTAATCCATGACTAATAGGTCCAAGTATAGAGTAAATATAATATTGAGAAAGTGAAAAAGTGAGATTAATAAATACATCACCATCCCAATCATCCATGATTGATAGGTCCAAGTATAGAGCTTCTAAATAAGGTGGATAAGTGAAGACTATCCATATGTCAACATTTCATTCATCTATAACCTATACACAATGAAACAAGTTAAAAAACCAAAAAATTGAGTATATAAGTGTGGTTCATCCATGTGTTTACATCCCACTAATCCATGGATAATATTAAATATAAAAAACCATGAATTGGAGTGATTAAGTGAATAAAGGAATTCAAGCCACTCATTTGCATCATGTCAAGTTAAGATCAATGACCAAGAACAAAAATATCAACTCTAAATGATTAAGAAATAAGAGTCTATGTGTCATCTTCTAAATAACCTAGTGCAAATAAAGAAGTATACATTCTACTTAATAAAGGTGATGACATGTGTCATAATAGATGACTTAGTAATTTGACTAAATAATAAAATGCAACAAAAACATGCCACATGGTGAATGACCCTACAAAACATGACATCAAAAAAAAAATCAAATTCAAAATATAAGATATGGGTAGTGAATACTTTGTATATAATTAATTGACATGAATGAAGTATTTTGGAAATGAATGTTCACATTCAACTAAATAAATTACATACTTAGTCCCAAAATATGAGAAAAAAACATACTTACTACTTGATATTTCTATGAACTTCTATCAAAATCCCTTGTAAATAAAATCCTAAGCTTCATGAATTCACATAATATTATACAAGATTTAAGATGGAATTTTCAAGAATTAATATTGTTAAATCAAAGTTTAGTTTTGGTGGTAGAATAAAATATATTGATATGATGTTCAATTTCAATGTATTGAATCAAAAATTATATAATTATACATTAATATTATAGAGGTGGATGCAATATAACCTTAAAAGGAATAATAATAGTTGTATTTATAATATTAGGAAAATATAGATGGTTTTCTGGCAACAAAAGTGGTGGGACAACACAATGTGGTCACCAAATTAGAGTTATTTACTTGCATAAATGCACTTTTAAATTTTTTTGTGGATAGGGAATTTTATGCAAACATCATTTAGCATATCAACATCTATACCATTGTGGATTACATGTATATGAAGGATATTGCAACATATTATCAATTTCTATCCTCTAACATGATATTCAACTAGTTAGTTATGGATGCTTAGTTAGTCAAGAATAATGTCAAGGAAACAATGAAAACATGGGAAATAAAACTGAATAACTTTGTGTTCACAACTTAAATCATTAATAATCTAATTTTTATATTTAGGCTCATAATTTAAATCTTCACAATCTTATTGAATAAATATATGGCTTCCTTAACATTAACTATGTAATAAAAATTTGGGTCCCTCTCTTGGAAATTGTTTTGAACATCAAAATAATGCTTGATTTTGGAGTAATTATTAGTTTTAACCTAAAATATCAGATGGGAAAGGTATAGAATAGGCCTAATAGACATTTTTAGATGACGGCATGTCTACTGGACATATTAAAAACTATTATCACTACTCTTAAGGAAGAACCATGGATACCTTCATTTCAAAATATTAAGAACAAAATTTGTGAAGATCATATTATCTTCCACATATACATGTTTAGAAAGAAAATTCAAAGGATAACAAACCTTTTCCACCCCATAGTTTACAATGCCATAAATAGGCAACCTATGAATAGGTTATTAGACCACATCAAAAGGAAAATTAAGAATATGGGAGATTATTGGTTCTATAATGATCACACATTAATTAAAATTGAAGGATCATTTGAATCCTCATTCCTACCTTATTGGATCCCAAAAAAGATAACCAAGAAGGAGAAATAACTCCACCATATCATAGTGTGGATCATGATTTAAATTTGTCCAGAATAGGTTCCATTCATAAAATACACCTAAGTATAGGTAGGTATAAATATACATTATTGTAAAATATTCATCAAAATTCCAAGCACAAGAATCAATTTAGCATGAATAAGACTGACATTAGGCATTGGGATCCTATAGAGGTAATTTCCAAATCTCTTAAGTATTATGAAAATACAAAAAATATAAGGTACAAGCATCAAACATATATACATGACCCAATATTCTTGATTTCACTTGATGATTTATAAGTCTACAAGTGAATGCAGTTAGTCAATATTTCTGAGGGTAGCATAAACAATACAATATGACCCTTATATTACTCTATAAGAGGCTAGAGAGATACATAAATAAGATGAGGTAACCTCTAGGGTAGAAGATACATTAGCTGAGATAAACCAACATATATAGACAAACATATTTAGAGGTTTCCCAATGCCCCCAAGTGCCACTCTTCCAACCTTATCATTATATATGGAGACACTTTCAATTCTCAAGAGATCCATTCCTCTTGATTCTTTACCAAAGTCAATCACTAATGCTCCTCCTCTAATAGTCACATATAAAAGGAATAAAAAGACTCTTGGACACTCTACAAGATCGAAATATCATAGGAGTGAGGGAAATATCACCAAATCATGAAAGTGTGCCTTCAATTTTTTGTATGTTTAAATCGAATAAGGTGATTAAAGAGAGTATATTAGACTATGTAATCTTGAAGTAGATGTAGTGAAAGGATAGATTGAAGATCACCCTCCATTCTCTTATTTCTCATAAAGTGTGAAAATCACATGCCATGAACATAGCTAGCATAACTTTTGCTACTATTAAATAGTCCACTAGAGAAGATAGTCCCAAGGATTCCCCTACTACCATATTTATATCTACATTGATTTATACCAATAATATGGGTGGTTTTACAAAAAAGGATTATATAAATGTAAAATCAAATGAAATATACACTTCAATTATTTCTACTAAAATAGGTCTAGGGAAAATTGCTCTTCCTAATAATGCTCTAACAAATGAATGTTATAGTTCATATTCCTTAGATAATTTTACCATTGAGTCCATAAAAATTCTATAACAATTTTCATTCACCCAAGATGCATTAATTTATCCATGAATTTCCACTACTAATCAATGTACCATAGGAAATAGGGTATATTTTGAGAACTTAGTTTTAAATCCACTATTACACCTGATTAATACTAGTATGGACTTCCACTTAGTTGGGGATGCTCATTACAGAGGAAACCCAAGTAGAGACCTTAGTAGTCTCTATACATAATAACCTATAACTAACCAAGTACATTTTAAGAATTTCCCCATTAATAAAGAGTACAATATGGATAGAGGATTTGTATATGTTTCCTAAACCCACTACATCCTCTAATCCATCTTCCATGGCCAATATTCCATGTGAAATGTTGATGGGACCACCAAGTGACCTTTCAATCCCTACTTCTTCATCTCTAGTCAAGGCTACTATGTAGATTCTCATGTTCCTCCCTTCATAGATATAATAGTTAGAGCAAGAAGTCTCAACAAGGAAATATTTAGCTATCATAGAACAAACAAAATTTTCCATGTAATGTGATAAAGTCATCAATACATTAAAAATAGTGAATAAGAAGAAAATAATGGTTGAGGGTAATCCTACTAAACTAGAGAACTAGAGCAATTATTTTCATTGAAAAAAGAAAAGGAAAAATAAGACCAAAAAATATGGATAAATTTTAAGAGGACCTTATTGTAATGATTGATGTAACTGGAGGTATTTTAAATCAAATTTTAAGGGGATTGAAATTATACAATAAGATATTATAGGATTAGAATGCAATCAAAGCTCCCAAATACATAATTAGTACTGTTTAGAATTTTGAGAGGAATGTATACCATATTTTTAGGTTTATCATGTTATCAAGAGCTAATCCCCAACTACTTTTGGGATACATGGGTAAGGTTAATGAATCAATGAAAGACTAGGATGTGAAGTTGATATTAATTGGTAAAATTACTAGAAAAAATCAATTGTAATTTTCCATCCAATACCATATTAATAATGACAAAAACAAATCCTCTTCCCATGTGTCTATAATGTACTATCATCCTACTTGAATACACTCTTCACTATGAAAATTTGGTGCATTTTGAAAAAAAACCACCTGAGCATCCTCTCCAAATGAAAGAGACATTGATGTTATAGTATAAAAAATATACATGAGATTAAAAAAATCTATAAAATCATATCAAATCATATATAAATTAAAAAATAAATATTAATGTGAGATGAAATCAAATATGTAAATTATATTAGTATAAATGTAATATAATATTAAATTAGGTATCTATGTGTTATTTTAATCACAAAATACAAGGACCAAAAGAATACTCTAGCAAGGGGTTAAATTTCACAGTCCATCATCCATCTTTCCATAATTAAACATTGTCCTTCAAAATTTAAGTCAATTCATATTTAAATGATAAATTATGTATAATGTAATAAATAGATATCAACACATATTTAATTCTAGTCTAACAAGAAAATTTATAGCCCACTTAAATTTACCCCTTTCATCCCATGTAATTTTAAACATATTTCCATTCGGTCTGCAAATTATGGTTTAAAAAGTTGAAAAATGTTAGTCAACTATGAAATGTAACCCATCTAAAGTGAACTAGTAGAGAAATGAAGGCACAAAATTAGTAGACAAAGAAGTGGAAAAATGTTAATGTTTAAAAGAGGTCACTTTGTGGGAGCTTTAAGGTAATCATTGATATTATTTTTGTGTTGTGACAACCCCATCCCACCATCCCCCATTTTCAAATTTTCAAATGAGGACCCACTTGAGTTTGAATACTCCATTTTCATGTCTTATGTTCAATAAATCAATCTAGGTCCAAGTTATGAATCATTATCTTAGGTTTGATTCAGAATCAATGTTCACATTGAATTATTATTATATAACTTTAGATTTTAAATATAATCATTTATTAAAATCATGTTATGATTTTATTTTAGATTAACTGAGATAATTGGGTGTCTGTCAAAAGCTAATTTGTATTCTATATGATGTCATAATTTTATAGGTCATCACTATTTTTTTCCAAATGTGTCTTTTGTGCTTAAATAATCATCAAATCTAAGAATGGTAAAACATTATGTGTATTAAATATCTGAGTTAGCAAGATGTGACATGCATATTTATCTAACTCCCTTCTGGATCAACCATCAAAGTTTCAAGTATACTTTTACTCAAGAAAGTGAGGAATGTATATCTTTCTTGATCCTATCTATCCACAACATATACAAAGTTATAATTTTGTTTAGGCACATGAGAAAGTGAGAGCCATTCTCATGTCACAATCATGTTTACTAATAGATTATACATAAAAGGGTTAAGGTACAGAGCTACTTAAATAATCATGTTAATTATATGATGCCATGTGTCTTGATCATATTAACTTGTTCCTTACACATTAAAAAATTTAATTACATAACTCTAGAAAAGAGAGGACCATCCACATGTCACCATTCTTCTTATTCATAAATAACTAGTCCAAGTACAAAGTAAAAATATTTTCAATCAAGTAGATAAGTGAGGATCATCAATGTCTCACCATCCCACTCATCTGTGACTTATAGATCAAATTACATAGTATAAATCTTCCCTAATAATCATATAAGTAAGATCTATCCATATGTATCTATCCTAATCATATATCACTAATAGGTCCAAGTATAGAGTATAGAGCTTCCTATTCAAGTTGATAATTGAAGACCATCCATGTGTCAACATACCACTCATCTGTGACCTATAAATAGTGACAAGAATATGAAAAATAATTATTAATTAGATAATTGAGGGATATCCATGTGTTTTCATCCTACTCATCCAACATAATATTTAACATTACAAACCTTGAATATCAATGATTAAGCAAATAAATGAGATTAGACCATGTGTTTTCAACTCATTGAGTTAAGATCAATGGCTAAGGACATAGAAATAAACTCCAAGAGATTAAGAGATAATAATCAAGTGCCATCTTCTAAATAATATAGTGAAAATAAATAAATACACATTCTAGTTAATTGAGCTGATGACATGTGTCACAATAGATGACTCAGTAAGCTAATTAATAAATAAAAGGAAATGGCAAAGTACCATGTGTCAAAATACCTTATGAAATATGATATTATTAAAATCAAATTCAAAATATAGTAGATGGGTAGTGAAGTTATCTACAATTAATTCTCATGAATGGAGGATCTAGGAAATGAATGTTTGATTTCAACTATATCAACTACATACTTGGTATCAAAATACAAAATAAAAACACACTTACTTATTGTTATATCTACTAACTAATATTAGTATATCTTGTAACTAAAATCTTAAGTTTTAAAACTTCACATAATTTTTTGGAAGAGTTAATATGAAAAATTCAACAAGTAATCTTGGTCCCTCCATGTTTAAATTTGATGGTAGAAAATAACATACAAACATTGTGTTTGATTCAAATGTATTCAACCATACACTTTGGAATTAAACAAAAATATGGATAGAGGTGGATGTAGTAAAACCTTACATGCTAGAATACTATTTTTAGTTATAGGCTTAATAATATATATAAATTTTTATAGAAATCAAAGTGGTGGGACTACATAATGTGGCTTCCAAATTCTAGGTATTCCCTTGCATAGATGCCCTTTTCAATTTATTTATGGTTGCGGAATTTTTTGAGAACATCCTTCACTATATAAACATCCCTATCCATGTGTCTTATATTTATAGGAATGCTTTTAAAATATATTATCAAATACCAACCCCCAACATGACACATAACTAGTTAGCTATGGATGCTTATTTGGCCGAGAATAATGTCAATGAAACATTGAAAACATGGAAACAAACCCAAAAACTTTGTGTTTATAGCTCAAATTAACATTACTCAAATTTTATATTCATTCATATGATTTGAATCACCATGGCCTTTTTGAATAAATTGTATGGCTTACCTCACAATAATTATGTTAGATAAATTTGGGCCCTTCTCTGGGATAATATTTTTGACGTTAGAAGCATGCTTGTTTTGGGAAAAAAATATTAGTTTTAACCTCAAATACCAGATAGCAAAACATATAATAGGCCTAATGGATATTTTTACATGATATCATATCTACTAGATATAATCACAACTACTATCACTCCTCCAAGGGAAGAACCACATAGACCTTCATTACAAAATATCAAGAATAAAATTTATGAAGATCATAGTATCCTCCATGTATATAGGGTTAGAAAGCAAATTCAATGGATAATATATCTTTTATAAATCAAATTTGATGGATAATATATCTTGTATACCCCACCATATATAAAGCCATAAATATGTATCATGTGCCTAGGTTGTGAACCACATAAAAAGTATAATTAATAAGATGGGATATTATTGGTTCTATCCTAAGAACATAGTAGTTAGAATTTAATGATAATTTAAATCCCCATTACTCATACCTTGATACATCCCAAATAATCTATCCAAACAAGAAATAATAAATCAATTGTCCAATAGTGTGGACTAATATTTAAATTTATCTAAGTTATGGGTCATCCATAAAACCCATATAAGAATAGGAAAAAAGTAATATGCATAATGGGAACATCTTAATTAAACTTCCAAGTAGAATAATTAGTTCAATCTGAATAAGATTGACTCTAGGACTAGGATCCTAGACAGGGAATTTCCAAAGCTCTTAAGGATTATGGCAATAGGACAAAGGTTAGGTATGGGCATCAAACATATAAACATGATCTAATATTCCTCAAATCACTTGATTATTCATAAATATATTGGTGAATGTAATCAATCAATCTATATATGTGTGTATATATATACATCTATATATATATACATATACATATATATATATATATATATGTATGTATATATATATATATATATATGTATGTATATATATATATATATATATGTATGTATATATATATATATATATATATATAATCTGGCACATAGGATATAATATGATGCTTCTGTTATTGCACAAGAGGCTAGAGAGATAGACAAGGAAGATGAAGTGCCTTATAGAGTAGAATATACATAGAATTAGACATACTAGTAGATAATGGCCAATATATTTATAGGTCTCACAAGGCCCTAAATTTCCTCTCCTCAAACCTTCTCATTAGATATGGAATCTCCTTAAATTTTAAGAAGACCCACTTCTCTTTCTTGGAAATCATTAAGTTTCCAACATAAAGAGATACATCAAGTAAGAATTTATTTTTCCTCTTTACTAGAGACACTAACTACTACTCTTACCCTATTCGTTACACATAAAGGGAATAAAATAACTCTCCTAGGCAATCTACAAGACTTAAATATCACATGAGTGGGGGAAGACCACAAAATTATAGAAATGTGCCATCAAGATATTCATATGATGAAATTGAAGAAGATGAATTGATAGAGGAGACTAGACTTAGTAATCTTAGAGAGGATGTAGTGAAAGTATATACCAAATTTTACCCTCTTAGACATCCACTTACTTCTCTAAAAGTGGAAAAGTCACATATTATGAACATAACCAACACAAGGTCTACCACCCTTCAAAAATCCACTAGGGAATATAGTCCCAAGGAATCCCCTACTATAATGATTGTATAGACATTGATTGATACTAATTAATATAGAGGTGGTTCTACCAAAAAGGCTTATGCAACTATAGAAGAAACTAAAATCCATAATTAAGTGTATCCTAAAATAACATTCTCTGGGACAATTGTTCATCTTGATAATACTCTAACAAAGGCAAGTTATGTTTCACATTCTTTAGGTTCTTTTAAGACCAAATCCTTAGAATATTCTTTGCCACAATTTTCATTCACCCAAGCTTCATTAATTCATTGATGGCATTCCACTACTAATCAAGGTACCACATGAACTTGGGTGCATTTTGAGGATTTAGTCTCCCAATATATTTTACCATCCAATAAACACTATTAGGGTCTTACACTCAGTTTGGGATGCCTATTTCATAAGAAACTAAAACAAGGTCCTCAATTGTCTTTGTACATAACACCAAATAAGGAAAATTATAAAAACTCCCCCATTAATAAAGAGTAAAATATGGATAAATTATTTGATTACATTTAATCAATCCTCTTCATCCTCCACTCCATATTTTGTGTTAAATATTCCCCTTATAGTGTTAAAAATACCACTATGTGACCCTTCACTCCATACTTCCTCATCTCTAGCCCATACTACTAATCAGATTCTTATGGTGCTCCCACCATGGATACAATAGTTGGAACAATAATAGTCAATAAGGTAATGTTTATTTATGGTTAAAAAAATAAAATTTTCCATGTAATTTGATATAATCACCAATACATTGAAAAGAGTGAGGAAGAAGAAAATAATGGTTGAGGGTCAGCCTATTAAACTATTAAAACATGAGTAATTACTTTCATTGACAAATAAAATATAAGAAAGACATGTAGATTTGGATAAATTTGAAGATGACTCTATTAAAATGGTTGATGTAGATGGATGGATGCTTAAGTAGATGTTTATAGGATTTTTATAATCAAATAATAAATTAGAGGAGCATAATGTAATTGAGGCTCCCAAACACATAATTGATAATAGGCAAAGTTATGCTAGGCATATATACCATATTTTGAGATCCATCATATCATCAAGATCTCAATCCAAACCATTATGGGGAAACATGGGTATGTTTCATGAATATATGAAATATTAGGATGTTAATTTGAGCTTCATCAACAAAACTACTAGATTGAAGACATACTAACTCTTGAATTTGATGTTTTCACTTGATGTAATTATGGCACAAAATTATGTAAGTACTAAGAGGTCCCATATCATATATTGGAACCAATATATGAAATTTTTGGTTAAAAATTTACAAATAAAGAGAAAATATTTATTTAATTTATCATAGATATAAAGATTAAATGTGTGTTTACACCTCAGGGATAAATTGTTACTGAACCCTTTTTTGAGAGTTCATTACATGTTGTTGCTGACAATTTTAAGGTAGAATTTGATAAAACCATTTACATGAATAATGATATAATAGTACAATTTATCACATCTACCATCGATAAGGTGGATCAAATAGAGACATTGTATGTCTCTTTTAAATCATCCAAGGATGTACATAAGAAATTAGTGGATAAAATTCCATATTTATTTATAATGTCCATCATTGATTTTGAAAATATTGAGCTATAATTTTTAGTAAGAATGAATGAATACAAATAATTGCAAGGATAGAGGGAGTTGGCCACTTAATATGGATAATTTACTACTTAGGTTGAACTTTGACACCTCCAACTATGATCCCTATATATATTACAATGTGTACTTCTATAGGTTTAATGCTCATCACCATCCTAGCTATTGTGTTTCTAGTGCCACATTTAACAATAATTGCTACTTTAGTTCAAACTCTAGTGATAAAAATTGTGCATGCTAATTTAGTGGGAGATTCTATATAAATACTTTAGTTATTTGAATTAAAATTAAAATTGTATAATTATTTCAAACTAAGACTTC
This sequence comes from Torreya grandis, assembly GCA_037957365.1. NCBI lineage: Eukaryota > Viridiplantae > Streptophyta > Pinopsida > Cupressales > Taxaceae > Torreya > Torreya grandis. The sequence continues at coordinate 230,104 of JARHVA010004697.1, read as the reverse complement.
ATGTAAGTCTTCATATAATTTTTAGTTGACTTATTTTATATGGAAAAGGATTTTGTGCCTAAACTTATATTATATTTAATATATTGTATTCATCCATATCTTGCATGTTTTTTGACACATTGTTATAATTTAGACATTGTAATATTAGATTTAGCTTCAAGGAAAAGGTGTCCCCATCCCAAGCTATAAGTATATATTTACTAAACATTATGAAGGGAGGAAATGTTTTTAATTGATACAAGTAAGAAAGATGTTGGACTATTCTATAAATTTGTGTTGAAGTGATATATCCTCCAATTTTTCCATGTCTTACTAGGAATTTCCAATAAGTTAATATAATTTAGAATAGGATTTACCATTATTTTTCAACAATTATTGAGATTAGATAAATCTTTATTTTTAATTATCATTTATTAGTGATTATACTTATTATTAGTTAGAGGTAGGGATATGCTATTTAGTTTAGTTCTAACCATTTATCTAATGATTATTATTGATTATATTTTAATTGTTTCCTTTGGTGATAAATTACATATGTATTTATAATGTGATATCAATAATTTATGGTATAAACTAGTTCTTGGACCTTTACTTAGCCTAAGATAGAGGAGGTTAGCTTAGAAGGTGTATTTCTTAGTTGAGTCATGGATATATTTATCTTATTCCCTACCTTTCTCTCTCATTTTTATTTTTTTGATGAATCCCACCTAAGGTTATATCCACCCATCCACCTCAATTATATTCTAGGCTCATGTCATATTCAAACCATCTGAGGTAAATAATCAGTTTGCTCAATGTTATTCCACCACATCATTATTTACAAAAATGGTACTCACAACTAATGGCTTAGAATGAATATTTTAATAAATCATAAAATTTTTGAGGTATATTTATAACATTATATTGGTATATATAAAACCCATATCAATATAATTTATTTGGTGCTATAAAGAGGGCCCGTAATCTTTGATTGTTATAGATTCACTTGATTTGTGTAGACTAGGTCCTCCAATAAGGATAATAAGGGCCAATTATTATTTTATTATACTATTTTTATCACATTTATAGGTTTATTTAAGATATATATTATATAATATTATCCCTAAGATTGTTTTTACCTATCCAAATTCACCAACCCAAGGGAACTGGCCTTAATGTTTTGTTATGGTCTGGTTGGCTAGTTCAATCATCATCATAGTTAGTGCCATCTATGAGCTACCTAGTAACTCAAATAAGTACCTTCCTTTAATATCTTCTTATAGGAGATAAAATTTAGTGTAACACATGAAATCTATCAATTTTTATCTAGTTTTTTTAAATGCATTTTATGAGGATGTTATATGCAGACTATTCCCATTCACACTACATGATGTTGCCTATGATTGTTTTCTCAACCTTCTAAAAAGTTTAGTCACATCATGGGATCAATGTCATGACACATTTATGGAAAAATATGTACTATTTACCAATCTTAGTGTCATATAATAACATTTTGATAGCATGAGAAGGGAACCCAACGAACCAATTAAAGCCTTTAATCTAAGAATATGTATTTTTATGCCACTGATGCATATACATTTGATGCTACCTTAACCATCAAAATTTATTAAAATGCCTTAGATCCTATGTGTATACACACAATATTTTTAAAATTTATCAATTACTGATGCTTTCTCTCTTATAAGAACCCATCAAGACTCAATCTCTCTGAGTGCATGCCTTAAAGGGTGAACCAAAAAATGGATGGGTAGACCATTGGTGATTTTCAAGATTATTATTCCCTATAACACCAATTAAAACTAGTACAAACCTATCCTATACATTTCCATAAGCTTTGACTCATCCATTACACAATATTTCAAGAAATTAACCGCCTCATATAACCCATACCTAACCCAAAATCTATTTTTCATTTACTGAACAAAGTCACATGGGTTGAAACTATTCTTAAAAATGAGCACATTATAGGACTAGGTTGGCCCAATTGACCTATTCTAGGACCTATCTAATTTATTTATTTAAGAATTGGATTGATTGGGATGACTACATTGGTAAAAAATTTAGAAGGGTTTAGGGTTAAATCATACTATATAAACACAACATTTTCATCATTTTAATTAGAGAGAGATATAGATAATTATCCATTTTCACTTCTTTACAATCTACTCTTTCACCATTCTACCTAAGGAGTCATTTCTTAGGGTTTATGCTTGGAGAGAATAATCTTATCTTATGGAAAATTCTTGGATGCATAGGATAAGTCATATAGCCTAGAGCTATCCCATATTTTTGATACTTAAAAACACAAAAACCTTTTACAAATCACTATTCCCTAAGGGAGAAATTGAGACTTGATGGGTTCATCTTCAATGTAAGTATTTCTAACCATTACTCCTCTATTTTGGTAGATAGAAGTAGCATAAGTAATGTATTTGGAATTTATTTCTCTCTCTATACATTATGATTACCTCTTCATTGACTTGAGTAGTGTTGTTATTTGCATGTTTAATTCTATGTCTATTATTCCCATTTGTGTCACATGATTGATGAACATTATATTATATTTACTTTACTTTAGCATTTACTTTGATAAGAATATATAGGGCCTAGCTAGTATTATTGTGTGGTATTATTTGAATATATGATTTGTAACCTTTTCCATTGATATTGTTTGGTTAGAAACCCCTTAGTCAGGCCTAATGAATCTATACTAGCCATGACCCTAATTATTTAAATGTACCAACAAGTAGAAGAGCTAGTTTGATTCATCTTCTCTAAGTTAGGATTGATTTTTAGATCAGCTTCACTTTCTCTTATATACATTCTACTTAACCTTACATGAAATAACCCTTGCAAGTTTTGTGTACTTATGGTGATGAAGGATTTTGAAGATGTTGTTCCTCTTCAAGGGAAGGTGGTTTTTCAATGTCTTGTAATTGTTTCATTAAGAATTATCAGTGATATAGAGAAGTACAAACTAACTCTATGAAGGGTATTTTAAAAGGTATGGAGTTAAAATCTTATAAGAAATTATAACAAGATTTAAAAAAATAATAACCAACATGAAGCTTGGAAGTTAAAATGTTTTTGGGAGGAAGATAAGTAGTTTGAGGTTTTGGTTGTGGGAGTGTTTTCTCATTTGTTTTATAAGGTATGGTAGTGGTAGTGGTGTCTTTGATAAGTTGTTTGTCAAGTGATGTTTTTTTATTAGTGAGAAGATATGTATAGGTTATTTTACATTGACAATTAACTTTATCTACATTCATATATTGAGAATTGGGATAATATTAGTCGTATTCAACATCAATTACACATATATCCTTATTTGAATGTTTTGGGTTAGAAGTAGAAAATGTTTTTGGATGCTTAGAGGAGGAAGGTTTGGTAAATTGCTTCTTTTGAGAGGCATTAACATAGTCATGATGATTTATTATGATAATATCATAATAATTTAATGTATCTCTGAACATAAAATAAATAAAATTTTTGGTAAGACCATGACATATTTCATAAGAATGACCCACATTGCTATGAAACCGAAAAAAAAATTTAGGATCATACCATGTAGGTGGATTATTAGTGTAAGTGAAAGGTTTAGAAGGAGATAATAATTTTTTCATTTGTTGAATAGTTAAGGGTACATGGGAAGCTTGGGGTTTATCCACTTTGGGTATTCCTAGTTTTGTTTAAGGAGGATTTCAAGTTATTACATTAGTGAGTTATGGAAAGATCCCTTGATTGTTTTAATGTTGGGCTCAAATTATTTCATAAGAAAGTCTTGTATTTTAGCTTGATCATTGACACTGTTTAGAGTTTGGGGAGAAAAGGTTTGAAATTTATATTGAAGGGAAGGTGTTAAGATGGTTATGAATAGTTTAAATAAGTTATCATAAGTCTTGTTATGATCAAATTTGTCAGACAAATATTTATACCATTTAATGAAATCATGAGCTCATTTATAAGGGGATTATTTAGTGTTGATGAAATTGCTACAATAATTTTTAGGAAGATCATTATTTTGAAATTTTTTAACTAGAAGATTGACAAAATCCTTGAATTTCCATATAGAATGTTGAGGGAGATGATTATACCATTCTAATACATCTCCTGTGAATGTTTTAAATAAAATTTTAGTAGTGGTAAAGGTATTATTTTCAACTTGCTCTTTATAAAGATTACCAAATTATTTAAGGAAAGATGAAGGGTCTTTAGTCCCATCATATTTAACTTTTAGAGAGATATTTATAATATCAGTAGAAATTATTAAGGGGGAGAAAGGTTCATTTTGAATATTTTGTGTCATCTTATTGTGTATAGAGGGTTGGGGAATGATATTTATTATGGCATCTCTAAGAGGTGGAGGGATAAAATTTTGGTATTTTTTGGATAATAAAATAGGAGGTTGATTAGCCATGTTTAATAAATGATGTTGCATTTGAATCATTTGAAAATTATTATTTGATTGAATACTATTCATTTGTTTCCCTATTTTTGTAATAATTTGTGTGGTGTCAATTGGTGGATTAGGGTTATTAGTGTTTAAAGGTGGATTATTTAATTGGTAGGAGGAACATTCCTTGAGTTAGTATTAGAGGATGAGTTACTGGGTGGTAGGTTGTTGGTGTTTAAAATATTTCCTATAGGTTTATTATTTAAGCTTGTGTCAACTACCCTTACAATGTAATAATATTATTTAGAGGGAAAATTTTGTCTTGAGAAGTGTGAAATGGGCCTAATCCATTGGTGTCATTGGTTTAATTTGGACTATATTGTAGTCCAAATTTGAGGGGTGAAAGAAAGTGAACCAAGAGTGAGAATCCTATTAGGTAATAAGGGTAGGAAAGAAATAACATCCCATATATTGTATAAATGGATTATGATTATCCAGAAATATTATGATACATTATTTAATGATGTTTGAAATAATAATCTAATCTTACAAAGAAAAGTTAAAAAGTAAGAGCAATATCAACTAGATATAGAATAATATTTTCAAAAAGGTACAAAGTCAACCAGGTCAATAGAGTTTGGAAGGAAGACCAATACATTTTTTTAGGAAAGGACACAATTAGATCTGTCAACTATGTTTTGTGGGGAAGCACTAGATACCAACCTATGAGAGATTGGATTGAACATAGAGACTATGTTTTATGGAAGATAAAAACTATATGATACATAGTCAAGTGGGTTGACTATGTTTTGAGGATAAAGACATGTTTTGATAGTTATGAATCTAGATGATCTAGTGTTATTTTATAGAATAATTGAAATTAAAAAATAGGAAATTAGGTTGAGCTAGTCAATATAGTTGTGTCACACAAAACAAACCTTGTACCAAAATCGGTCGATACAAGTTTTACAATACAACATAAAATTATCAGAGAGAAAACATAAAATATAGAGATGCTAATATTTGTGGTCATTCTTAAATGTTTTAAATTATAAATTTTTGAAATAAATGTGATAGGGAGTTGGCTACAAAAAATAACTAGAAAGGCAATCTAATGATGGTTTCAGGTAGTTAAATTTGAGATGGATATGGATTGGTGATGATAATAGTCTGGTACTAGGACCTACCCCTTAATTCATAATCTTGTATCAATAAGGGTGTCAGGTGATTTTCAAATATATACCATTATCTGTATATTTATACTTGACCAAAAAATTGAGTCAGCTTCCCCCTTGGTTATTAAATCCAAGTAGGTAGACCATGGGTAGAATTTGTTTAATGGGTTTTAATATTATGTGGTTTGGAAGTGTTGGAATAAAATAAAAATAGTGGGACTAAATTGATAAATTAAAACTTCATATTTAGTCTATGTGTTATTCTAAGAAAGCAATAAAAAAATGAAATATGAGTTAACTAATAGAAATATGAGTTAATTCCTTTACTTGAAGAGTATAGGGTTGGTTCAAATGACAAATATGAAAATAATACATAATATAATGGACCAAGTTGATTCTATCTATTGAAGTAAGAACCAAAGAAACATAGTTGAAAAAGTGGACTAAGCCTCCTAGGCAATAAATCTAGCTATAAAACATGTCGATCCAGTCAACCTAGTTTATTGTAAGGTTATAGTTTTATAGACTGAAAACTATGAAAAATAGGATTGTGATGAAGAAAATAAATGAATAAGATGGTGAAAATGAACATGATGATTTTAAAGATGATAAATTTACTATTTTTTATATTATGTCATCTAGTGAATATTTTTAACCTGTTAAAAGAGTTGACTAGGTCAATTGAGTTTGAAAACTTGTATGTAAATAAGAGAACTGAGTTGATCAGATTGATCCAGTAACTTATGGTTGAAGATGACCTTCACAAATAAAAACAAATTTTATTAGATTGACTGTGTTGAAATTACACATAAAAAGTTAAATTGAGTTAATCAATTTTATCTAGTCATGCAAAACTAAAATAAATATTAAATTATAATAAATAAAGGTGTGAAATAAAACCTTCAAGGTTTAGTTTACATCAGGTTCACTATAATTTATACAAGGGAAAGAGAATCTGATTGAAAAATTAATCCTTTCTCAAAAAAGATAAATCAAAAATAGCCCTTCTTGCTAGTACATTTAGACATTCAGGGTCATGACCAATAGGGATTCACTAGACCTAATAAGGGGTATCTTACTACACAATATCACTAGAGATGGTTCCAAATCCTATAGTCAAGAAATACCACATAATATTCCTAGCTAGGTCCTATGTTTTATTATCAAAATAAATGATAAATTAAATTGAATAGAATAAAGTTCTCACTAAAGCATGTTGTACAAATAGGGATAATAAACATAAAAATAAACATGAAAAAAAATCTACTCAATTCAATGTAGAGGTAATCCTAATGTATGGATAGAGACATAAATTCAAAAGCCATTACTTATACTACTTCTATCTACCAAAATAGATGAGTAAGATTTATAAATACTTATCTTGAAGATGAACCTTTTGAATCTCAATCTCTCCCTTGGCCAATGGTGCTTTGAAAGAGGTTGTTGTGGTTTGTAAAGATAAAAAAATATAGTCCATCTTTAGGATATATGACTTATCCTAGATATCCAAGACTTTTACATAATAAAATATTATTGTCTTCAAGTGTAAACCCTAATTAATGACTCCTCTATTATAATCATGGAAGATAAGATGGTAAATAAACATAAATTAATGATTATTTATATCTATCTCTAATGACAATGGTGAAAAGGATGTGTGTGTATATATATAGAGAGAGAGATTTAACCCTAACCCTTCTAAATTTTTAGCCAACATAGTTCACCCAATCGACCTAGTTCTTAGATAAATAAAGAATTTAAGTCCTAGACTGGGTCAATTGAGCTAACCTAGTCCCATAACATTCTCATTTTTAAGAACATGTTTAGCTCATGTGAATTTGTTTGGTAAAAGGAAAAGAGATTCTGTCTTAGGTAGGGGCTATTGGAGGCATTGAATTGATTAGAGGAGTGTGTAAGGGAGGTGTAAAATCTTATGGAAATGTATATGAGTGGTTTGTATTGGTTTCAAGTGGTGGTATAGGGAATAATAATCCTACTAATCACCAATGGTATACCCCATTTTTCTAGTGAACTCTTTAAGGTATGCACTCAGAGATATTGAGTCTTAAAGGGTTATCACAAGATAAAAATCATTAGTAATTAATAAAGTGTAAATATATTGTGTGTATACACTATGAATACAATATTCATATGTAGAGATATTAAAATTAATAACTTATCTAATTACTATGTTAAAGCTATGAAAATTGATAGGTATTTAAATTCTCAATTATAAATCATAGCCAATATTTATCCAAATTTATTACCCTTGAATATTATTCCAAATGCCAATTAAAGTGTCGCATTGAATAATTATAACCATGTTTTTAGTTAGTTGCCTATAACTCAAGCTTTACTAAATCATAACCTAAGTGTTTTGAATAATAATACACATATATAAAATCAAAATAATTAGAATAAGGATTTTGTCCTAGTTAGTGTCTCTACTACACATGGGATAACTTATGATTCCACCAAAACTAAGTTGGATGACATCCAACACATGGTATATAAACTTAGCAATGAGTTTATAAGCATGAATAAACACCTAGTGAACACTATAGAGGAAGAAACTAATAGGAAATTTTCATTTCAAAGACATAATAGACCATTCAATAGATCATGTAATAATTGAGGCCCTCAGACTAATATATTACCTTAGATAAATATTTGTGAGGCAACCTTATGTAATTGGTGTAGGGTCCATAGTATTTCCCAACATGGCAGAGTAGATTATATAAAGTTTTATACTAATTTTTAAATATTTAAAAAGGACATGGAAAGATTGAGGTAGTACCAAATCAAAATTATTCATCCACAATGGGTGCCTCTTGTACTTCCATTACAACCATGGTGTTTGAGACCAATGATGGCCAATTTCATGTTGAGGATAAAAATGAGATAGGAGATAAATAGGTGGAATCCATGTTATGTAAAAATTCAAGAGGAATAATTATAATATGAGAAATAAGAATAAAGAAACTGCCATAACTTCTACACTTCCAAACAATAATATAGGCACTCCCCCCGATCTAAATGTTAATAACAATCCACCTCCTCCTAAAGGGAATGGTCAACAACATTAATATGATCCACATACCAAGAGTGAATATAATATAGTTTAAGATATGAATAAAACAAAGGATAACATTACTCTTCGTTATCTAGCTTGAAAAATAGAAAAGAGAGATTTTTCTCAATGCTTTGACTAGTAAATCATCCACTAACAAATAAAAAAATGCACATGTGAATATGCTCATGTATAAAGACAAAATTGTGGTCCCACCCTTCCTAATGACTATAAAAATATTTGTAATAAATTTGTACAATTCCTTATTTGAATTAGGTGTATCAGCTAATGTAATTCCCATAGGGATATGCAAAATAATAGGGTTGACCCATGATAAATACAAAAGAGTACTTCTATAAAAAGATAAATATTTAGTCCTAATTATTGGAGATTTTATAAATATTCACATGAAGTTTGACTATGAACCATGTGTCCAACAATATATTAACATATTAGTAGTTGACATTCCTCAAGATTATGGTTTACTCATAAGACATGAATTATAAAAAACACTGAATGGATATATGGTTGCTAACTTTTCACATATGTGTATGTCATGGAAAGGATTATATAATAGATTAAGGGTGATAAAGTAAAAAAAATGAAGCATGTTTTCATAGAGTATAATGCTAAAAATGAATCAAATCACATGTAAGGGTTTACAACTTCACAACCAAGCTTGAATACCATGAGCGAGAAATTGAATGCCCTTCATAGTTATGGACACTATATTTTGATGGTGGTTGGTCTAATTAGGTATCTAGTGTGGGTATAACAATGATTGATATTTATGGGAGGTTGTACCTAGTTATTTTTCAACTACAATTTCTATGCACTAATAACCATGTAGAATATGAAGCTTTAATTCTAGGTCTCCAATTCACATTAAAACATTATGTCAAGTAGATATTGATGTATGGAGACTAAGAACTAGTTGTCAACCAAATTACGAGTCACTACCCATGAAAATTGTTATTTCTCAAGAAATATAAACACAAATCATGGGATCTAATTAAATAATTTGAGTCTTTAAATATAAAAATAACTCTTAGGGAGAAAAATCAAACAAATAATTCCTTGGCCATCTATAAAACCAATATGGATACACTTGAAGAATTAAAAATACATAAGTTCTCTGTAAAACTAGTGCCATGTTCTTTAGTTCCTAATAATGTTGATCAATTTTAGGTATTTGATGATGATCAAAGAATCATTCAATTGATGGTAAAGTATGTTGCCTTTGAATATCAAGTTATTGATGAAAATTATTTTTATCTAATGAACACATACGATAATTAAAATGATGGTATATTCCAATTTAAATAAAATAAGATACCCAAAGGAATGGTTTCCTTGGAATAGGTCTTTGACATTGACAACCAAGATGAAAAAATGAAATAGTCTAAGACCAATGAATTTAAATTTTCCACAGTAAATTTTGGAACATATTAACATACCAAAAATTATCAAAATTGGATTAAGGTTTATAAAAGTAGAGAATAAAATTATGAGGTATTTATTCATATAATATAAAGATGTGATTTCTTGGACCTATGAAGACTTAAAAAAAAATTATCCTAGATTTATCACACACACAATATACCACTAAAATAGGAGCACAAACCTTTTAGGTAAATATAAAGGATAGTCAATCCTAATATATATATTCTTATTTATAAATATGTCTAGAAATTTTGAAATGCCAAAATTATATTTCCCATTAGGCATTCTACATAGGTAGCCAACCTAGTCCTTGTATGAAATAAAAATAAGGAAATCATATTATGTGTGGATTTTAGGAACTTCAACCAAGCTTAAAAAAAGGATAATTATCCATTGCATTCTCTAGAAGAATCAATTTATATATTCAATGGATTAGATATGATGTTCTTTCTAGAGATTATTTATATTATACCCAAATATTGGTATAAAATAATGATAAGATGAAGAATGATTTCACCACCAAGTGGGGAAATTTTACATACAAAAAAATTCCATTTGGATTAATCAATGCAAATGACAATTCCTTGTAGGTCATGTAATTTTATTTTCAAGGAATTATTTCTAAATGAATCATCATATAAAAGGATGGACTAACTATATTTTCTAAATACATAACAAATTTTGTGGCCCACTTGTAGAGAGTATTGGATAGATGTCGAAGATATGGTATCTCCCTAAGCCTAAACAAGACTATTTTGGGGTCACTAAAGGAAAATGTTTATGTCATATTATCACCAAATAAGGAATTTAAATTGATCCAAATAGAGTATAGGATAATTTAAGAATTCCATATCATAATAGGAAAAAAGATATTAAGTACTTATTTGGAAAGATAAATTTTTCACATTTTTTTCAAGATTTGTAGAAATTGTCAAGCCACTGAATGCCATGTTGAAACATGATGAAAAAATAGAATGGGTACTAGAAGAAAATAAATAATTATAGGATGTCAAGGTTATTACTAGAGATGCTCTAGTTTTGATCATCCTATATTTCAACAAGGATTTATTCTTTATTTATTTTCATCAGAACACACTATAGTAGCATTAATTACGTAGAAGGTAGATGATAGTGAACATATTATTCCATTTATGATTACTAATATAAAAGATGAAAAATTATATTATTCCATGATATACAAGAAAATTTATGATTTGATTAAGATTATGAATAAATTTAAACATTATATCATGTGTAATAAGACATGCACCATTTTCCTAGACCTAATATTCAAGCTTATGCTTCAACATTATATCAAATTTATTGAAGAGAATATCTTAGCTAGATTTAGAACACAAATTTCTCTAGTATGTCACAATGGTCAACATTTCTAATCTATAGAGTTCATAGAATGGGATTATAAAAATAAGACTACTTTCAAGTTATCTTTAAACTATTATCCACAAGGAAATGGAGTGTAAGAATATACTAATAATAACTTGATAGATGTCATAAATAAACCAATAGAAGATAAACTAAGATACTGACATCTATTATTAAAATATGCATTATGGGTAGAATGAACAAGATACAAGCATGCCTTCAAGGCCTCAACTTTATAATTAGTATATGGAGAGCAACATGTGTTTGCCATTACTCTCAAGATACCAACATATGAATTCATGTAGGAGTATATGTAAAAATAAGAATGAATTCATTAAAGAATAATTGAAATTGTCTAAATGGAATATGCATTAATATAAGCTCTACACAGCATCAATAAACATCAAGATATTTTTAAGGGATTATTTGACATGTGATTGAAGATCATTTTTTTTAAGATTTATTCCTTTTATGGGATAAAGTACATGAAAATAAAGGACAACATGATAATTTTAATCCATTATGGACTGGACCATATAAAACCTCTAAAATTTTTAGTAATAATTTTTATTTATTTAAATATCTATAAGGTAATGACCTGGCATTTCCAATAAATGTGTAGTTTTTGAAACATTGTTTTATGGCTGCCCCAACTAGAAACATACCAAAATGACTATATGTTCTAGTTTAGCAGTAGTATTAGATTATATTTCTTTTTTTCCTAGATTATATTTTTTCCTAGATTACATTTAATTCTTTCCTAGATTAGATTTCATGCTTTATAATATTAGTTTTCTCCAAATTTAAAAATAGTCAAATTCACTTCTTGAATGCATTTTATGAAAATTAACATGAAAAAGGGTGGTTGAGATCATTTAAATGGTACTTTTGAAGGTTAATTTTTATGCATTTGAAATAATTGAATTAGTATATATATATCATGGTTAGATTAAGATTTTATCTAAACAAAATGAGTTCACTATAATTATGGAAGTTAATTTGATGTTTTCAGGCAAATTTAAGAAAGACTTCTCATTTTTAAAGATCAACTACACATTTACATGATAAAAACTTGTTTTAGAGATAATAAGCACTGGAAAAGACAAAATATGAGTGAATTATATTATATACAATGAATTTTATTCTTATAAACCCAACTAGTGATAGCTTCTAAACCTTCTTCTATGAAAGGTTCAAAAGAAATAAAATAACAAAAATCATGGAAGAGGGTTCATTCACATAATCTATATCAAGGATATGGATGCCTAGATGGTAGTAGATAAATTCTTAGAGTGGAATCAAAGGTAATTTTTTGGAGATAATGATATTTGGTTTGCAATAATACAATGCGTGGCTTTCAAAAATCTTATGATTTAAAGCTATTAAAAAGGATAATAGGGGACAAAGAGACCTCACATTTTGTCCAATATTTGTTAAAACTCCCACAACAATGAGAATTTTTTTCATTATATCAAACACACTATGATAAATGAAAATGGATAGTATGTTACATGGACATGTCAAACCCTCTTTCATTTTTACCTTATTTATTTATTCTCTTCTTATAAAGTCTGTAATTTGGTCATGATGTATAAATGATGGATTATGTGTTTTAAAATACTCTAGATTATATCCCCACTAATTCTCCCTTTTTTGACCAACATCCTTGCATTCTCAAATTTTCAAATTAGGTTCCACTTTAATTTGAAAACCCATGTTCATGTCTTATTTTAAATAAATTATTCTAAGTCCAAGATGTGAATCATTATCTTAGGTTTAAGTTATAATTGAGGTTGACAATGAATTTTTCTTATATATCTTTGGCTTTTGAATTTAATAATTTATCAAAATTAGGTTTTGATTTTATTATGGACTAACCAAGCTAAATGGATGTTTATCAAAGGTTACTTTAGATTTTATGGGTTGACATTAATTTTTACACACATCTATTTTGTACTTAAATAATAATCAAATTCAATAGTGGAAAACATTATAAGTGTCTTGAATATTTGAGTTAATGAGATCATGCCACACATATGTATCTAGCTTCCTTGTAGATTAATCATCAAGGTTCCAAGCCTATTTTCATTCTAGCAAGTAAGGACCACTCACATGTTTTAATATCATCTATCCAAAGCATATACATATTTTAAAGTCCATATAGGCACCTAAGCAAGTAAGAGACATCCACTCTTCACCATCCATCTTACTCATAACTTATGCATAAATTTTATAAGGTATTTGGATACTTGACTACATTAGTTAATGAGATAATGTCATGCATATCAATACTATTCATTTGATCCTTGCATATTAAACTAATAAATTATAAAGCTTTAGCCAAGGGAGGATTATCAACATTTTTTCATCCCTCTCATCCATGACTGGTAGGTCCAATTATATATTATATATCTTCCCAAATAATTAGATAAGCAAAGACTATCCACATGTCACCATTTCTCTCATACATGATTTATAGATCCAAGTACAGAGTATATATCTTCTTGAGAAAGTAAATAAGAGAGATTACTATGTGTCACCATTCCACTCATCCACAATTGAAAGATCCAATTATAGAGCTTCCCAAGTAATTAGATAAGTGAGTATTATCCAGTGTCAACATTTAATTCATCTATGACCTATACATAGTGACACGAGTTACAAAACATAATGATTAAGTAGATAAGTAAGGGTCATACACATGTTGACATCCCATTCATCTATTGCTAATATTCAATAGCATAAACCATGAATCTATGTGATTGAGAGAATAAATGATATTGATCCATACTGCTACATCTAGTCAAGTTAAGATTAGTGACCAAGAGCATAGAGATCAAATCAAAATGATTAAGTAATAAGAGGCAATGTGTCATCTTCCAAATAAGCCATTTAAATTAAATTAGTATACATTCTAGTTAATTAAGGTTATGGAATGTGTCAAAATAGATGACTTATTAATTTAGCTAAGAAATAAAAGGCAACAAAAAGTGCCATATGGAAAATGACCCTACAAAACATGACATCATGAAAATCAAATTCAAAATAGAATAGATAGGTTGTGAAGTTGTTGTATACAGTTAATTCTCACTAATGGAATATTTGGGCAATGAGTGTTTAAGTTAAACTAAATCAACTACATACTTGGTCATAAAATGTGAAATGAAAACACATTTACTACTTGTTAATTGCTAATTGCGATGAACTACTATTATAAGCTCTTCTAACTAAAATCCTAAGATTTATGAATTCAAAGAATTTTGTAGAAGAGTTTGTCATATTCAAGAATCAATATTGATAACTCCATTTAAATTTTTTGTGGAAGAACAAAATATACATACACTATGTTCAATTTAGATGTATTTAATCACAAACTATAGCATTATACATAAATGTGTCTAGAGGTAGATGTAACCACACCTTATAGGGCATAAGACTAGTTGTCTCTACAAGTTGGGGAATATATAGATGATATTTTGGTAATAAAAATGATGGGACTAGATAATGTGGTAACTAAATTATAGGTATTCCCTTACATAGATTTCCTTTTTCATTTTTTTTATGACAAGGGACTTTTAGGCAACATCCTTCACTTTATCAACATACCTACCTGAGTGGCCTACATATCTGGGAAATATTTTGAAATATATTATTCACTTCCAACCTTAGACATGGAATACAACTCATTATTTATGGATGTATGGTTGGTCAAGAATAATTTCAAAAAATTATTAAAAACATGGGTAATATAACTGACTAACTTTGTGTTAGTAGTTCATATCAATAATAATCTAATTGTTAGATTTAAGCCCATAATTCAAATCTTCATATCATTTTTGAATAGATTATGTGTATTTGCTAACAATAATTATGTCATAAAAATTGGGTCTCTCTATTGGAAATTATTTTGAAAACCAAAATAATTATTGATTTGGGAGAAATTGTCAATTTAAACCTCAAATACTAGATGAGCAAGGCAACTAATATGCCTAATGGATATTTTTACATGATGTCATATATAATGGATGTTGTCACAACTATTAACACTACTCCCAAGGAAAAACCATGGATACATTCATTTAAAAATATTGAGAACAAAATTTGTGAAGATCATAGTATCTTCCACATATTCATATTTAGAAATCAAATTCAAAGGATAACATACCTCTTCTCCCCATATATTACAAGGACATAAATAGGTAGCCTATGTTTAGGTTATTAGACCACATTAAAAGGATAATTTATAATATAGGAGATTATTTGGTCCATCCTAAACACACATTAATTAGAATTAATGGATCATTTAAATCCCCATTGATATCGTCTCATTGCTTCCCAAATAAGCTAGATGAGAGGGAAAAAATAGCTCAACTATCTCATAGAGTGGACCAATAATTGAAGTTATCCAAGATAGGGTTCATTCATAAAATCCATCTAAGTATAAGTATGTATAAATTAACATTATGGGAACATCTCCATCAAACCACCAAGCACAAGAATCAAATCATCATGAATAAGACTAAATTTAGGCACTAATATCCTAAAGAGGTAATTTCTAAAGATCTTAAGGATTATGGTAATATAAAAAAGGTTAGGTATGGGCATCAAACATATATACATGACCTAATATTATTTAATGAACTTGATGATTTATAAGTATATACATGAATATAATTAGTCAATATGTCTATGAGGGTGGCACAAAGGATATAATATGACCCTTTGATTAGTATATAGGAGGTTATAGAGATAGACACAGAAGAGGTGGTACCCTCTCAGGTAGAAGATACATTGGCTAAGATAAACCAAGAGATAAGGGTCTCCCAAGGCCCCCAAATTCCACTTCTCTAACATTCAAATTAAATTTGGAGACACTTTTAATTCTTAAGAGACCCACTCCTCCTGATTCTTTACCAAAGCCTATCACTACTGATCCTTCCATAATAGTTGTATATAAAAGGAAGAAAAGGAATCTTAAAACCACTGCATAAGATCTAAATATCATAGTAGTGAGGGAAATACCACCAGATCATGAAAATGTGCCATCAGGATCTTTGTATGTTAAAATTAAATAAGATGATTAAATAAAGGAGATAGGATTGTTTAGGCTTAGAGAGGATGTAGTGGAAATATAGACTAAAGTTCATCCTCCTATCTTTCCTCTTATTTCCATTGAAGTGTAAAAATCACATGCCATGAACATAGCCAACATAGGTTCTATTACCTTTATATAATCCCTTGCTACCATAATTGTGTTTACATTGATTGATACTAATATTATGTGTGGTTTTACTAAAAAGAATTCTAAAAATATAAAATCAAATGAAATCCACACTTTATTGGATCCTACTATAATTTTTCTAGGGAAAACTACTATTACTAATAATACTCTACCAAAGGCATGTTCTATTTCATAATCATTAGATTATTTTACCATTGATTACACAAAATTTTATTTGGTACAATTTTCATTCACCCTAGTTGCATTAATTCATCCATGGATTTCCACTACTAATCAAGGTACCATAGGAACTAGGGTACATTTTGAGGACTTAGTGTTTGAATACATTATTACCACCTAGTCAATAACATAATGGAATTATAATTAGTTGGGGATGCCCATTAGACAAGAGTCCAAAACATAGTCCTCAATAGTCTCTATACATAAGACCCCAAAACTAACCAAGTACATTATAAGAATTCTAACATTAATAAAGAGTATAACATGGAGAAATTATTTTCCTATGTTTCATAAACCCCTTACATCCTCCAATCCATCTTCTATGGTTAATATTCCATGTGAAATGTTGATAAGAACACCAAGTTACCCTTAACTCCCTACTTCCTCATCTCCAACCTAGGTTATTGATAGAACTCTCATATTTATCCCAACATGGATACATAAATTGCATCAAGATGTGTCGACAAGGATATATTTAGTTATCATATAACAAATAAAATTTGATGTGTAATTTGATAGAGTCACCAATGCATTGAAAAGAGTGAATAAGAAAACAATAATGGTTGAGGGTAATCCTACTAAACGAGAGAAATTGGAGGAATTATTTTCATTGAAAAATAAAATAAAATTAAGAACTGAAGATTTGGATAAATTTGAAGAGGACCCTATTATAATGGTTTATATAACTAGAGATATTTTTAAGTAGATGTTAAGGGGACTAAAATAGTCTACTAAGAGATTATAGGAGTAGAATGTAATTGAGACTCCCAAATACATAATTGATAATGTGCAAAGTTTTGATAGGAATCTATACCATTTTTTGAGATCCATAGGTCAACAAGAGTTTTGTCCCAACCATTATGGGGAGACATGTTAAGTTTCATGAATCAATGAAAGACTAATATTTTGAGTTGATCTTATTCAATAAAATTACTATATTGAATACATACCAATACTGAATTTAATGTTTGCACCTGATGCAACTCTAAGATAAAATTATTTAAATACCAAGAGGGACCATCTAGTAGAGTGGCACCAATAAATACAAGGTTTACTTCAATAGTTTACAAATCAAGAGTAGATAATTATTCAAGTTCTTGGAGATATTATGATTACATGTATGTTTATACCTCAGGTTCAAATTATCACCAATCCATTTTTTAGAATTTGTTACATGCTTTAACTAATAATTTTAAGTCATGGGTGGAGATATACACTTACAATACTAATGAGAAAATAGTATAATTGATCACATTTGATAGAGATAAGGTGTATCAAATAGAGACAATTCATGTATCATTGATTTGAAACTATTGAGCTTGACTTTATAAAAAGAATGAACAAACAAAAATAGTTCCAAGGATAAGGGGAGTTGGGTGCTTCAACATGAGCATCTACTACTCAGGATAAACCTTTGACACCTCTACATATGTTCCTTAGATATACTATGGTGTATACTTATATAGGACCAATGCTTATCACCCTATGAGTCCTTGTGATTCTATAACCACCTTCAACAAGAACTAATACCTCAATTCAAAATCTAGTGACAATGGTTGTGCATGCTAATCTGACAGGATATTCAATAGTGATGCTTTAGTTGTTTATATTTAAAATTAAAATTGTATCAATAGTTTTAACTAATAATTCATGCAAGTATTGATTTTTTTAGTTGTGACTTATTTTATATGGAAAAGGATTTTGAGCATAATTTTGGACTATACTTAATATATTGTATTCATGCATATATTGCATGTTTTTGACACATTATCTTAATTTATATAGTGCAAATTTAGATGGAGCTTTGAGGATAAAGTTTCCCCATTCCAAGCTGTATGTATATGCTTATTAAACATTATAAAGGGAAGATAATTTTGTAATCAATGCAAGTAATAAAGTTTTGGGAATATTTTTTAATTTTATATTGAAGTCTTATCTATTCCAAATTTTATGTGTCTTACTAAGAAAATCCATTAAGTTAATATAATCTAGAATAGGTTATGTAACTGTTTGTTATGAATGTGACTATTTGTTATGAAATTATTCATATTGGATGAAATTAGTTTGAGTTTGCATTGATTATTAATCACACTTATTAATTTTTTAGAGGTAGGGATGTGCTATGTAGTATAGTTCGAACCATATCTATAATGATGACTATTGAGTATATTGAAATTGTTTCCTTTGGTGATTAAGTGTGTTTTTATATATATTGTGCTAATGAAAATTTTTAGTAGGTAGTAGTTCTTGGATATTTTATTAGCCTAGGAAAAAGGAGGTTATCTTGGAAGGTTTTATATCTTATTTGATTCATAGATACCTTTATTTTTTACCCTAACTTTCCCTCTATTTTCTTCTAATCATGTCCACCTTAAGCTAGATTCACCCATCCACCTCAAGTATATTTTATATTCACATCATATCTAAACTATCCATCATAAAAAACCAATCCACTCATTTCTATTCTACCACATAGTTATTTGAAATAATATTACCCATAACTCATGCCTTGGAGTAAATATTT
This sequence comes from Torreya grandis, assembly GCA_037957365.1. Taxonomy (NCBI): domain Eukaryota; kingdom Viridiplantae; phylum Streptophyta; class Pinopsida; order Cupressales; family Taxaceae; genus Torreya; species Torreya grandis. The sequence continues at coordinate 210,658 of JARHVA010004697.1, read as the reverse complement.
TAACTAATATTAAAAAATTAGAGGTCTCCTCATAAGATTATATTGGTGTGCATAAATCCTATATCAACATTTTTATTTCATATTTCTTGTTTCCTAGAGAAACATTGACTAATATGCCTTGAAACATTAGATATCAATGATTGATTGCCTCAATTTGTTACACTTCTTAAATTTAAGATATCTTAGTTTTTACACACATTAGATGGAACCCTCATCCCTACCATTTTATCACACAACCTTAATAACCCATGATAATGACCTACTATTTATACCTATCATATCAACATTTATTTTAAAATAATTTTCTTAAAATGAATTCAAATAATTGGGATTATCTTTGGAGAATTATATATAGTTAAATTAGGTGAGTGAAGTGAAATGAAATTTAAACCTAATCATTATATCAGTCATTTAATCTTATGTTTTATGTTTGTATGGCTATATTTGATTTTTTTCTATAAAATACAATCATTTTTTTAAGAGACCATTATGAAAGGTAAAATTTTAGGCAAACTATAATATATATATATATATGTACACACACACACACTCTCTATTATTTTATTTTTCAAATATGAATAAAATTTGTATGGAATGAAAATGTCAAATAAATAATTTTTATCTTATAAATTCATGACAGGGAGGGTTAATCATCATATTTAGGTGCTATTAGTCATCATAAAATTAACAAGAATAAAGAGAATAACTAAGCATCATGTAAAATGGAAATGGGACCAAACTCTCTAGTAATCTCTCTTTTGCATTAAATTTCATACTAGCTGATAATCATAGAAAGTGAATGTAGTGGCACAATACATGTTATTTAATTTTTTTTGGAGATGTGATCATATTCAATAAAAAAATTAAAGCTTATGAATAGTGTTTTCTGGATTGAAGGTAATTTTCATTTTTTATTTGAAGGTTTATGTGAGACATGTTAACTATAAATCTGGACATCTTTAAAGTCCTAATCATGGATTTTTCGTTGCATGTGACCACCAATTGCCACATAACTCTAGACACAAATTTTAATGATTTAAGGAGTAAATACAATTAATGTGATCATACACATCAAATACTAAATGAATTCCTACTAGATATCAATGAGTTGGTGAAAAAAAAATCTAATGTCATGACCATAGTTAATAATAAATCAAGATAATTTTAATGTCATAACCACAATTAAATCAATGATAAAGAAAAATATTTTTAATGCCATGACCATGATTAATTGAAAGGTAAATCAAGATATTTTAATGTTGTGCTTTTATTGTTTATTTGTTAATTCTGTTATAATTTTTAGGCTTGGGGTATCTCTTTGATGGCATGACTTACAAGGTGTTAAAAAAAAATAAGTAATATTAATAATCTACAGTTGTATTTTGTATTTTTGTATTTATTATGATGATACTTATTTATACATTAATATTCTCCTAGAATTTGTTCCTTTATTATATGTTATTTTCTACACCTGAGTGTAGTTATAATTTAAAGATATACCTAAAAATAATTCTATAAAATATAAGCCCCTCGTCCATACACCCCCACCTAACACACTACAACATCTTGAAACACTCTTCAAAAACTACATTAGTATTAGTAAGAGTAGTGAAACTAATTATTAGTAGTTTCTAATTTTTATTTTATATTTGGATATGTACACTATATAGTTGACATTTGTACTACTTTATTTCATTATAAGTTATGATTAGATGACATTTTTATTTATATTTAGATGTATTATATTCAAGTGTCTTGAATATTATATGGATGTCATTTCATTTATAGAATTAAATTATAGTTCATAGATGTACCTACATTTTGAGTACTTTATTATTTTGTTTTAAGCTCAGATAAACTATATTTTTTTGACCAAGGTGTTTGTAATATTGTCCCATCCTCATAGTGTCGAACGGAGGGAGAGTACTATAGGGGAAGCGGATGAATATATAAAAATTGAGGATATAAAGAGTGGAACTCAACCCACATACACACAATTACACTCTTTATTTCTTAAATGAATTTAGTGATAATGGAATTCTAAGAATGTGTTAAGTGTTTGATTTTAGTTAACTACCTATATGATTAATATTTCATGATCGCATTGTTTCTAATTTGGTTATTTTTATTGGATGCTCTTGATTATCATAATAAATTAATTTTATTAGTATTATTTGACTATTTGAACTTCCAAGAAACCATTATATGGGATAAACTTTGGTTGTTGAGTTATACTTCTGGTATACTTATTTTATGCATTTTAACCCATAAAGTATTGGGTGTTTATTAAATCATGTTTTATATTTGAATATTGTATAGGTTTATATAATTATATAGCCCATTTTGGTGGCCTAGGATTATAAAATAGGGAAAAATGGATCCTAATCAATTATTTTAAATAAGTTTTGTAACTTATAAAAAATTAGGTTCTAGTTTTGTAAAAGGCTCTAATAGCTATATTTCCATGAACTTTTCAAATAAAAAAATTATTATGTTATTATGGGATTTTAGATGAGAATTTAGGTCTTATGTTGTTATTATGTTGGTTTTAATTCACCGTTTGGTAAAGATATATGTGTTCCATGTGACTATCATGCCCAAAAATAGGGTTATGGATTGTAAGTTAATAATAAAAGGAGTAGATCATGTACTAATGAATTCGAGTTCCAATATGTTTTACATGTGACTACCACACCCAAAAATAGGGTTATGGACTATAAGTTAACAATAAAAGGAGTAGATCATGCACTAATGAATTTGATTTACATTGTGGTGAACTTGTAGAGTTGTATGAGAAATACTAGGTCATGAAAAATGTAGAGAAGGGGAGGAAATAGAGTAAGAAGGAATATAAAAGGAGGGGGACACAGATAACGAATAAAGGATAATTTTACAAGAAGGGAAAGGAAGAGGTTATGAACACTTACATTTGAAACAATGGTCACTACAATTATTATGCAAGTAAAGATTTGAATTTTTAAATATAAAAGGCATGGGTTTATTTATCTACAAACTTATTTTCTATTAAGGAAAAAAATAATGAGCTTTTTACCTAGGTTAGTGTACATCACATTTAAATGTATATGTTATTAGATCTCTTTGAAAAATTTAGGGTTTCATATTTATATACCTGGGGATATAAATAATTCCATCCACATGCCTTTGGAAATGATATAGAGCTATTTATTTTAAAGCAACTAATGGTATAATGACTATCAAATCATCTCTATGAAATACATATGCTAAATTAGTTGAGCTATGAATGACTTAGGATGATAATGATTTGTATATTTTTATATAGTTTGTTTTTCTCTTGGTATTTAAGGAACATTATGTCTTTAATTCATCCTTAATGAGTAAGAACTTTCACAAGTTTATTAATCAATTTAGTGATGGATTGAATAGTGATAAGATGTTCTTATTTAACTTATATAAATACTATAAAATTGGGGACTTTATCATGAGTAGATTATTATTATTGTATATATTGAATACAATCATTAATTTAAATATTTAAAGGGAATTATTATTTAGCTATGCATGCTTAAATTATGAGCCAAAATGGATGATATATGAGTACATTTTGATAGAGTATATCACTTGAAGCATGTGAAATTAAATAACACACACACACACACACACACACAAAAAAAAAAAAAAAAAAAAACATGATTGAGCTGTAAAGTGTGATGATAAATCCAAGATTTGGAGGATTATAAGTTATTATTTTATGAATAATTAATAAATGTATACACACACATATAAAGGTGATCATGTTTAAATGTGAGATATAATTACCTACCTTTAACACTTGATTGAGATTAAAGATTTAAGTGATAGGGTATGCATACTCAACTTTAGGTGAAAATAGGATTTTAAGAAATATTATTTTGGTAATGGTGTGACTATAAAATTCATGCCTCATTTGATGGTGTTATATTTTTAAATATAAAAGAGCATTATGAAATTTGAGTGGCTAATATACATAAAATTGTACCTACATGTGTTTATATTTTCTTTGTAAGTATTATTTAATAAGTAATAAAACAATAGGGGAAAATATACATGTTATTTTCCATGAGTGGGAACTATGTGTATGCAATCATAAATGCATCATGTCTATAAATCAATCCTAACTTGAACAAGATATATCATACCATACACTTCTAATTGGGGACACATTTGTTAAGTAGGAACATGACCAATATGGGGATCTATTAGAATCTATTACTGGATCTCTTATCATGATATACCATGATAGGGAGGGTTACAAAGCCTCCATTCAACCAAAATCATGAAATAAGCCTAATGGGGTACTGAGTTTATATATCTCATTAAACCAATAACAAGTATAGTAAATCTAATCTAGTGCACACCAAATCTTGTGGCACAATATGAGGGGTTAGTAAATAATCAAAACATGCATAAGAGAATTTAAATTAATATATGTATGAGTAAGACCCTAATACATGGAAAATTAGGAGTAATATTATTTTAATCCAATACTTATGCTACTTCTATTTATTAAAGAGAGGATCAAAGTTATAGAATACTTCCTTGAATGATGAACCCATTGAGACTCAATCTCTCCCTTAGGCAATAAGGATTCACAAGAAGTTTTTGTGGTTTGTAAGGATCACTAAAAAAGGCTAAATTATTTATGACTTCTCCACAAGACTATATTCTCCAAGTAGAAACCCTAAGCTAAGACAACTCAAGTAGAATGGTGGAAGAACATATTTTACAGAAGTGAAAGAGAATAGTAAATCTTGATTGAATATTGAAATAATGATGAAATGATCTTGTATATATATGTGTATTTGACCCTAAACCCTTCCAAAAATCTTATCCAATAGGGTTGACCCATTCGATCTAGCACAATTTTGGATAATTATTCACTAAGTCATGAGCTAGGTGGACCAAATGCCAAACTAGTTCCTACATAAAAATCACCTGAAATTGTATAGGGTTAACCTAGTGAACCTAGTACAATTGATTGATAAAAGGGGATTAAGGTGAGGAAAATAATCAAAGGAAGTGGGAAAATACTAGAGGAGTGTGTGATATAGGAGTAATAGCTTAGGTAATGGTTTTTAGGAGCTATTTGGATTGATAATGTGTGGAAATAAGGGACAAAAATCCTATGAAACACTAATGGTCTACCCACCCCTTTTTTAGTGAAACTCTTAGGGCATGCACTTAGATATATTGAGTCTCGATGGGTTCATAAAATATGTAAAGCACTAGTATTTGATAAAATTTTAAAATATTATGTCTATACATAAGACCCACTAAAATTTCATCATGTGTCACTAAGGTGCAACAACATATGGTGCTTTGAGAAATAACATAATAACACATAATGTTGATGCTAAAAAAATTAAAATATTTTAAAGCATAAAATAAATTAAAATAAATGAATGAAATGGAAATAATTAAGAATTAAATGTGATGTATACCTTGACTTACCTTTATCATTTGATGATTGTCTACTATGTTGTTAGTTTTGATTGTGTAAGGTGTAGAGACTAATTTTGAGAAACCCAAGAAAATAAAACTAAAGAGAAAAAATAAATAAATGTAGGAAAACCAAGATAACTATTTCTATGTAGATGGGATGTACTTGGGAATTTGGCAAGCTAGGGTGACAAGTGTTATATTAGACCAAATGACCAAGTCAAAATAGAAGTAAATCAGGTAACCAAAAAGCCAAGGCTACTAAAGATTAAAAAAATAAACAAGTAAACCTTAAGTAAGAAATGAAAACTCACCAATTAAAACCAAGGATATATATCAAAAAGGACAGTAATAAAAAATTGAATGTAAAATTAGTAACAATACATACATAAACAAAGATGGACAAGCAAAAAACAAAATGGTAAGACAACATTGATGAGTGAGCAGTAGCAATCCTTATCTCACTCAACAATGGAATAAGGTGCATAAAAAGGGACAAAATATTGTTGAGTGAGAATTAAAAATCCAACCTCACTCAATAATGGAAAAATGTACAGACTCAGGTACCCATAATGTAGGTTAGTACAATAATGATAAATGGTAAAAATAAATAAAATAATGAAGGTAATTTTATGGTATAAAGAAAGTAATCTAGAGTTACTAAAACATGTTGTTTCATTGTGATAATAAATAAAATTGAAGCAAAGTAGTGCTATCATGTTTTTAAGAGGTGAAGAAGAAAGAAATAAAGAAGGGAAAATAGATTTGGAATCATAATTTGCCTATCATGGGGAGAAATGAAATGGGTGGAGGGGAGAATGAAAGAAAAACCAAGGTATAAAAACTCTTTATCTAAGTAAAGACACTCAAATTAGGTTTTTCAAAATAAGAGGACTTTTGGCCTTAAGGAATTTAAAGAACTTCTCTTAGCCACACAAGTCTTAGATTAACAAATGTAGTATACAAATCATCCCATGAAGGTTATGTGCATGAAAAGTAAAATGGACCTACCTTCCCACAATGTGTTCCCCATTCTTTATGACCCCTTATAGACTCATGGGTATAATGTGAATATTGAGTAATTGCATGAGAAATTAGGTATCAACATAATGTTTTTTGAATTCTCCTATTCCAATCTACTAGCATACCACACCCCAATGGATCTCGTATCTATGTGAGGATAACTATAGAGTTTTAGCTTTGATTAGAGATAGGAGATGTGCTTGGAATCATATATTTTGGTGTGATATTGACTTTTGAATTTATGTTTTCTTTTTTATATCATTTCTATTTGTTTAAAATGATTTGGATTTTAACTTTGTTGATGTATTTTTCTATTCCTCCTCCATACAAATTTGGAAAACCAAACATAGGTACTAAATATGACTTTCATTTGAATACTTTGGAATAGGTTGTAAAGAGAGAGAACCTAATAGAGCATAGGGTCTAAGAGTCTCATAAATATTCTAGGTGAAATAAAAGTGCTATCTTTACTTCAACCTTGTTTTATCCAATGTGGAGTGAAAGGAAAGGAAATTAAGAGGAATGACACATGGAATAATTTGAATTAATTCAAATCATAAAAAATGTGACAAAGGGGTAAAAAGGGATATAATGATAGTAAATTTTGATTCCTTATCATAAGAATAAGGTAAGTGGAGGAAAACATGCTAACATATATTATTGTGTAAATTCCACTTATCAAAAGAAGCAAAAACTAAAGTTGAGAACAAGGGTCAAAAACATATTATATAAGAATAATGATAAGAAGATAATTTTATGAGGAAGGATAAGTCCTATCCATGGTATTACACTAAAAATAATAAAGGAGAAACCCATGAAGGTGATAAAAATCATTTAAATTTTAAATAGAATAATAATTAAGGTATTTGTGATGAAGCCCAAGTCTTATCCATGGTCTTACAATGTAACTCACAAAAGAAAAACCTAATGGGTACAGAAAATTTGTGTTAAAAGAGAATTAAAATAAAGAATACTATGGTACATAATGAGGAATATTGGGTCCTATCCATAGTTTTACAATGCAACTCATGAGAGAAATGGGAAACCAAAAGACCAAAAAGGAAGAAATAAAGGATTTTGAAAAGAGAAAATTATTATAGAGGGAGAGACCCTTATAAGTAACCTACAAAAAGTGTTAGATATCTGTGGGTACATATCATAAAAACTACAAAAAGTTTAGGCAAAGTACTTCTTAAGGAATTATGCATTGGTGGGCTCTTTGAAAACATGGCCTTCATTGGTTTGAAGGTGATAAGTGATTAGACAATATCACCAACATTTATCATGGGGACCCTACCATTTTTGGTCATATTTACCTTATTTATCATGGGTGTATTCTAATTTAAGGACAATATCACCAACATTAAATGTGCAAATTTTAACATGTTTATTATGTTGTTTGGTAATATGAGCCTTATATTGGTGATTATGTTGTAAAGTGAAAATATGATGTTCATCAAGGAGATCGAGAGCATGAAAATCAGCATTATATAATTATTCATTGGGAATGATACCATGAAGAGATATATAAAGAGAGGAAATATCAAATTCTAATGGAAAGACTGATTTGGAACCATAGATGAAAGAGAATGGTATTACCCCAATGGTAGTACATATGCTATTCTGATAGGCCCAAAGAGTAGGATAAAGGTGAATGTGCCAATCTGTGTGGCATTTACAAATTATCTTTTGGAGATTTTTGTTGATAATTTTGTTAGTATACTCAGCTTGGCCATTTCATTATTGATGATAGGGTGTGGAAAATTTGTGATTGATCTTTAATTTAGCACAAATATTTTTGACATCTTTATTTTTGAAATTTCCACCATTATCTAAAATGATGGTATGGGGAACATTGAATTGGAAAATGATTTGACTAAGGATAAATTTGGCAATGGTGTTACCAGTGACATTAACAAGAGGCATGTATTTAACCCATTTGGTAAAATATTTAGTAGCTATGATATAAAAACACGCCCATCTTGGGAGCAAGGTAATTTTACAATGAGATCTAATCCCCACATGGAGAATGTCCAAGGATTTTGGATAGTTTAAATAATATTTGGATGTAAATAAACTATATTGTCATGAAGGTAGCAAGGAGTACACTTTTTTACAAATTCTATTGCATCCTTTTCAAGAGTAGGCCAAAATTAATCCATACATAGGCATTTGTGAGTTGTAGCATGTCCATTACAATGTTCACCACAAATTCCCCCATGTGCTTGTTTAAGAAGAAGAGGGACCTCATCTTGCATAAAATAACAAAGTAAGTTAACTTCAACATTGAGATAATAAAGGATGTTATATCAAAATACATATCTGAAATCTTATTTATTAATACATGTCTTTTCATGAGATTATAAGGTAGTAGGATAAGTTTCAATTTCCAAGAATTTAATAATGTCTTTATATAATGGGTTTTGTTGAATGGTAACAACCTCAATGTGGTAGATATGTAAATTTAGTGGTTAAGTTAAATATGGAAATTTTCATATTTGTATAAAAAAGGTGGGATTATAAATAAATTGGTGTGGATGAAAGAGAGAAATTTAAGAAGTGAAGGAATCAACAATGGAATTTTGTTCTTGAGGGATAGTCTCAATAGTGAATGAGATAAAATATTTAGCAAGAGTGGTTGCAATTTGATGATAAGTAATGATATTTTTGATTTTTCATTGATAATCACCATTGACTTGGTGAAAAATAAGTTGATTCACCTAATGCATCTAAATATTTAATGTCTAGAGCAAGATCAACTCTCATGCCTAAGATTAGGGCTTTGTGAGGATTGAGTCTAACCTAGTATTTAAGAAGGTAGTAAAAAATAATAGCAAGATCTGATAAATGAGTCTTACAACTTTTGGTTTTAGCAATGAGGTCATCTACATAAGTTTCAATGATTTTGTGGATAAGAACATGGAAGATATGTGGCATTTCTCATTGGTAAGTGGCTCTGCTATTTTTGAAGATGAAGGGAATTTTGACATAGAAATATGTGCCCCATTATATGGTGAAATTGGTCTTATTTTGGTCCTTGAATCTAATTATAACCCAAGAAGCCATCCATAAGAGATAACATGTCATAACCAACCATGGAATCAATGATGGGATCTATCAAAGGCAAAGGGAATTTATCCTGAAGACAATCAAGGTTAATATTATATAAATCAATAAAAATATTAATGACCATAGTTACCTTTTTCTAAATGGGAATAATTTTAGAAACCCATTCGGAATAGTTCACTAGTTTGATAAATTTAGCATAGATTAGCTTTATGATTTCCTTGTGACAAAAGGTGGAAAACTTAGGTGGGAATTTTCATTGCTTTTAATGCATAGGCTTAGCATTAGGATAAGTAATAATGTTATGCACCACAATTTTAGGGTCAATACTAGGCATTTCCTCATAGGATTAAGCATAGATCTCATGATATTTGTCAAAGAATAAGCTAAAATTATCATGGTTGGTAGGCGAGAGTTCATGAGAAACTATAGTTGTTCAAGGATAGGTTGGAGTAGCATATTCAATATGAGTGGTTTATTCAATAAACATGGCATTTACATCTTGAAAATGGTATGGTGCATTGGTTAAAGAATAATTGGATTAGTTTTGGGATCAATGTTATCAAAAAAGATGTTAAAAAAAGAAGCTTTGGTTTTGAAATTCCCAAGTTTGTGATGTTTTCAAGGGAACTTGAGGTTCTTGGGCATGAAGTATTTAAATAATAGATTCATGAATAGGTAAGGTGGGAATATGACCATAATAATCAACATCTACTTCAAGATATATGATTTGATTACCATGGCCAACATACTTATAATGTATCTAACAAACATCAATTTCCTTAGCATTGAGTGTAATCTTGAGAATAGGAAAGGTAGATGGATTAGAAGAGATTGGAGTGTTGTTGGGTTTGGTGATAGAAGAATTAGAGGTAATGATTGGATCCAAAAGTGTAAAAGAGATGAAAGAATTTTTTGAAGGTTGGAAGGTATAATATTCTATACCACCCAAGGAGTATCAAAAAGCAAAGAATTAACAAGAGGAACATAACCTTTAGGATTTGAGAAATGATATGTGGAAACGGTATGAACATCCCAGTCAAAATAATGAAATTTAAATAAGATTTTTTGATAATATTGGACATCTAAGTCTCAAGATTAAGCTTGAGACATTATGTAATTATCATGATATGTTGGAGAAATTATAGATGTTTGAGAGTCAGTGAGAGTTTCGGAAGGTGAAATCCCAATATTATTGAATGTATGTGGAGACATGATGAGAAGACCTTAAAATAATTTTAACACTCCAAATTCATTAAAAATGAAGGCGTATTCAAGTAAATAAGTCTCCTGATCATTTCATGGAGGGTAAATGTTAGTAATCTCATGAATAAGAGGAATATTATGATCTTAAGGTAATAAAGAAGGAGGAAGCCACTACTAAATGTATGGAGGTAACTTGGTAGTATTTTAAGTATGTTGAAAATAATTAGGTTAATCATCATTAGAATCCATAAGAGTGACTTGTAAATTAAGATTGATGTTGATAAACTTGGGTAAAAGAGCACTATTGATTTTAAGAATGGTAACAATACGATACTGAGATTTGTGATTAGGAAGTTGAATACTCCATGGGTTGGGATTGGCCTCATGATTATATCATTTTCAATTATGTAATAATTTAATACATTGGCTACTAAATGAAGTAATGGACCTCGTTTTATGATTCCAAGGGTGTTTAAGGAGTATATTATAATATAAAGGTAAGTCAAGGACCATAAGCTTAGTTTGAAAGGTCTTAGGTCCAATGGTTAATGGAAGCCAAACAAAACCAAGTGGCTTTTGATTTGTCTTATCAAAACCATGAAAAATAAATTGAGTTTGCTTGATGTGATCCTTGTTATAAGCAAGTTGTTGGATAAGCCACAAATATGTCACATTAATACTATAACCTTCATCAACTAGAAATTTATGGATAAGGGTAGTTTTAATGGCTATTTTAATAAATAGTGAAGGATCATTGGCATGAAAAATAATTTTATCATTAATCATGTTATCTTCAAGAAATTAAATAGAAGGATTGGAAGGACATAGGTTTCAATGGTATTTATGCTAGTAGGTTAAGTGTCGATAGAAGGTGGTTCTTCATCTATAGAGGATGGATATTCAATTTCTTAGATTTGTTTCATAAGTAACTTATGATGATAGGGGGAAGTATGAACCAAATCCATAAGTAGAATATTATAGGACATAGAGTTAAGTTCTGAAAGAAAGTTCAAATGAGATTTAGAGGTATAACTAGCATGAGGTTTAGGAGGTAAAGTATATTTTGAAGGAATATATGTAGTTGGAGGTTTAGAAGGAGGAAGTGGTTCCTCTTGGGCTTCTCAAACTAGATTATTAGTGGTAGTATCCTTGAGAATTTATTATTATAAAGATGGTTTCTTAAGTTTGGTAATAGGATATTTTTTATCCAACTTGCAATGATAACTATCCTTGACAATGTTAACATATTTGGAATTGTGATAATATTGATCATAATTAGCATCAATAGCATAAACATCCTTGGTATTTAGTTGATTATTGGTTGTGGAAAAATAACTTTTTGATTTGAAGTAGAATCTTTAGAAACCTATAATTTTTTAGAAGTAATGTTATACTCTTGATAATGAATGTTGATCATGGATTCATGATTAAATGAGTCACCAAGCATATAAAAGCTATAAAATTTAGTGAGCCCTCTACAAGATTCATGGGTATGACCAATGTTAGCATGAAACCAAAAAAATTGATTAGGGTCATACCAATTATGAGTATTTCTAGGATAAGTGAAAGGTTTAGAGGACATTAATTTTTTTTTCATTTGTTGCATACAAATTTGTGTGTGAGAAGGTGAAGGGATGTAAGCTTTCGTAACTCTAAGTTTAGTTTATGGAGTGTTACTAGTGATAACATTGATATATGTTTGAAAATATCCTTTTAGAAGTTTAGGATTAGGTTTGAATTTCTTCATGAGAAAGTCTTGATGTTTAGCTTGATCAAGAGCTTCATTAGGTGTTTGGGGAGTAAAGGTTTGAACCTTATATTAAAGAAAAAGATTTAAATTATTTACAAATATTTTGAATAAGTTATCATCAATCATGTTATGGTCAGCTTTATGGGCCAATGATTTCCATATTTTGATAAAGTCATGAGTTGATTCAGTGGGATATTGCTTAGCATTGATGAAGTGGATAAGACAATTTCTGGGAAGATCATTATGCTGAAACTCTTTAACAAAAATATTGACTAAATATTCAAGTTGCTAAATGGAATGTTGGGGTAATTAGTTATACCATTCTAATACATCACCAATGAAGGTTTTGACTAAGATTTTAGTTGTGTTAAAGGTATTAGTTTGGATCCATTCTTTGTAAATGTTGCTAAAGGGTTTAAGAAATGAGGCAGGGTCTTTAGTCCCATCATACTTGGTAGTTAAAGATATGTTACCAATATCAATGGACACAATGAGGGGAGATAAAGTCTCATTTTGAATAGTTCAAAGCATCTTATTATTCATTATGGGTTGAGTAATAACATTACTTGAGGCATCCCTAAGAGGTAGAAGAATGTAATTGGTATTATCTTGAGGATGGATAGGCAGAGGTTGATTAGCCATAATAATCAAATGATGTTGAAGCTGCATCATTTGGTTGGTGTTAGATTTTTTCATGAAGTCCATTTTCTAATAACTTAGGAAATAAGTTGAGTTGTATCAATAGGTGGGTTGGTGTTGGTGAGAGCACTACCCAAATTGGTATTTAGGGGAGGGTTTTTAGAACATAGATTATTAGGGGGAATATTGACAAATTGTGTCAATAACTCCCACATTAATTTGGAGGTTTTAAAGATGAGAAATATCTCTGTACATATATAAAAGATTAGACCCATCAACTTCATCTTGATGTTTGATTTGCAACATGTTACAAGTCATGTATGAAGGAGGGGAATAAGTGCCCCAAGAGTGATGGTTATGTTGAGAGTAAAATAGAGGGATAAATGAACATCCCATATAATATATTAATGGATTCAAACTATCCAAAAAGATTCTAATAGGAGACTTCAAGATGACCTGAGATAAATTAAAAAAATATTAAGAATGATATATAGAGAATTGAATCAACAAATAGGGAAGGCGAAAAATAGTATAGTGTCAACTAGGTCAACCTAGTATAGAGAATAGGGTTTGAAAGTTGATGAAACATGAATACAAGGTCAATTAGGTTGACCTAGTTTTATATCCTAGATAGTAAGTAAGAATAATAATGTGTTAACATTGATTGTGTATTGAAACAAGATTAATTTTTCAAGTACTTATAAAATCAATAAATAAAATGAAACACATTATCAATTAGATCAATGAGGTTGATCTAATTGAGGCACACAACACAAAACCTTACACCGACATTTGTTAATGAAATTTTTTGCAATACAACATACAATTGAGCAAAGAGAAAACAATCAACTAGGAAAGTAAAAGCTATCTAAGTGGTCAAACCAAATGTTGTTAGATTATTGGAGTATAATTTTAGATGTGATAGGAAGTTGGTTGTAAGTAAGGAAATATAAATCAATTGAAGGATGGTTTCAAGATGTTTGGGTTGAAAGGGATTTGTATTAGAAATGGTATTGGCTTGGTATTGGGCTAACCCTCATTTCACACACCACATCGATAAAGGTGTCAGGTGCTTAGCCAAAATATAACATTAACCACATGTTTATACTTGGCCAAAAAACCAAGTTGGCTTCCCCCTTGGTGATGAAATCCAAGTAGGTTGGCCTTGGGTAGACAATTGTTAAAATTATTTTTGAGATTTTGAGATTTGGTAGTGTGTGCATAAAAGAGAAAATATTGACACTAAATAGTATATTGAAAACTAAATAATTATAATATGTGATATATTCTAAGCATTTAATCAATAAGAAATGAAATCTTGAAATAATACTAGCATATAAGTGTTAATTCTAACTTTGAAACATAGTAAAGTGTCAATTTAGTTAACAGTGTATACAAAGAATATAGAATAGGGTCGATAGTGTCACCTCTATACTATGGAAATAAAGGTCTAAAAATGAACTACGTTGATAGGGTCAACCTAGATTTCTAGATAGAATACAAAATACAAAACCACATCGATAGGGTCGACCTAGTTGACTTTATAGGGGTGGTTTTAAAAATTACAAATTGTAAAAAATAGGACTGTTAGGAAAGAGAGAAAAGAAGAGAAAGGAACCTTGGTGGGTTGGAGGATATAGAGAAGTGAGATTATTGTTGATTAACCTTGATTAATACTTGTAAATTATACTATGTCAACTAGGTTGACCTAAGTTTTTAAAAACTATTGTTGATAGCCTACATATATACATGGTCAATTGGGTCAATCTAGTATGTTGAAATGAATGCTTAAAAATATATAGGGTCAACTAGGTAATTCTAATATCCTGAACTAGATGTCTGAAAGCTTAAAAACCTATATTGTGTTGATTGGGTTGACCTAGTAGCCTATACCTAAAGAAGAACCTACATAATTAAAATAGAGTCATATTTATGTGACTGTGTGTTAAACCTACACATAAAAGTTAGTATTGTGTCGATATAATCGACCTAACAGCATAAATATATTAAAAATAAAATGATAAAATAATGAAATAAGTGAAATTAAAACCTATAAGGGTTAAGTTCATGTTAGGTTCAACATAATGTATGTAATCATAAATACATCATGTTTATAAATCATTCCTAACTTGGAGAAGAGAAATCATACCATACAATTCTAATTGGGGACACATTTGTTAAATGAGAACATGAACAATATGGGGATGCATTAAACCTGATTAGGGGATCTCTTACTACAATATACCATGTTAGGGAGGGTTTTAAAGCCTTTAGTCAATCACAATCATGTAATAAACTTAAGCGGGTCCTAAATTTTGATATCTCACTATAATAATAAGTAAAGTAAATCTAATCTAGTGCTCACCAAAGCTTGTGGCACAATATGAGGGGTCAGTAAACAATCAAAAAATGTATAAGAGATTGTCAATTAAGATATGTATGAGTAAAACCCTAATACATGGAATATGAAGAGTAATATTATTTGAAGCCAATACTTATGCTACTTCTATCTACCAAAGAGAGGAGCAAAGTTAGAGAGTACTTACATGAATGATAAAATCATTGGGAATCAATATTTCCCTTAGCCATTGGGGATTTAAAAGAGGGATTTTTTTTTTAAGGATCATTAATAAATTCCAAATCATCCAAGACTTCTCCAAAAGACTAGATTCTCCAAATAGAAACCCTAAGCTAAGACTCATCAAGTAGAATTATGGAAGAGGAGATTGTAAAGAAGTGCAAAAGAATATTAAATATTGATTTCATATTAAAATAATGATGAAATTATCTTGTATATATAGGTGTATTTAACCCTAAACCCTTCCAAAAATATTGGTCGATAGGGTCGACCTAGTTAACCTAGCACAATTTTGGAAAATTGTTTACTAGGTCATGATCTAGGTCAGCCAAAGGCCAAATTATTTCCTAAGTGAAAATCATCCCAATAAACATAGTAAAACCAACTAATAAAAGGGTATTAAGGTGAAGATAATAATTATGGGAAGTGGGAAAAGACTGGAGGAACTTGTAATAGAGTAGTAATAGCTTAGGTAATGGGTTTAATGAGCTAGTTGGATTGATAATATATGGAAATAAGGGACAAAAATCTTGTAAATCACCAATGGTATACCCACCCCTTTATTTATGCACCACATATGGCATGTAATCAAAGATATTAGGTCTCAATGGGTTCCCACAAGATGTAAAGTGTCAGTATTTGATAAAAGTTGAAAATATTATGTATATACACTATGATTTTGAAAACTATTAAATAATCTATACCTTGCTAAGAGTGGGCTATATGAAAGAAACAAATGGTAAATAATCAAAAAGTGGGTTTAAGGTATTTATTTAAACTAGAATAAAACCTTAGATATGTGTTCATGAGCCATTTAGTACTTTGTTTGATTTAATACTTACACTTTATAGTGTTGAAAGTGGAAAAGTGTGGTATTCCTTTGGGTTGGAAATAAAGACAATTATTACTTAGATGTTTATATTCTAGGCATATGTTTATTCTTTTGTTTGGGATTTATAAATTCTATTAGTTTATAAGAAACTAAAATACATATATATGTTAATAGTAGTTGTGTTATGGTAAAACAAGATGATTTATTTGTATTAGATAAATGTTTTGATTTTGTATTAAATTGAATAAGTAAATAACAATCTTGATTTGATGAGTGGTAGTATGTTGTAAATATCTATTTACTATTCTTTGAAATGAATTTATGATTTTTTACCATACATGATTCATTTGATAAAAGGTGATAGGTATATTAAGTTTTTCTCATGAAATGTATATACCTATCATTTGGTATCATATGACAAATTTAAATTCATTATCAAAGATAAATAATATTTGTGGAATTGAATCAGATCCATGAGAGATATCAATTATGTAATGAAATCACTACCCAAAGTAATGTTATAGATGAGACATTATCATTCCACTTTAATTTATATTTTACAAGTGTATGGAGTATTTCATATTAGATATATGAATTTATTCATGGTCTATGTGACTTATACATGTATTAGTTATTATAAAACACATAGGTTTTAGTTTGATTCTTAAAATCTCCTTTGATTTTATCTATCCCTCCATGAAGGGAAGGCCCACTCCTAATGGAGAAGTGTTTAGGAGAATAATGGTCTATGGTTGGAGGAACAACACCCTGATGATGCTCTTCCTCTCTTCATATGATCAACCATCGTATAATCGTACTCATAATTATTTGAATTGATTATTAGTTTTTCTTATGAGGCTTAAATGTACTATTATACATCCAATAATTTTATTTTTATATTTAGTGATGAAATGTAATAAATCAAACATTCTAATTTATGGTTATTTAGATGGTAGTGGTTGTGTAATTTGTACATAATTTCAAATATTATAAACAATAGATGATTTAAATTTATGTATAATTATAAATTTGGATTATTTCAATGTACTTGTGTACCTTCAAATATACCTTTCAATAAGGCTCTAAGAACCCATGAGCTCGATGTGTGGTGAAGGCACATTCGAAAAAGAACTAACAGGATGATATTATGATTCATGCTTCATCATTAGAATATGATCCAATGGTGAGAAGGTGCTCATGACTTTTCAAAGGCCTATGATCTTTCCACATGGCCAATTCTTACTAATAAAATCACTAACATATTATTTGAAGCATGAGGAAGGCACGTAAAGATGCCAAGTGTCACTACCAAGGGGTTTTCAACATAAGGATCCAATCATAGGCAATGACCCATATTACAATCAATGGATTACACTAATCATAGATTTTCATCCAACAAAGAAAAATAAAAGAGGCATTTTTAAATGCCAACAGTTAGTAATCCAATGCCATTTATGAAAAATATTTTGAAAGGCCCAGATCGACACCACATAGGCACCACACAAGTGGAAAAGGAAAAAATACCAAATCTTATGGGATCACAAATGCAAAGGTATAAATTCAAAGGTCCAAATAAAATCCAAAGTAGTATAAGCCAAAGTCTAGGTATATTCAACCATTAAAATCCAAAACCCTAAGACTTACATAAAAGTGACCCAAATAGACTCAATTGGTTACAAATTGATCCAAGGAAAACATATTGTGTTTTTTAGCACAAAAGAGCTTCGAGAGATACCATTTTCTACCAGTGTAAACAATTTTTAGGAATAGAGACAATGGTATCTCATAGACAAAAGTTGAAGGAAGAGACCAAGCTCTACTTGATGATAGATAATGAAGGTCATATCTTCAAATACACTGAATTAGACTTTGAAGCTCTAAATATCTTAGGCATAAAGAATTGGTTTGAGATCTTCTTCATGGTAGAGGAGTTATCACCCATTTTTGAGGAGGAACAAAGAATCACCACCACAAATTGGAGGCACTATGACTTAGTTATAATCCAGATGGTTGGCCTTCACCATGCCATGATAAAACTTGAGGTACTACACTATATATAAATCCTTTCTCCCATCTTTGTTCACTATAGAATTGATAATGAATGGATCATTAGGTAAGGAAACTCCAAATAAATAGCATATATATCTCTTATGTCATTTGATAAATATCATAAGATCCCTCTTCCCCATGTGGATTTATCCAAAATCAAAGAGTGGATAAGTAACCATGACCTAGAATCTATCTTTAGACCCTAGCTACACCAAGGCACTCATATCTTCAAGGACTTTGAGGGAAAAATCCTAATAGTCTAATTTAGGGAGGGCATTGGGGTTATAATGACCCTATTTAATTGAGCCTTTGGATCCCCCTCAACCATCTATGTGAACAAAATTTGGGTTCCCTTTGTTCATTTCATGATGGAATAAAATATTAACCCTTAAATTGGAGATTTACTCAGTATCTTCCTTGCCAAGTAATTTACTACCATTAAAAGGAAATCCTCCAAGCAATTTTACATGATTTCATACTTTTTAGATGCCCTTCTTTCCTTAATCAACTTCTCTGGTATTAGGAATTGGTCCCTAGATGGCAAAAATATTATTTCACACCACTATTCCAAATTGTATATCTTTAAGTATAGGAATCACATGTAGTTTATTTATGACTACATTTATCTAGCCATAGTTGACACCATCACTAGTGTTACCATGCCTAGGGTCCACCCCCTAACACCTTAATAAAGAATTATATTAAATTTATGGGTGACATCTGATATTACCCTAACTACATGATCATCAAGATTGAAGGGATCATGTCCTAACTTTACCATTACTAGTATATGTTCCTGGTAAACTAGCTGAGAAATAAATTACTTCCCAGTTCTTACATGGCATTGATGGAACTTGAAAATAAAATAAGAAAGGACTTCTCCACCCCTTCCCTCTAATCATTTGAAGGACCATACTTTAGGACTAAAAAATAGGTTGAGACCATGGCTAGACACTGAGATTCATTTGGTTTTCAACTTGATGAAATTAAGATGTAGAATCATAAGGGAATAATGGCCAGCCACTAAAAGGATAAAAATATCCTAAAGCCTAAATATGTACATCAATTTGATGTTCATGACACCATTATATTAAATCTAATAATTATGAATAAGTATTGGCTAGGATCCAAGGCCATAACATTAATCTTGAACATAGGTTAAAGAAAGATGGCAAGACCTTAGGAGAAGCTTGGTAAATTTATCCTTTATAGTATCACTTGCTACCCAATCTATCTGAGACAAACCAAGGACAACGACAACCACAACCAAAAGGGTATCCTGAGTAAAATCAAGATGAACAAGGCAAGGGCAAGGAGAAATTAGGAGAAGTAAGATTAGAAGAGAGACCTAAGGAGGGATCCCCACATTCAAAACTTCCCCAAATGCCACCTTTCCTAGTATAATATTTGGATATGATAGCCTTAGAGACAATAGAAACACTTGAGGGTGCTCCCAAGGAGCTTATAGAGGCATATGATATAATAAGGGAAGGGGAACAACTTAAAGGATCCCAAGTCTAATAGGTGGAGCCTGAGGAAGATAAAGGAAAAGAGCTTGTCCCTATGGCATCCTAAGAAAAGAGGAAGGTAGAGCTATAATTAGTTCCTATTGGACCAAAGAAGAGACCAATATGGACTTTCACTTACCCCACTAGTGAAATCAATCCCTTGAATGATGAATTCCTAATTCATAGATTAGTAATTCCTAACTAGTTTATTTATGGGAAATTACAAAAGATCCCTTCTCTTTCTCATTCATGGTCCATGACAAGAGTTGATGTTGAGATACAAGATGACATAAACCCATGGATTAAGGTTGTGGTGAAAGAGTAAAAGCAAAAAAGAATTGTGGTCACCCAAGGACTAGAAGGCAAGAAGATGGATTCTCTAAGAGCATCAATTAGCTCAAGTGTAGAGGTCCCAAAACCTCCCAAGTTTGAGAAGTCAGTCATTGCCATCCAATTCAACCCTAAAATAGCTAGATTGGAAAGGGTTACAATAAATATAGTTTTGGTTAGAATAGAGGAATCCACATTTCAAAAGGTTGAACCATTTGTGGGATTAACCCCTATGGGAGACCCATAGCTCGATGAGGTAGCCATTCATGAAGAGGATGTGAAAAGCTTGACTAATCCCCAATCATCCTAGGCCAAATGTAGAGTCCAAGGGATGAAGCAAAGGATCTTAAATTTGGAAAGAGAAAAGGAAAACTTGTAGACATAGGAAATTATATCAGTGTATGAGGCAATGACCAAAATGCTTGATGATTTATTTTATGTCATGTTTGAAGCACTCAAAATAATGAAACTAAGGTAGAGTGCATTGTTGAAGAGCTTGGTCACCTAGTGGAAAGCCTTAAAGGACAAAATAACCCAACTTATTAATATTTGAGAAAGGAAATAGATCCCATGTTTCAAAGCCATCAATTTGGGACACTTGTGCACAATTTTGGGAATTGTGGTTGACAAATTTCAAAGTTTGAGTGCTTGGAAAAATGATGTGGGAAGACTCCTAGAAGATGATAAAGCTAATTGTAAGAACTCAGTAACTTCCTGAGACCATGTTCACTGATCCTACATAACCCACCATCCTTGGAATCATTATACAAAGGCATGTAACCTTGGATTTTTCCTTTGATTTCTTGGGTTACTGGTATACTGCCTGGTCTTTATACAAAGGCATGTATTACCATTTAAAAATGGGGGAGATAATTTTGAGAAAATTTTTACAGTTGAAGAAATTAATATAATCAATAAATTCTACAAGGATTATCCATATTTGATATGTCAATTAATAATATAGCTTTTCTCTCAATTACTAGTAGATCTTTGGAATTTGAATAGTGTATTTGAATTCTCATTTGCATTTTATAATCATAGGGTTTCTAATTTATGCATATGCTATATTAGTTGGAGGATATTAGGTTTTTATTCACTTCATTTTTCTCTATATTCATATGTGCTAATGTTATTTGATTATAGTATTAAATCCTTAAAGTAGACCTGGTTCCTAATTGTGACTCTTTACATTATCCTTTGAAACTTGCCTAGTATATAGTGGAATTTGAGCTTACCCTATGTTGCACTATATATTTTTTAAATGCATACTTAGTTGTAATTGATGCTTTGTCATAATGTTTGAGACTAAAATTGGTAATCACTCGTTTCTTTTCTACCTTAGCTTTCTCTTTGCTCCTTTTTAACCAAATCACTTTAGTTTTAGCCTCATTATAAATATCCACTTAAATTAGTCTATAGATTAAATATAGAACATAATTCACTAAGTATTAACATAAACTCTCTATAATTCACAAGTAATGGACAAAGGTGGCTCCCAACCACCAAATCATATAAATATTATGTAATAGTTTATCTTGTTATGTTGTTTTTTCACCATAGGAAACTAGATTGTCAAAACCTACAAATCATGCTCTGAATTTTATAAATTCTGAAATGAGAAGTTTTATTTAAACACTAAGATAAACTCTAGTTCACTTAGAATCATCAATAGGAGAAGCTCCTGCTGTTGTTAGAAGGAGGGTCATGAATTCTTTGAATCCTTATTAATTTTAGTCTGTTTTATCTAAGATAATTATATCTTTGTGTTTTTGAGTGAATTATTTTATTAGAAGTATAAATATCATTGACCTTTGCCATTTATAGCACATCTTTTTGCTTCTTTTGAAGTTATTTGGGCATTGATACTTGTTTTTTGGTAAAATTAGCTTTAATCTTGGAGGACCATAGTATCTGAGGTTATGATGGCTCATTTTGATCAAAGGTGGGCATATATTTCATAGATATGAGTTCCTTTAGGCTTATACATATAAAGATAGACCATATTTACATAATTAAATGTGTCTTTGAGCTAATTCAATCAAATATCAATGTCTTTTATAGTTTTTGACACCACCTTTGAAAAATAAGCTGAATGTGTAGGTCTAACTCTTGTTCTTTATAAAATTTAACTTGATACATCATATTTTAGGTAGGATCTTCAAATTAAAATATATAATTACTTAGGATTAGAACAAGATCACACTTAGAGATGAGGGAGACTTTTCTCAAGCTTGAGGTCCATAGAAAAGCCAAACGTGACAAAGGTAGATGTAGGAGATCCAGATCTTTACCAATTTTGCCTCTTCAAGGTACCTATGACTTCAATATTCATCCAACTATGGCTTTATTTGGATATTCCTCAATCAATTTACCAAGTGTGTTTCATGACCTCCCACGCAACCCTAGAAAGTACTTACCTACATTTAGTCCAATGGGTATAATAACTATTGAATAACATATAAAATATTTTAAAGTAGCCTGATGATTGCTAAATGTTTTGCATGAGGATGTATCTTACAATTTATTACATTTAACATTTAAGGATGCTACTTATGAATGGTTCTTAAACTTGCCTAATAATTACATCACTAACTAGGATGATGTTAACAATGTATTTATAGATCAATTTGATAAAATTGTTAGTCCTTATGTTATCTACCATCAGTTAACCACCATTATAAGAGATGCAAGTGAGCCTATTAGGTCTATGAATACTATATTTTAGGAAATTTTTAGTAGTACCATAGACCCTTATAAACTTGATAATGTCTTAGCTCTAGATATTTACAAAGATGTAGTAGATCCCATGACCTCTATGTTTTTGAAAAGATCCATACAAACCATAACCTCATTAGATAGAGACTATAATAAAGTAGTAACCATCAATGATTAGATGCATCCCCAAGGTAAAATGTCATATTATGTGTCAAACATTAATCTACAAATGTGTGTGATGAACTTATTCCTAAATAATAACTAAAATATCCCAATATTAAACTAGCTCCCAAACTTAACTCAGTTACCATTGAGTAATGCAGCTTCTAATCAAAATTTAGGATTATTAAGTCATCCTAATAATGGATTAAATTCAAATTATAAAAGTTATATAGTACCATATGTTAAAAATAATCAGGTACATAATTATGAAACTCTTAAAAATGAGAATGAATCTATCTTAAAAATGGTCCAAAAGTTGAGCACTAATTTTCTTCAATTGCAAAAACAAGTTGGAAATACTACTAAAATTTTAAGTAGGATCTTCTCATTTCAAAGGTATAATAGGCAAACCAATAGGTTTTATATGATATTTTTCATAATAACAAGAGTAATAGCCCACCTTCTAAAAATAAGACTATGGACATTAACCTCACTAACCCTAATTATTGTAGGGTACATTGTACAACCAAACATGTAAAAATTGATTGTATAGAAATTTACAAAGCCTTTGAAGCTTTCCAAGAGGATCTAGATACATTTAAAGTGGTCCCCAATAAGGATAATGTGTAACTACTTCTAGATCTAAGTCATCTGATCAAGCCTTCATGGTGTACACCTTTGATTTCCCCTTTCAAGAGGAAAATAAACCTGATGAGATGCTTGAGGAGATCCAAGCCTTTCAAAAGTTATTAAATAAGACATATCCCTTGAATAATATGGAATATAAGTAGCCTTTGACCACCTTAACACCTCCAAATAATTTTGGAACTCCTCCAAACACTTCTTCAAGAAACAATCCTGAACCACCTAAATGGAGTACCTCTAAACCTAGCATTGAAATTCCTAATTCTTCTAAAATTAGATATAACATAGTTGAATACATTAAGAAGATAAAGGATAACATTACATTTCATTAACTTACACAAATTATATATCAAAGGGACCTTCTATTAGAATCTTTGTCAAAGAAATCCAATAATCCACCACATATTAATCATGCCAATGTGACTATGCATAATGCCAAGCCTGAATCTCCTCTTTTCTTGAAAAAAATTTGAATGTTTGGTAAAAAATTACATGATTGCTTATTAGACTCAAGAGAATCTACTAATATCATGATCGTAGGTATATTCAAACAACTTGGCCTAACTCCCATTAAGTCTGATAGGGTTGTCACCTAATTAGAAAAATCAAGAGTTAGGGTAATTGGAGAGGTTTTAAATTTTCACATGCAACTAGCTTCTAAGCCTAGGGTGCAATAATTCATTGATATTAAGGTTATTGATATACTTAACGTTTATGTAATCTTATTAAGTAGGGAATAGACCAAGGCTTGAATGGTTACATGTCCATAGAATATTCACATCTCTGTGTACCATGGAAGGGAGGTCCTAATCAAATTAGGGTTGAGAGAGAAAAAAGAGTGAAACATATGATATCTAAGTACAATGTTTTGAATGATAAGGTCAACATAATAGACTCAAACTTAGGGGTTTTCACCCTAGAGACTAATAAAGTATGTGATCTCAAGAGTGCTCATGTCATTCTTAGACTATAGAAGTTGCATTTTGATGGTGTTAGGTGTAATGTTGGATCAGTTATTGGTATTATTTTAACTAACCCTAATAATAGAAAGTACCATGATTCTTATAGGCTACAATTCCCTTGTACTAACAATCTTGCTGAGTATGAAGCCCTTATCTTGGGTTTACAATTTTATACAAAGAATAAGGCCAAAGAACTACTAGTTTGTGGGGATTAAGAACTAGTGGTCAACCAGGTAAGAAACAAATACCAATGTAAGATCTCATACCTGAAAAGGTATAAATTCAAAGTTTGGGATTTGATTAAATCCTTTGATGCTTTTGGTATCATTTCCATCCCAAGAGGAGAAAAACAAGTTGCTAATGAGTTGGCATCTATTGTAGACAACTTCATGCCCAACCAAGATTCCCCTAATTTCAGCATTGAGCTAATCCCTTATCCTTTAATACTTGATAATGTTAACCATTTCCATGTTTTCAATGATGATCAATAGATATTAGATTTCATAACCAATTTTGGAGCATTTGATGCTCATATTATTTATGAGACTAATGATAATACATCTAAGGAGGACAAATTTGATGGTAAAGTCATTTATTTGAATGACAACAAGATCCCCAAGTGGATGATTGCTTTGGAGAGACTATTTGATCAAGATAAACTATCTTAGGTTTCTAAGGTTTCCAAGGTGATTGGGAAATATTATAATATTTTTTATTTTGGTCTCCAATATCATCCCCAATTGGTAAATGTTAGAAAATCTTACATAAACATTGAGAACAAGAAAGCCAAAGAGCTCCTTACCCGATATAGGGATGTTATAGCTTGGTCCTATCATGACTTAAAGATATTTGATCCATGGTTCCTTACCCATACTCTACCCCTTAAAGAGGGTTGTAAACCATTCAGATAGAAATAGAGGCCTATAAACCCTTTACTATAACCCATGATCTTCAAGGAGGTCAAAAGATTATTAGATGTTAGGATAGTCTTCCCCATTAGGCATTCCATCTAGGTGGCTAATTTGGTGCCAGTCAAGAAGAATAATGGTGAGATTAGACTTTATATTGACTTTAGGAGCTTAAAAAAGCATCAAAAAGGATAACTATCCCCTTCCTTACCTTGACCAAGTGATTCAAGTTGTTTTAGGTTTAGTTATGATGTCTTTTATTGATGGCTTTTTAGGTTATAACCAAGTGTTGGGTGATAGAGAGGACATGATGAAGACAACTTTCACCATAAAATGGGGAACCTTTGATTACAAGAGGATAGCCTTTGGGATAATTAATGTAAGAGATACCTTCCAAACATCTATGGACCATGTGTTCCAAGGCTTGATAGGTAAGTGTATCATTATTTATGTGGATTATCTAATAGTTTTTTATAAAAAACTAAGAAGATCACTTCATGCATTTTTGGTAAGTTATTAAAAGATACAAAAGGTATGGCATTTATTTAAACCCTAAGAAGAGTTTCTTTTGTGTGATCAAGGGAAAATTATTGGGCCATGTTATAACCAAAGATGGTATCTCTATTGATCCTAAAAGAGTGGAGGCCATATCTAGAATAGAACCTACAAGTTGTAAGAAAGAGCTAAAGTCATTATTTGGTAAGATAAATTTTATAAGAAAGTTTATTTCTATCTTTTCAAATATTGTCAAGCCACTTAATGACATGATAAAGAAATATGTCAAGGTCACATGGAATAAAGATTATAGAAATGCATTCAATGATATCAAGGAGGCCATTATCCAAGCTCTAGTCCTTATAAGCCCTGATTTCTCAAAGGACTTCTACCTCTATTCCTTTGCATCTGGCCATACTATGGCTACAATATTGACTCAAAAAATTGAAGGGTGTGACCATCCAATATTTTTTGTGAGCACTAATTTCAAGAATGATGAGTTAAATTATTCATTGATTGATAAGTAGGCATATGCATTAGTTAAGGTAGTTAAGAAATTTAGGCATTACATTCTTAGAAATAAGTTGCATGCTATATTACTTGACACTACCACCAAAATTATGTTAAGTTAGAATAAATTAGGATAATGTAGAGGTAAGTGGATGTTAGTTTTCTAGGAATATGACTTCGAGATGAAAATAAAAAAATTGGTAAGGTACCAAGGTTTGATCCAGATGATTGCTAATACTAACCTTAGGCTAAGTATTATGTAAGTGGATTGATAAAACTTTCAAGCTAGTAAATGGTATGATTCAATCATACATTTCATAATTAATGTTATTTGACCTACATATCTATTTAGGGAGCAAAAGAGGTCCCTAATGTTGAAGGAAACACATTACATAATCAAGGATGGGGTCTTTTATAAGAGAAAATTTGAAATGTTTTATTTAATATGTGTCTCACAAGAAGAAGCCACCCAAATCATGAGTAACTTTCATTAAAATTAGGGTAGTGAACATCTATCTAGGAAGACCATAGCTCAAAAAATTCTTAAAACTAGAAATTATTAGCCACTATTTTTAAATATGCTCACAAACATATGAGGGAATGTCACTCATGTTACATTTTTAGCACCAAGGAGCCAAAGGCAACAATGCCTATACAACTAGTCATGGTTGACAAACCATTCACTCAATGGGGGTTACATTATGCTGGGGTGATCAAACCTAATTCATCTAAAGGTCACACATATTTCTTGATAGCCACAAACTATTATATAAGATAGAATATAGATACAACCACTAAGCAATGTAAGATTGAAGAGGTGATCAAATTTTTAGAAGAAAACATTTATACTCGATTTAGAACTCTAGTCTCTCTAGTGTATGATAATGGATCTGCATTTATTTTCATAGAGATGACTAAATAAGATTATAAAAATGGCATCACTCTCAAGTTTGCATCTAATCATTATCCCCAAGGGAATGGAGTCTCTAAATATACAAATAAAAAAATTAATGAAGGCAATCAAGAAGTCTATTGTAAACAAACCTAGGACTTGGCATAAGCTCCTTAAATTTACATTTTGGGTTGATAGGATAAAAATCAAGAAAGCCTTAAGATCCTCACCATTATTATTGGTGTATGGACAAAAAACTATTTTTCCTATCACTCTCAAGTTTCCCACATACAAATTTATATAGGAATACATGGAAGAGAGCCAAGAACTTGCTAATTCAAGATTTTTGGACATAATTCAAAAAAAAAGATACAAGGGAGAAAACCCTTATTGATTTTAGTAGGCATCAAACCACAATCAAGAGATGGTTTGATAAAATGTCTAAGATCAAGGTGTTCATATAGGAAGACCTATTTCTCCTTTATGGCAAAGCATCTGAGCCTAAGGGAAATCATGGAAAATTCACACCATTGTGGATTGGCCCATACCAGATTGTAGAAACATTAGGGAACACCTTTAAGCTCTAATATTTACAAGGAGTAGAGTTTACGTCGACCACCAATGGGCAATACCTCAAGCACTACTTCTCTACTTTTCCTCCAGGGGTCTTCATGGAGTAAACTATAAGATGGTTATATTTAGAGTAGGTAGGATAACTAGTTTCATTTTAGTTATTTCTTTCATGTCCTTTATTTATGCATAATTATGTACATATTTATTTTATTTTCCCTTGCTATCTTTATTTCTAACTTTATATTATGTGTTTCTTTCATGTTCCTTTATTCTTTGATTACAATAAGTCCTCTTGGACAATCTTGAGCTTAAAGTTATGGATTTTGCTTGAAAGTTCCCAAAACATAGAAATAAAGGTATGAATCCCATGCATATGATGACCATGGCCATGAAACATAATCCAATATAATAAGTCAACTATTTCATGGGAGCTTAAGCATTGTTCTAGCCTCAAATTGGTTTTAAGAAGACTTACACCTATAGGGTGAAAATCCAAACTATCATGGTATAGCCATACTAGTACTTAATCAACATCATTTCCTAAGATAAAATTTGAAGCCATATATGATTCTACAAGGATTAAACACTTGACCAAATCCTAAAAACTAGCTATTCTAGTTCCCAACCTTGATAAAAGAATAAAATTCTAAAATAAATACAAAAATAACTCAATGTAAAATCACAAGCCTTATAAGCATAGGTGATTCTGCTAATCTCCACTAGGTCTAGTGGAGTAAGGCCTTGAGTGGAGCCAAGGGCATCTTTGTCAGTGTTATGGATGCCTATCTAGCTATAGAGCAATGCCCAAGCCTTCCCTAAGTTAAAATTATGGTTCTTAATCAACATCTTAACATGATATAAGTTAGTGTTAGTTACTAAGGACATGAAACCTAAAAGTTTTTTCCTAAATCCCATGGCAAATAATAAGTGAAATCAAAGCACACACATAGTATGGCTATGTCTTGGTATTTGGCCCTAAATCTACAAGTGTGAGGTTTGTTTCAACCATAATATGACTTAGATGATGATATTGATAAAATGGAGCAGATGACCTAATTATTCATCTAAACTAGAGTCTGTATGTTCTAACATATTGTTATGTTCCCCCTGAGTCACCATTTATTGAGACCAACATACCACCATTCTTTTAAAATTGGGACCCTAAAGAACCCTAAAGTTTGAACATGAAAATTTATCATGTTAAGGTTATATGTAAAATTTGAAGATCATCCACTTTTTTTAAATTAGGCTTACTTGGTTTTGTTTTGGCTTTAATTTGGACTAACATCACTAATAATTGGTCTTTATTTCTCTAGTTATAGGTTTTATGGTGTTTGTCCTTGATAATTTCATGTTTCAAAACCCTGGCCAAGGCCTTCAATTTAAAATTGAATAATGGTGGGAACCAAATTGGTAGGAACTTTTTTTTCAAAAAAAATCCATCTTTGGACCTAAGGGTAAATCTCATGTTTTAAGCTTAGTCATGATTTTCAACACAACTAAAACTTAAATTAGAATGTTTGTCCCCCTTTATTATTTTTCCCCTTTAAAAGTTCCTTTATGTGCCTAACTAATATTCATTTTGTAAGGTTCTTTTAGTATGTCCTAACTTAGCTTAATATTTTAACCCTAAGGTCCCAACATATTTATTAATATAATTGAGACCTTAGTCTTAATACCTTAGCCTAATTCCTAGCTCCTTGAGTTTAATTTTATGTTAGCTCAGTCCTTTGATTTACAACTTAGTATAAGGTTTTAATCCTAAGTAACAAACATATTTATTAATATGAGTGAGCCTTTAATCTTAAAACTTTAAGCCTAAGCCTTTTATATCTCTATAGTCCTAACTTAACTTCCTTGCATCTTATAGAATCCAACATCCCATGCATTATCATGGCATTTGATCCAATAGAGTGAAGAAAGCCTAAGATTAAAATTAAACAACATGCATCTTTGATGGTCTAATAGTTTTCACTTTTGATCCAACAATGTGAGGAAATCTTGATATAATCTTGTATATAGCCCATTAGACCAATCACATTCAATCTTTCATATCACAATCAATAATTCTCACTTCATCATAGCCTCTTGATTAGATGAAGTGAGTAATAGTTAAATAGTCAAGGGACTACAGAAGGCCCAAATGATCAACACATGGTACCCTTACATTCACTAATCAAAGGAAAATGGGCCCCACCTAACAAAACAACCAATCATGAGCAAGATCTTGGATCATGATCGATGACAAATGATTCATCACAGATTTTGATCTGATGGAGCAAATTAAGTCCAAAATTATGGGAGGCTTCATGAAGGTACCAAGTGGCACTCCCACATTGGGCCATAAGAATTTGTTAATCTTAAAATTGATTCTCGTATAATCATCATTTGATATCCATGAGGATGTATTTGATGTCTATGCAATCATCAACTTTAAGACCATAAAATTAAAATCTTCACTAGCTTAAAATTAACATTCATGCGACCATCATTTGATGTCTACGAGGACATATTTGACATCTATGAGACCATCAAATTTAAGATAATGAATTATTATGCTCAAGGTCAAAACATAATCCAAACTCTTATTGGAAGGCTCAGAAATGGCTTTAAAGGCTACGAAAAGTGCTCAAGAGATGTTCAAACACTAGAAATATTCAATTTACAAAGTGTGGAAATGGTCATATGGTCTAAGTATATGCAAAATATACTTAGTCTAAGTTTGTACTTTAAGGTCCCCATGACATTTTATTCAAATGTCATAAACCTTAAACTATAGACTTATACTAAGTCTTATTTCAAAAGAGAGTCCTTATATAGTAAAATTTAGACCAAATGATTCTAGTAAAAGGTTTTAATGTGTTTTGTCAATACAATAAAATCATATTTGTTATTGACCCATTATGTCATGTTGACCCTTTTGAGCATATTTTATAAGCCCTTGCATAAATATTTTAGACCAATGTTTACACTATGTTCATTAAACATGGCATAAACGTTGTCCTAGAATATTTAGGCCATGACCCCCTTGCATATAAATCAAAAAAATTAGGCATAAACCCCTTAGCCTATGTTTTATTTCATGCATAATATATGAAACAAACCTTAGCCCAAGGGACTTAAGTCTAAGTCATGGTCTTAATACTATGCTAAATTAAGGTTCATACATCTCTATAGATAAAGGTTCCCACTTTGTCACTAGATTTTGATCTAATGACATGAAGGCCCCCAAAGAC
This sequence comes from Torreya grandis, assembly GCA_037957365.1. NCBI lineage: Eukaryota > Viridiplantae > Streptophyta > Pinopsida > Cupressales > Taxaceae > Torreya > Torreya grandis. The sequence continues at coordinate 179,122 of JARHVA010004697.1, read as the reverse complement.
TTTTAAAAAAGGCTCTAAGAGCCCACAAGTTGGATGCATGGTGAAAGTGCATTCAAAATAGAGCTAACAGGATGATTTGATGGTTCACACATCATCGATGGAAGATGATCCATTAGTGCAAAGGCACTCATGATTTTTCAAAGGCTTACAAGCTTGTCATATGGCCAATTCTCATTCATCAAAGAAATAACATAGGATTAAAATCATGAAGAAGGCACATAAGGATGCCAAGTGTCACTACCATGGGGTTTATAATAAAAAATCCAATCATAGGCAAGGGCCAAGATTAAAATCAAAAACTCAAGCTAATCCTAGATTTTTATCCAACAAAGTGAAATAAAAGAGGCATTTTTAAATGCTAATAGATAGTGCTCAAATTGTAATTATGAAAAATGCCATGAAAGGCCAAGATCTATGCCACATAGGTGCCATACAATTAGAAAAAGACAAAATACATTATCTTATGGGATCAAAAATGCAAAGGTATAAATTCAAAGGTTCAAATCAAATATAAGGCATATATGAGCCAAATTTGAGATATATTCTGGCATTAAAACTCTGAAACCCTAAGCCCTACATAAAATTTACCCAAATAGACTCAATTGGTTATAACTTGATCCAAGAAGAACTTAATTATGTTTATGAGCACAAGAGACCTTCCACAGAGACCATTTGCTACCAGTATAAACAATTTATATGATATAGACAATGATATCTCACATACAATAATTAAAATAAGAGACCAAACTCTATTTGATGATAAACAATAAAGGTAAGATCTTTAAAGACACCAAATTAGACCTTACAACCCTAAATATCCCAAGAATTAGAAACTAGTTTGAGCTCTTCTTCATGGTAGAGGAGTTACTACCCATTTCTAAGGAGGAATAAAGAATCACCACCACAAGTAGGAGGCACTATGACTTGGTTGTAGTCTAGATGGCTAACCGTCACCATGCCATAACTAAACTTGAGGTACTACACTATATAGACGTGTTTGCTCCCATATTTGTTGACTATAGAATTAATAATGAATGGATCATCAAGGACAAAAAATATAAGGATATAACATATATTTATCCTATGGAATTTGAGAAATATTATAAGATCCCTCTTCCCTATGTGGATTTATCCAAAATCAAAGAGTGGACAAGCAACCATGACCTAGACTCTGTCTTTAGACCCTGGCTACACCAAGGCCCTTATATCTTCAAAGACATTGAGGGAAAAATACCAATAGTCCATTTTAGGGAGGGCATTAGTGTTATAATGACCCTATTTAACTAAGCCTTTAGATCCCCCTCAACCACCTATGTGGACAAAATATAGGTTCCCATTGTATATTTCATGGTGGAAGAAAAGATTACCCATCCAACTATAGATTTAATTAGTATCTTCCTCACCAAGCAGTTCACTACCATTAAAAGGAAAACCTCTAAGTAATTTTACATGCTATCATACCTCCTAGACACTCTTCTTGGTTCAATAAACTTCCCTAGTATTAGTAATTGTCCCCTAGATGACAAAACTACTAATTCACACCACTATTCCAAATTACATATCTTTAAGTATAATAATCACATGTAGTTTATTTGTGATTATGTTTATCCAACCATAGTTGAGATCATCCCCAGTGTTCCCATGCCTAGGGTCTACCCTTGAATCAAGAAGTATATTGAATTTATGGGTGACATCTAATATTACCCTAAATGCATGATCATCAGGATTGATGGGATCATGTCCCAACCTTAACAATTTCCAGTATATGTTCCCAACAAACTAGTTGAGCAATAAATTGATTTCCAATTATTACATGGAATTGATGGCACTTGTAAAGATAATAAGAAATGAATTCTCCACCCCTTCCCTTTGATCATTGGAAGGACCATACATTAGAACTAGAAATAGGTAAAGACCATGACTAGACACTAGGATCCATTTGGTTTTCAACTTAATGAACTTAAGATGTGGGATCCTAAGGGTATAATGGTCAAGCACATAAAGTACAAGAAAATCCCAAATCCTAAATATGTACATCAAATTTATGTTCATGACACCATTTATATTAAAGCTAAGAATTATGAAGAAGTATTAGTCAAGATCCAAGGCCACAACATTAAGCTTGAACATAGGTTAACCAAAGATGACAAGCCCTCAAGAGAAGCTTGGTAAATTCATCCTTTGTAGTATCACTTACTACCTGGTCCTTTAGGACAATCGGAGAATAACCAAAACCACAGCCACATGGGTAGCTTGAGCAAAAGTGGGATGAATAAGGTAAGGTCAAGGAGAAATTGGGATAAGTAAGATTGGAAGAGAGACTTGGGGAGGGATCCCTACATTTAAAACTTCCTTAGAGTCCACATTCTCTAGTAGAATATTTGGATATGATAGCCTTGGATCTAGAAAAAACACTTGACGGTGCTTTTAAGGAGCTTGCAAAGGCATATGACATAGATAGGGAAGGGGAGTATCTTAAAGAGGCCCAAGTCCAAAAGGTGGAACCTAAGGAAGATAAAAGAAAAGAGATTGTTCGTATGGCATCCAAAGAAAAGAAGAAGGCAGAGTTGGCATTGGTCCTCATTGGGCTAAGGAGGAGACCAAGAAGGACTTTCACTCACCCCACCAGTGAAATCAATCTCTTCAGTGATGAATTTATAATTCATAGACTAGTCATTCTTAACTGGTTCATTTATTAGAAATTACAAAATATCCTTTCTCTTTTTCATTTAAGGGTTATCACAAGAGTTATTGATGTTGAGATATAAGATGGCATAAAGCCATGGATTAGGGATATGGTGAAAGAGCAATAAGAAAGAAGAATTTTGGTCACCTAGGACTAAAAGGAAAGAAGTTAGATGCTCTTAGAGCATCAAGTAGCTAAAGTGTGGAGGTCTAAGAACATCCTAAGTTCAAAAGGCCATTCACTAATATCCAATTCAACCCTAAAATAGTTGGATTGGAAAGGCTTATAATAAGGATAACTATGGTTGGAATAGAGGAATTCACGTTTCAAAAGGTGGAGCCCTTCATAGGATTAACCCCTATGGGAGGTTAATAATTTGGTGAGGTATCCATTCATGAAGAGGATATGGAAATCCTGATTGAGGCCAAATTAGCACAAGCCAAAGCTAGAGTCTAGGGGAAGAAGCAAAGGATCTTAAATTTGGAAAGAAAAAAGAAAAAATTGTAGACATAATCAATTTTATCAGTGCCTAAGGTAATGATTAAAATGCTTAATCAGTCATTTTATGACATGTTTGAGGCACTCAAAATAATGAAATTGAGGTAGAGTGCATTAGAGGGGTAGTGTGCATTATCTAAGAGATTGGCCACCTAATGGCAATCCTTAGAGGATAAAATAACCCAAATTATCAACATTCAAGCAAGGAAAAAGATCCCAAGATTCAAAACCATTAGTTTGCAATCAATGTTTAAGTGCTTGGAAAAATGATGTGGGAAGACTCCTAGAAGATGATAACGAGATAATTGAAATAATTGAGAAAATTCTTGGGACCATGCTCACTAATCTTACATAACCCACCATCCTTGGAATCATAAGTGATGAAGAATTTAAACACAGGGATACTTTGGTAACCCAAGAAATCAAAGGAAAAAGCCAAGGTAAATATGGGGTTGATAACAATAACATCTTAGACATGATATTAAATGTAGGAGAAAGGATAAATGAAGTTAGGAGCATTAAAAAAGCTATGGCTAGGAATAATAGGGAACTTGATGACTAGGTAGATTGAGAGGAAGAGTGTATCATGAATCTTGTTATAGATCTAGAGCTCATTGGTGAGCAACATGCTAAAGCCATGAGCATCCTATAAAAATTACAATCAAGGGCCTCACCAAAAAATTAAACAATATTCTGTTTTGTAAAATTTTGTGAGTTTCTGAAATGGAATATTCCATTATAAAGGCATATGCTAGTTTTTTAGCATAATTTCCTCTAGTTCATTATGATTGCAGAAATCACATGCATTTTAGAACTTGTAAAGATATATGTCCTTATCTTTGTACACCTATATTTTGTAACTGACTGTATACTTCCTAGTCTTTCTATAAAGGCATGTATTACCATTTGTAAAAGGGGGAGAGATTTTTGATTAATTTTTTACACTTTAAGCAATTAATATAATCAAGGAATGCTAAAAGGATTTTCCATATTTGATATGTCAATTGCTAATATAGCTTTTCTATAAATTACTAGTAAAGGTTTTGAATTTGAATGGTGTCTTTGACTTCTTAGTTGCATTTTCTAATCATAGGGTTTCTAATTTATGCATATGCTAGATTAATTGGAGGATCTTAGGTTTTGATTCACTTAATTTTGCTTTGTATTTCGATGTGATAATATTATTTGATTATAGTAGTAAATCCTTAAGGTAGACATGGTTCCTACTTATGAATCTTTACATTATCCTTTGAAACTTGTCTGATATATAGTGGAATTTGAGCTTAGGCTATGTTGCATTATATATTGGTTGAATGCATACTCAGTTAAAATTGATGCTTTGACATAATTTTTTAGACTAAAATTGGTAATCACTCATTTCTTTTCTACCTTACCCTTCTCTTTTCTCCTTTTTTACCAAATCACGTAAGATTTAGCCTCATTACAAATATCCACTTAGATCAATCTATAGCGTAAATTTGGAACATAACTCACTAAGTATTAACATAGACTCTCTACAATTCACAAGCAATGGACCAAGGTGGCTCCCAACCACCAAAACATATAAATATTGTGGAATAATTTATCTCACTTTGTTGTTATTTCACCACAGGCAACTAGATTATCAAAACCTGTAGCTCATGCTCTAAATTTTCTAAAGTATAAAATGATAAGTGTTCTTAAACACTAAGATCACATATTTGTCATTTAGAATCATCAACATCTACCATCCGCATTACTAGGGGTATGGACTATAAATTAACAATAGGATGACAAAGTCATAGATTAATGAATTTGAGTTCCATTATGGTCAACTCAAAGAGTTGTAGGAGAACTACCAAGTATAAATATAGAATACAAAGTGAGTTAACTCATGCATTAGTCAATAAGAATCAAATAATCATAAAGAACATATCTCACAAAGCTAACTCCCTTAATGGGGTTTTATAAAAGAAAATTAAGAGCTATTAAAATAAAGAATATACCAACAAACCTTCCCAAAATCATCCCACCTCCAAGTGCAGCTCAAAACATTATTTTACCCTTGGTTTGGTGCTTAAGTCTTTGTCAATGATGAGTGGCTTACTCCTCCATCATCTCTCAATGCACCAACAAAACTAGGCTCATGATATAGATCAATGTTATAGCAATAGTGAAGCTATCCTATTACAAATTAAGCATAATGTAACTAAACAAAAATTATATGTGAAGATAATTCTAAATAATAAGTTTAAACTAAAAAATATTAAAAAGATGAGTCATAACCCTTGTATTTATATATTTTTAGAAATGATCAGAATCAACCATGACCATCCATCTTAAGATTAATATATGTGGCCATGATTTAGTTCAATTTTGGAGGTTCAATCCATAAATATCCCCATTAATATTTGGAATAAAGGGGAATTAAAGAGGTATGGAAGACCTTAAACCTAATATTTGTTCCATTTATGGATTATAGATGCTACCCCATAAATGATGTCACCTAATGATGCATATATTTAAATGAATTTCAAATTAATATATATTTAATATATTCCATGGATTTTCTACTTAAGCCCTTGATTTGGATTAATTTTCTTAAATAAGGTTAATTAAATTTTATATAATTATTTAGAAATTGGTTGCACATTTAATCAAACTAGTCAAAATGTCAATTTATTGAGTCATAATTTGACTGGAGTATAATTAGAAGATGTTAGTTGTGTAAAAAATAATACCCCTTTTAGAGCATTATCAACATAAAATAACACATCCACATGTCATGTGATTCTAAATTATAGGAATTCAGTGGTTCATAGTATCAAATTGAATTTTTGCCATTTTGACTCAAAATGAATTGAGAAAATTTAATAATCACATAAAATGCATTTCCTCATTAGAGTTACACTAACCTAAATTGGCACTTGTATACAACAAGATCAAACCATTTAGAGCATTTAAGTGATTTTATCCCAAATTATGCATTGTCACAAAATTTCAAGTAAACTTGAAAATTTCAACATAATGGTTATATGAATTGGATCTCTACATTTTTACCCTGTTTGAGAAGTTGTGGTGAGACATTTAGATGAAGAAATTTATTTTCAAAGAAGAGAGTTGTCCAGAATAAATTGGAATGAAATGACCCATAATTCCCCCTCAAGAAGACATGCAAAGAGGAAAGAGAGGGATGAAATCTCTAAAAGAGAATGAGATTGAAATTAACCCATGGACGAGATTAAATCCATGTTGAGCTAATGATTACATTCATTTATTCTCAATGATAAAAATATAATGGAATATAGTGAGCCCCAATTTAGGGGTAAGTTAGAAATATACAATCCAAAAATATAAGCAACACACTTTGAACACACCCAAAAGAGGGTGAAAGTTGTGCACTTAGGGAATGATTATTCCTAAAATAAGTTGCATACTTTAAAATTACCAAAATAAGGGAAAAAGTTGTAAAGCTTGAAATAAATATAAAAATGAGAGAATTGATCCAGAGAAAGTAAATAATAAGGTGCCCTAGTAGAGAAAATTTGATCAATTGATAAATTGATTTTACCCTAGTAGGGCTGATTTTGATCACTGATAATTAATTTTTCCCCAACAAGGTTGATTTTATTGATGAATATATAAATATTGTGCCTTAGTAGGGAAAATTAGCAAGCATATCTCAAGGATATAACCTAATGCATAGATTAAATATAAGTGGGCACACATGAACATATGAGGGTCTAATGACTTGAAGAAGTTATAAAAAAACCTAGCATATGAGGATGCACAAAGTGGTGAAGGAGATGTTTAGAAAAATGAGGGTGGTTGAGACAACTTGAGATACATTATGTATCCAAGCACTACCTACATAGTCTAGATGGACCTCAATCCAATGTGGTTCACCCAAAAGCATAAAAAAATGGAATGAGGAATGAAGAATATAAGAAAAATGGACCACTTTTTAATTAGACTCACAGTGTATGCCATTGGTATTTAATTCATTGGTACATTAAGAGATAATCATCATATTTTCATTGAATCTTTGACTTGGGATTCAAAGCAGTTGGTGCTTACTATAGAAAAATTAAATTATGCGTCATAAGCATAAATAACCTATAATGACATTGTATTTCAATTATGAAGAACCAATTCAAATATGAATAGTTATAACTAAGGATAATGATAAAAAATACCAAAACCAAAGTTATAAATATTTACATTTAAACAAAAATAAAAACAAAGATAAAACATAAATGTAACCCAACTTAAGATCAAGATATGAAAAATTAGGATTTAAGTAGGAACAAGAATGTATGAAAACAAATAAAAAATAAATTAATAAGCAACATGAAGGAAAATTATGAATAAGAAAGAACCATGTGTACTAATAAGTACATAGAAAAAAAATAAGATTAAATAACAACACAAAAGGACCAAAAATAACAAAGCACTAAGAATAAACAAAAAAATAATGAAAAAGAACAAAAGATTAACAAAATAAATAGAGATACAAACAAGTAATCAAAATAACAATAAAATCTAAATAAACAAACACAAATAAGAGTTAGTCTCAATGTTAGTGGAAATAAAAAACCATTATTCATGTAAGTATAATAGAGGCATTACTCTTTGTGACAACATACTGAGAAGAAAAGACACAAAGTTTCCCCTAAGTGAAATGGAAACAATAAAACAAAATGAAGTGGGTGGAAAAAGAAGACAAGGAATGGGGTGGTCAAGCTGACTCTAGATGTAAAATACAAGCGGATACTACCTACATAGTTCCATGGATGCAAGTTCCAACATGAAATTCTAGCCAAATGAAATTCTCCCTAGAAAAAAGAATAAAAGTGATGAGAAAAAAACATGATTGATATTTTAGAATAAATAAGGAAATGGGATCACAAAATGGTGAGAGCATTCAAATGAGTTATTATAAAATGGAAAGAGTGTGGAAATCAGAATAAACAAAAGTGTGATACAATATTTATATTTTTCTAGCAAACAATTTATAATGTTTTTGTGTTTTTAATATAAGAAACAAAAATGAAATATTAATAAAAGGCCTAATGAAACTACCTAGTTGAGGAGATGCACTTCCATAGGTAAGACTTAAAACAATAGATAAACCAATTTCAATGAGGATCATGCATATAAATATTGTAACATGGAACCAACTAATCAAGGAGATGAATGTCCAAGAGTATAATTTTCAATAATAACCAAATACATCTACAATGGCCCATGTTCATAAATTGGCGAGAGTGAGATCCTGCTAGGGTAATAATTCCTACCAGACAACAATAAAATTATAAAAGAATATTATATAGTGTTAGATAAATATAAATAAACCTTTAGTAGGAAAAAACCATGAGCTGATGTATCCATGTTCACTTGTCTGTAAGAAGAAGCTATAAAATATTGTTGAGGTTGAATTACTTTATAGAGCATGCATTGAATGTGTCCAGAATGCCTATGAGTCATAATTAGGATCATAATTGGGCAAGGGATAGAATTTTCTAGGTTAAAACCTAGGGTATGAAAATAATATGGTTCTAAGTAGAATGGTCCATAATAAAACAAAAAAAAATGAATAAGGTCTAAGATAGGATGATCCAGGGTGAGATAAAAAGAGTCAAGTTGGAATATAAATGATCTAGAGTGTCAATGATCCAAAGCTTCCACTATCCAGAGTCATAAAATAATATTGTTATTTTGAAAAAAATCTAGGATAGGTCAAAACAAAATGAAAATGGTTCAACCGAGGATGGTCTAGGATATAATAGTGGGATAAAATGACTTCAACACAAGTTTCCCCTAGATAAGGGGTCTTGCAGACAATGGTTCAAAAGTTATCAAGCATAGAACAACTTGAGATGTACAATTCCTATGGGATATGTAATTTATTCACCATATGGAGTATCCATTCGATATTCCCCCATTCCATAATTTACTTTGATAACATATGGGCCTAGCCAATTTGGTCGAATCTTACCCTTCTTCTTACATTCAACATTTTTGTTTTTTTGATTCTCTTTCAAGACCAAGTCACCAATTTCAAACTCCTAAGGGAGAATGTGCTTGTTTTAGCTTCTACATAATCTATTATAATAGTCTTGCAAATTTTCTAGGTCAGCCATATGCATACCATCAAGAAGTCATAGATCTTACAACATGGAAATTATATAATATTCATCATCTTCAATTTTTTCAAAAGATATTCGTAATGAAGATAACTCGATCTAAATTGGGATAATAGATTATATTCCATAAAAAAGAGAGTAAGGAGTGGCTCCTATGGGGGTCTAATGACTAATGTAATAATCCCAAAGGAAAGGAAAATTTTGCAAGTGATAATTATGGCCAACATCATTGACAATCTTCTTCAGTATGGCAACAATGGTTTTATTTAATGCCTCGGCTTGTCCTTTGCCTTGAGGTTTATTTGGTGTGGATTTATTGTTCTTGATTTTGAATTTTTCACAAATAGCTTTAACATATCTATTTACAAATGATCTTATATTATCATATATAATGTATGTTGGGATACCATATCAACAAATGATATAGTAATGTATAAACTTGGCAATCTACTTCTTGGTGATGTAAGTGAGAATAATGTCTGCAAACCACTTAAAACAATACTTGGTAGTAGTGAGAATATGTTTATGGCCATCAAAATATGTTGGTTTTATTTTCTTGATGAGATCAAGGTCTCTTATAGAACATTTCCATCGTGTAGGGATCAACTATAGTGGCAAGGAAGGTGTGTGTATCAAATTACCATGTTGTTGATAGGCATTGCACTTTTTAACATAATTTCAAGCATTTGTCTCCATTTTGAGCCAATATTAGCTTGTTTTGGGGAGATTTTTAGCTAAAACTACACTATTGGTGTGGCCCCTACACATTCCTTCATGAACCTCCTTAAGCAATAACATAGATTCCCTTGAAGATAAATAATTAAGTAGCATTCCATCATATCCTTTACTATAAAGCATGTTTCCAAAGAGGGTATAATGGTATATACTATGAGGGAAAAGTTTTTGATTATTATTGGAAAGGTTAAGTGGTAAAACTTGGTCATGAAAATAATTATACATGTCTTGAAACCAAGGTAGTTCAAGTGGGGGATTAAGACCAGTAATGATGCATACCCTTTCTAAATCTAGCAAGTTATGAGCAAATTTTAGAATATTTTCAATGAGAAACTGATACTCTTTAGTGTTTCTATAAATATGTATCATGTACCCAATTTTTTCCATTGCATTGACAGGTTTATTATTAGCCCATCGTACTTGTTCAAATAGTAGGGATTTAAAATAATCCTTGAGATTATCCATAATCTACTTGTAAGGTACAAGATTTTCATCTCTCATCTGATACTAATCTATGATTTGATTGATAATTAATTAGGAATACCCATAGACCATTATTTTGGGATATCTTAAAGTACTTTAAGATGTAATCCTATAATAAGTGCTTCATACTCGACTATATTGTTGGCACAATGAAAATTGATATGAAATTCTTTGGGAATCATATCCCCTTATAGTGTAATAAACAAAATGTTGGATCCAAATTTGTGATATGTGAAGGAACCATCAAAATATAGTTTTTATTATTCAATTTCATGTTTTACTCCTTTTATTGTCATAAAAAATAATTTAAGAAGTCAAATTTGAGTGGTTGAGGCTCTATAATAAGGGCTTCTACAAGTTGATCAATAATAACCTACCCATTGATAGATTTCATATTCTAATATTCAACATCAAATTTGATTAATATCATGACCCATTTGGACATTCAGACTATGAGAGTTGCTTTCAATAATAAAAATTTGAGGGGGGTCCACTTTAGCAATATAAATAGTTTTATTGTTCAACATATAGTGTCACATGTTTTGGGATGTGACCACCATAGCTAAATAGACATTTTCAATAGGTGTATAACTATGATCATAATAAAATAGTGTGTAGATTAAAGAGTAAACTACGTGTTCTTTTCCATGATCATCATGTTGGGCCAAGAGTTCCCCCAATGCATGTTTAGTGGCTAAAATATAAAGAAGCAATGGTTGTCCAACTGTTGGCAGTCTCAAAACTAGTATGTTAGCCAAATATTTAATGAGCTTCACAAATGAAAATTGACACTCACGAACCCATTGAAACATGACCCCTTTATTTAGGATGTGTAAATGGATGGAACTTATCTTCTAGTTGTGAAATGAACCTACAAATAGAATGAACCTTTCCTTGTAGGATATGGAGTTGTTTAATATTCCAAGTTGGAATCATATCAACAATGACCTTGAACTTATTACGGTATAATTTTATCCCTCTTTGTGATATAATAAACCATAGTAATTTTCTTGAAGTGATGCCAAAGACACACTTCTTAGGATTCAAGAAGACCTTTTATTGATGAAGTCTCTCAAATATTCTTATTACAATGTCAAGATGTCTCACATGTGATCTTGAATTACCTAGGATGCCAACAACATAGTCTTCAATAATATATTGTATCATGTCATGGAAGATGATAATCATATCATGTTGATAAGTGGCTCTCATGTTCTTTAAGCCAAATGACATGACATGATAACATAATGTTCCCCACAACATGGTGAACATAGTTTTGTGTTGGTATTTTTGGGATATATTGATATAATTGTATATATAAAATCCATCCATGAGGGATAACATCTCTTACCTAATAGCAGAATCAACAATCATGTCAATGTTGGGTAGAGGAAAATCATCTTTGGGGCATGCATTATTGATATCTTTGAAATCAGTACAAAGGTGTATAGCCTATGGATTTTTGATGATTGAAACTATGTTTGATATCTATTTCAAATAGTTCAGTGGTCTAATGAAGCCTATTCCTAATAATTTATCTAGTTTTTCTTTTACCAAAGGAACAATGTGTGGATACAACTTCTTCAATTTTTATTTGACTAGATTGGCATATGGATTGATAATAAGGAAATACACAACCAAGTTAGGGTCTAATTCTAGCATGTTAGAGTAAACCCATGCAATAATGTCAATAAAATCTCTCAAAATGGAGATGATGTGATCTTGCTCCTCATTGGTGAGGGAAGCTCTAAGATAAATTTTTTTGGGATCACCATATGTTCCTAGGTTTATTTCGGTAGTGTTTTCTACAAGGAGTGTAGAACCATATTCTAAAATAGTAGGAAATGTGTGATCATGATATTATGATTATTATAAAAAAATTGGTTGTTCTTCCAAAATCTCTAGATAATGTGATGAATTTGAATCATCTAATTTAGGTAATGGCGAACTAGCAAATATATCTAGAAAGTCAAGAGCAAGATGCGCAAAGACTTTTTATAGTTTTGACATTATGATAGTATTGGATATAGAGATAGGACTTTATGGACCTTAAGAATCATTTAGGGATGAACAAACTTTCCCATTCAAGAGCATCTAAAATAGGTTTTCACTCAAGGTCTTGTCTTTTTCTTTATTATTCCCCTAACCAATGAGCACATCAAAGAGATTTTCACCCAAATATTTTGATGTTCTATATTTTCAAGACCAAGAAATTTTTATTGATCTCCAAAATAGGTAGAAGGATCCAAATAAAAATTAAAGCCTTGCTTATGATTTATATTTGTCAATCTGTCTCTGAGACCCATTTACTCTGTAATAGATTTTTCATTCTAGAATTCATCAAGGCATATGAATAAAAATTTTGGTCCCAATCAATGAGTTTGGTATGACAAAGGTAAAGGTAATAATGAGGTTTTCTATTAATAATGAAGTTTGAATCAAATAAGTCCTTGCCAACAAGTTCATCATAAATACTATAATGGGACACTACACTTCTAGAAGTTTCATCGCTAGTCAATTGAAAATAATTACTATCAAAATTTATGAGGTCACCCCTAGGAAATATAAATCTAAGACCTTGATTCATGTTAGGTTTACCAGCTAATAAAGGTTCCAAGATTCCTTGATCTCATAGGTAAAGGACTTTTCTTATTTATTCAAAGTTATCCATAATCTAATTAGGGATATGACACTTTGGATTCTAAAACAAATCAATAATGCCATCAGAATATAACCAATATCCTTCAGTGAAAGCTTCTCAATCCTGATTTGGTGAAGTAGAAGGTACAAACACCATTGATGGTTTATGTGTTTCTTTCTTCACTTACTAAATCATGTTGGGTCTACAATGGATTTTGGAAGGTTTGGGTTTGAAAAATGATTTGGGAGACTTGGGAAACTTAGTAATATGGAAGACATCTTTAAGATGATATGTATAAATGCCTGTGTCTTCTATAATAAATTGTTTGTTAAGGGTTTTAGGAAATAGATCAATTGAAGTGGAAACAAGGTCACTAGGGTTGATATAATTGGATTTGTTCAGATGTGAAACTATTTCCTTGTTCTTTTTAATGAATTCAAAACTAGGATAATAGTTATAATTATGAAATTGAGCCTCTAGTTATTTGAAATACTCATAAGGTTTTTAGATCATCAATAATGGTGAATTCAATCCCACTATGGTGGAAATTGAGGCACTGATGTAAATTGTATGGGACATCTTATATTTCATGGATCTAAGTAGGACTAAGAAGTATGTTATAAGGTAACTCAATATCCATAATATGTACCAAGGTATGATGGGACATAGACCCAACAATTATTGGAAAATAAATAGAAATGAAATATTTCCGTTCAACATTCTCATATGCCTTGATTTTATTCATTTCTTGATAGATGTCCTTTGCAGTATAACCTAATCATTGTACTATCTTGAGAGACACTATGTTTATCTCTAAACCATTATCTATAAGAACCTACTTAATTTTATGTTTTTTAATGATGATGTCAATATACAAGGGGTTATTATAGATATGACCAAGAGTGGACATGCCTTTGTAGTCAAATGTAACCTCTTGAAATGAATATAAATGACCTACAAGTATTTGGAACTGTATAGGGTTAAAGTCTTAGGGAATAATACATTTTTGCAAAAGGTCATTCAAAATAGTTCTATGGACTTCAGACACATGTAAAAGATCTAAAATATAAATTTTCATAGGGGTTTTACTCAATTGGTCTTAGATACTATAAGTTTTTTTTAACAATATCATGTGATGGTTTATCCTTGGTTGGCATAGTGTTCAACTTTGGATCCAAGGGCACTATACTATTGTTGGGGCCAGTGTTAGAAGAGGGAAAAGGGCCTTGAAGAGTAACTCATGAGTTTTATTTGTGATTATTAAATATAGAGGTAGAAATGATCCATTATAATTAGAATAAAAAGGCAAAGGGCCTTGGAGGGTGACATATAGACATCTATTTATGATGACACAATTTTGAGTTAGTAAGTAGCCATTATTATTAGAATAAGGGGGTCTATAAATAGTAACCCATAAAAATTGAGGCATAATATAATTTCTTTGACTTAATGAAACATTACTTGAATGGGAGGGTGTTGACCCTATAAGAATGGGTCCATTACTTTGAGAATCACGGGATGGTTCACAAGTTTTAACAGTGATAATGGTAATGTGGTTTGAAAAAATATGCCCCATAGTATTATTTTAATCTTAAGGTATGCTATTATAAACTAGGTTATTAGCATGGGTAATATGATCTTCATTATGATCATGTTGATAATTATTTTTTCCTTGGTTTTGATTCTATTGCTAATTGTGTCCTTGGTTATGATTATTTCTTATCGATTGTTCATTAGGTCTAGGAAATAGATCTTTGTAGATGTCTATATCCTGATTAGTGTTTTATGAGGCAAGTTTGATTTCAAATTCATCACTTTTAATCAAATATTCAATGATATGTCTCAATTAAATACATACATAAGCACCATGGTGAACAACCTGATGGAAATTGCAAAATTCATGGTTTGGGTTGATCTTTAGGAAATGGACTTGATATAGGCCACACAATAAAATTAGTTGCTATGATATTTTGAAACACAACCTCAATAGGCTCTCCTAATTTTCTAAAGACTCTATATTTTTTTATTGAATACCCTTCATGGCTAGATTTTTTATAAAGTCATTAGTGGATTACGTGAAATTATTTGCACATTTAGAGCAGGCAAAGCCTATACCATTTATACATGTCTTAATTCAATTACTCCATTCCCTACCATGTTTTTTTATTATTAAACCCCTTGGGTGTATCTATTAAAATAGTTTAAATAGGTTATTTGGTCTAATTCTACATTTGACCCTATGAATAAATCTTGAGAAGGCCTTTAGTGATAAGTAACTTCTTAATCTACACACCCTTTTCTATAATTTCTTCAAATGTGTTTGTGCAAGCAAGTCATAGATTATGCACCACCTTAGGGTGTAGATTATGTGAAAATATATTATCCAACTATTTGTATAGAAAATTATATTGAAAGCATCAAGCTAATGCTTTTTATTGTTGTAGATATGTTGCAAATCTTTCTCTATCTTGTTGTTTGGATTTGCACAAGTTAACCACAGTCAACTCATGTCTAATATTGTAAGAGAAGTTGTTGACAAATTTTTAATATATATCATTAAAATATGCCACCATTCCTTGGGTAACTTAAGGATCCAGTCTAAATCTTATTTCACTAAACTTTATTGAAACAAGTGAAGCAAATAAATACTACTATAAGCTACCTCCTAACATAAAAAAAAATGCCTAAATATGTTCATGAGGGTCACCCTTCCCTTTATATTTTTTAAATTTGGGTGCTTAAAAATGAGGTGGAAATAATTTCTTCAATATGTACTAGGTGTTTTTTTTATTGATCCTATGAAGGAATAAGAGGCACTTGATGATTGAAAAATATATTCTCCATGTCTGAAGAAGTATGTTACATAACCTTTTGAGACTTGGTTTATTCAATTCAGACATCATGATACATCATAGGTGTGTTATCAAATAAAGTGTGTTTCATTAGCTATACCACATTCCCTTGCTCGTTAGAAGCATCATTATGTATTGAAGTGGAAACTAAAGAGTCAGTTATGTCCATGATGAGTTGGTATACATATCATTGACTTGTCTTCTTGAGCTTAGTGACAAGATCTTGATCAGTAAGTGTTAAATCTATGATTAATTCCTTCCTTTGATAGAATAATCAATGTTTGATTTTGAAATATGAGCAATGGATTTTTCTCATTATTGCTCGTCTACCCTAACCAAGGTATTTAATTATTCCATAGGAAAGTTTGATGACATTCTAACACCTGATTCAATAAACCTTAGGACTGATTCATATTTTTTCTCTAGGATTTGATGCGTAAAATAGTCTTCTTCCAACCCTATGGTCATTAGAATGTATTCAAATACCATAGGATTGTCTTTTCCGTCATAAAAATGCTTCACCTCATAGTTAGGGACATAAGATACCCTATTACGAGTATACCTTTGTGTCATGTTTAGAATATCATTATCTACATTTTATAAGATTTGAATTGTGTTTTGTAAATGTTAAAAGGTGTGTTTTGACTTTATCTAAATAAGTGACAAGGGAAAAAGAGACTTTTATAAAATAAGTGTAGTACCACATAATTAGAATAAATGGTTATGAATTTACTCAACTTTCATGGGTTGAAATAATCAAATTTGAAGAGGGTATAATAACTTTAAAACCCAAAGTGTAAGGAAAAAAAACTTAGGTCAAATATACATCAATACCATAAAATCTAGACACAACTTCGATGAGTTGTGACTATAAAATTAGAAGAAGGTTTTTTCTGATGAGAAGGTAATCGTGTGAACTAAGAAGCTCAAGATGTGAAAACACACAATAAATCCTAAGTATAAAACTAAAACCAAATGAGAATCACAACACCACCACATGGTGATAGGAATAAAAATGGTCTTAGAATATAGATTATGAATGAATGAAAGATAACCCAAGTTCAGAATGATGAAAAAGGATGATGAGTTTATATAACGATATTAAAACCAAATGGGAAATCATACCCAAGTTAACTCAAACCAAGTGAAAACAAAAAACCAATTAATACCTTGGCCTAGAACTTTAAAAGGTGATATTTTGAATTTGAATTAAAAATGAAGGACTTAAAGATTTTTACAAAATTATCTAGACTCGAATGGACAACATAACAATATTATTTAGGAAATACAAACACAATGTCTCAAATGATGATTTGAATAAGGAAAAAAGAGGTTTTGATTTGTTTAGCATAATTCCTCATTAAAATAAATTGGTGGATAACAAAGGTGTTTAGTTGTGATGTGTTTTAGTTATGAAACATGTTTTAGACTCAATAAGACCAATAAATTAAAGGATAAATGACAAAATACAACTAAGTATAACATCCAAAGTCCTAAAATTGACAAGGTTGCTTTGTATCATTGATTTTTGTTTATATACATCCTCTTGGGAGGATTTTAAGTGTTCATCAAAAAATAAAAGTGCATGAATAAGGTTTTTACACCCCTCTTCTTCCAAGAGACTCTATGGTGATATGGAACTTTGGGCTACTCACCTTGCATTAATAGTATGTTTGTAGTAAGTGGAGTTATTCTAAAACTAAATTTTTAACATCTAGATGGTCCCAAGTGTGTATAACACTAGAGATGCTTCATATTAATTAGATATGCATATATTAGATTGTTATGAAAAGGTCTTGTCCATTTCACAACCACTATATCCATCAATCGCTCAATATAGTGTGATGTTTGAATTGGTCCTATAGTCCAAGTTGGAGTACCACTGATGGATTTTGCTTAATTGCTCAAGCAAATGTCCTATTGGGTCACCCTTTATTTGTATACCCCACCATGGAGTGGGGTTGAAATAATGTTGGGAGATGGATTCTTGGGTTAATGCCTCCCTAAATAACTCATGAGGAGGTTGACTAGTAGTAGATTCATAATCAAATATAATTATCGTGATGCAAATGATTAAGGACAGTTACCATAGACCTGTATCTTCTACTTTCATTTAATTATCAACCTGAGGATGTAAACTTGATAAGATGACATCACTATATGTGCACACTCAATAGTATAATTTGACCTTCTATTGATTATAATCTAAGATACTAAAAACCATAAAAGAGATGGAATGCTACAATTTATCACTCATACAATACTATAAATTAAGTGATTACACTTATTTTATCTTTGAAATCTTCCTTAAAATAATTCTATGCAAGACTAAAAATCACACAATTCAGAAATAAAATGCACAACACATAAATAAACTAAAGAACATGCTTAAATATTTAATAGGTTGGATTGTTTCTGCAAGACTTCCAAAGGGTTCCCTTTCTCCTTATAACTCCAACTTCAATCCTTCCTCTTACAATAATGAAATGGACTCAGAAATGATTTTTCATATTAATAAAAATACAAGAAAGAATTATTGCAAATAAATTATAATAACAACTATCTTACAAAATATACTCCTTATATGTTTCTCTAATTGATCTCTACCACCTTCTCAACCCTTTTTTTTACCTATATATACAATATGGGAGATTATTTTATACATAACAATATACATTCAAAACTAAGAAACATTCAGCTATAAGATAATAGAAATTGGTTCCTTTTACTAAAGTCACCATTTGTGTGAATATTCCAATACAAACTTAGGACAAATAAAGTTGTTTCAATCTTAAACCAAATCCTTATTACACTTCTTAGAGGTTATTATCATTTATGTCAGTCAATTGATTTAGGAATCAACTTTTATTCATATGTGGCTTTGGTTCTGCAGTGACTACAGGATGTGTTTGCATGATGAGATCTCTTTTAGTACATGATGGTCTATGATATATGCCTATTAATTCAAAAAATCTTTAAAACATATTATAGATAAAAGCATCCTATAGTATAAGATAACCATTATATTCTTGATTTCAAGACAAAGTTCTAACTATTCAAATATTATGAGAACATAATGTTATTTGTAACATTATGGTTTGAAGATAAAAAACTTTATGGGAAAGTATTTTAGAATCATGATAAATAAGGAGGATGAGCATGATAGATAAGGACAATCATAGGAAATTTTTGGGGCTCATCACACCCCACAAATTAAGACCTTGCTCATCCACAAGCAAAAAGCTTTCTCATTCCAAATTCATAGATAGTTATGCAATCCATAGGCTCTATGGCACCACTTGATAGGTGAGCATAAAATATGTGACATTGTTCATACATCTACTAGTTTTTGACCTCCTTGGCTTCATCTAATGGATTTTTATCCTAACAATATGGAATATGATACCAAATTAGAGGGGGATATAATTTTATGCTCAATAATTAAGATCCCATTTCACTTGCAAGAAGAATATATCTTATGACTCTATCAAATGTTGCCTTTAAATTAAAATGGGAATATGGCTCTTTCCTTTTTAGCTCAGGTGTGGGCTCATTCCATAATTCTGTGTAGGCTTCCTTTGTTGCATGTCCAATTGAAGTTATCAACCCCAAGTATAAATATTATATTACATCACAATTTTTGGCAAATCAATCCCTAACATTATTCCACAACATAATGTTATCCCATTCTATCAACACAATCTAGGGTCAGCTAACTCTCTTCTACTAATAAGAAAATAAATTTACATTTCCTTTTTCCTATATTTAGTCATCTCTCATCCTCTCCTATGCTCATTCAAAATATATCATGAAAATGCCTTTACAAGGATGTCTCCAACATATAGGTTAGGATTCCATTCCCTATGATGAGGCAAACCATA
The DNA here is from genome assembly GCA_037957365.1 of Torreya grandis. Lineage (NCBI taxonomy): Eukaryota > Viridiplantae > Streptophyta > Pinopsida > Cupressales > Taxaceae > Torreya > Torreya grandis. Next base: position 159,221 of record JARHVA010004697.1, on the reverse strand, counting down.
GTTATGAAGATATAACTCACATAATTGTGCTTGTTATTCTTTTGGTTTTTCTTTATATAATTGAAATAAAGAGAGGAGAGTGATTAATTCATAAGGTATGTCATAGTAAATTCTCATGAACTTAAATATATGCCATTGCTCCTCAAGGTAAACTGAATATACCTTTGTAGGAGGCCTACAGTCAATGATCTCTTGAGTAAGACTAGCCAGATCTTCAACTTTTTGCGATAGTTTGGAGATCCTTTCTTCTTTTAGCTTGACCTCTTCTTTTAATTTCTTGTTCTTCTTTGTTAATTCCCTTAAACTTTCATATTGACTATCTATCTATATCATCAATTTATAAGATACCATAGATGAGAAATTATACTTGATGGCTTCAGCAATTGTAGGTTTTTTCTATTATTTTTCTACTAAAAAAGGTTGTGAAATAGTAGCTACAAGATGAATTTATGTATAAGGTTATAACTGAGAAGCTATTGTAGCGAATGTATCTAGTCCTCCTCCTGATTGATCTTGTAGCTTCTTCCTCAATCACTCTATTTCTTGTAGGGCTTATTCCAAAGTAGTAAATTCCACTTGTATGGTGGGTTTCTCCATTTGTTTGGCCTCTTTATGCATTGGTTCTCCTCATAATTCTTTAGGAATATATTACACTTCCTCTATCTCCTTATTTCCTTGTTAATAACTTTATTCCTTGTTAGTCTCTAGGTTATCAAAACCAAATGTCTCTAGTGATTCATGACTATTGGCAGTTTGTTCTTCTTTATATTTCCCATTAATTTTTATAATATAATAAGGTTTAGTTCTTATATTACCTTTCATGTTTCCTTGTAATCTATGGGATCCATGAGGAGTATATGTGACCCTAAACTTTTTAGGGGAAGATATAAGTTCTTCAGATTCTTTAGAGTTAGGTTGGAGAATGAGTTTCCTCTTCCTTCTTCTAGATTATTTTCTTGTGGAAGTTCCTTCTACAAGTTTTTCCTTTTTTAGGTTCTTGTGTAAATTTAGGAATGTCTTTTTCTATAGGTTATTATCAAGCTACAGGAAGGCCTTATTTTATTGGTTCTTGTGGAGCTATAGAAAGGTATTCTTTTGCATGTTCTTGTGGTACTACAAGAAGGCTTTATTCTATCTTCATCTATTCTTTTACTTCCATTTCCACTTCTACTTTTATCTCTTATTCTTAATTTCCCTCACTATTAATTTCTACATTTCTATGTATTTAGATAAAATCTTCCCAACTTATATTGGACCTAGTCCTTTGTAAATAGTCTTGAACAATTAACTAAATTAAACAATGGTGAGAGAAAACTTTGAGATTTCCTCTTTAAAATTCCTATACCTTTTTTGTGATCATGTTAAGAAAGAACTTTGGGAAATTTATCTCAATACCATGTTGTAAATGATTCATGAATTTAAAGTGAATGCCATACAACATATAATATCTCCCTCCATAGGTGAATTATCTAAAGATGAACACAACATCTTTGGCTCATCTTTCTGGTAATGATAATTGTGTAGTGCCCTATTTTTAAGTCTCTAAGGTTTCATCTCCTCTAATGAATTTCTACATTTGTACCTTGGCATCAAACGTTTACTAACATAATTCCCTTATTCTTGGAAATTGAATTAATCTAATGATGATGGTTTTAGTTAGCTTTATTTTCATTCCTATCACTATTTCTAGGTTGTTATACAATGATCTAGTGAATTCTTCTATAATTCCTTGATCAAGAGCATGTATCCTCTCAAAATATTATGTCCATCCTACATTCTAAAATATGACCAAGATGTCGAGGTTAATTTTTAGAGGAAAGATATTAATTAGCTCATGTTTAAGCAAGTCCCTATTAAGAACAAAATATACTAAGAGGGGGGGTGAATAGTATATTATATATCTTTTACTTAATTTGAGTTCTTTTCTTTAATCACTTAATCACACATTTAGGATATGAAATAAAACTAAAACAATAATATGCACCACATAAGAGATAGAGAGAGACCAGATTTTTACATGGAAACCCAAAGTGAGAAAAACCATAGAGAACAATCTCAAGCATATAAATGAGAACCAACTCAAATTACAAAGTTTTCAAGTACCAACTTGTAGGATCACCAACCCCTTTGTGAAAAACCAACACAACAGCTATTTGTGAGCACCAACCCATAAGAGCACCAACCCATAGAAGCACCAACCCCTCTTGTGTATAAAACACAACTATCTTTCAATGTTGCTTACTAGACAAATGATAGAACTCTACAATACTCCTTATTTTCTCTCTTCAAACACAAATAAAAACCATACACTCTCTTTCACATTACAAATGGATTCTCAAGACTTTATTTATAGATTTCCAAATGAACTTTGGTATTCACCCTTTGTGACCCTTTAATCCTAATGGAAAATGGCACCAAACTTGCATGACCATTTGTATCCTTGCATTTGAAAAGTCACATGGTGACCCTTCATAATCAAATGCATCATTTCTTCTTTTATCTTTATCTTGGTGACTTTTCATATTCCTCAATGTTTCTCTTCATGTAAAAATGTACCATACCCTCTTTTATCTTCACATGGTGACTCTTGGAGTTTCTAAATATGACTCTTCATGAGAAAATGCATCCCATTCATCTTTTATCTTTACCCCATGATTCTTTGACTTTTCCATGGGCCCTCTTTTAACTTACATGCAAATAAAAATATATTCATTAATATTAAATAAATATTAACACACATTAGCCAAGATATGAATATTAAAAACACCATTAAATACAATGGGGCCTTTATCATTAATGCTAAACCTTTGACATCAATGACAATATTTCCAAAAATATCCCCCTTTGTCATTGATGGAAACCTTAAACTAAAACTATCATACCCTAAAACTTGCACTGCATATGCCAACCTACACATACTACCATCTAAAAAACATACAGTAATTCCCCCTTATTATAGGAACCTGTACCTATTCATTGTACCTATACCTATTTATATTCTTCTTCCACTTTGACATCAATGGAAAAGGACATATCTTAGAGCTAACATTTATCTCCCTCTCAACTGATGTTAATCCTCAATATTAGAAAGTAAAAGAAATTACTCCCAACTTCTTCTACAGATACTCAAATGTGTCTTTTAGTAGTGCCTTTGTAAAAATATCTACAATCTGCTCTGTAGTACTAATATATTCCATCTTAACTTGTTGATCTACAACCTCCTCTCTCAAGAAGTGATATCTAATGGGAATATGTTTTGATCTTGAATGCATCACTAGATTCTTAGAAATATTAATAGCAATTATATTGTCACAAAAAATAGAAATAGGTTCATCATATTTTACCTTGATATATTCCAAATTTTTCTTCATCCAAAGCACTTGAGTACAACACAATACCACTACAATATATTTTGTTGTAGTTGTAGAAAGTGATACTAAATTTTTCTTCTTGCGTAGCCATGATACTAAGCTATCACCAAGAAAGAAATCTCTTCCACTTGTACTCTTTTTGTCATCTAAGCAACCTACCCAATATGAATTTGTATAAGCAACCAAAGTGAAATCTCTACCTATGGGATACCATAATCCATAATCCAATGTCCCCTTGATATATCTAAATATTCTCTTCACCAACTGAACATGACTATTTTTTGGAGTTGACTAATACCTTACAACCATACCTACTACATGCATGTTATTTGATCTTGATGTTGTCAACTATAAAAGACTATAAATCATAGATCTATACAAAGATTGATCTACACCAGGTGAATCTTCATCCTTACTCAACTTATTTCTTGTACTCATTGGTGTGCCAATTGGTACACAATTCTCAAAACCAAATTTATTAAACATTTATTTGGCATATTTACTTTAAGATATGAAAATTCCTTTATTTAACTCAAATATTTGTAATCCTAAGAAAAATGAAAACTATCCAAACTTAGACATCTCAAATTCCTTTTGCATATTATCAAAAAAATTTGTTGTCATCTTTTCAATGTTTCTTCCAAAAGTGATGTCATCAACATATACCAAAATAATCAATTAATGCTCACCTTATATTTTGATGTAGAGATTATTTTAAGTAAATCCTCTCTTGAAACCTTAATCTTATAGGTACTTCTCAAATATTACATACCAAGTTCTGGGAGTTATTTTCAATCCATACAATACTTTATTTAATCTTCATATATGGTTGCTAATATTTGAGAGAATAAATCCCTCAGGCTGCTCAATGTAGACCTCTTCTTTTAGATTCCCATTTAGGAAGGCAGATTTGACATCTATCTAAAACACTTTGAAATTTTTAAACACTGCATATGCAAGAAACATTCTAATAGATTCTAGCCTTACCACTGGTGCAAAAGTTTCTTCAAAATATATTCCCTCAATCTAAGTATATCCTTTACATACTAATCTTGCTTTATTCCTGGTCACTTCTCCATTTTCATTCAACTTATTTATATAAACCCATTTTGTTCCTATCACATTGTGATCTTTTGGTCTAGGCACTAATTCCCAAGTATCATTCTTTTCAGTCTGATTTAATTCTTCATCCATTGCCTTAACCCAATGCTTATCATGTCTAGCTTATGAAAATGTTTTAGGTTAAATTTTGGATAACAAAGAGAAATTAACTTGCTCAGATTCAATTACCATCATTCTTCTAGTCTGAATTCTTTCATTTATGTCCCTAATGATGTCACTTTCATTATGATTTCTCTGGACATGTTTGAATGGGGTTTTGGTGTCCTTTTTCTCCTTCTCATCTTCATCTGATTCTTAAAAATCTTCATCTTCATCTTCAATGATTTTAGGAATGTCTATTAGATCACTGATTCTCTATGCTCCTTCTTATTCTATCCTGACACTTACACTTTCAACTATTTTCTTGGTTAATTTTTTATATCATTTATAAGCTTTAATTTTACAAGAATAACTGAGAAATATACCTTCATTTTCTCTAGATTCAAACTTTCCTATTTTTTATTTGCTTCTCTTTATGAAGCATATGCTACCAAAGACTTTGAAATAATGAACTATTCCTAGTTTTTCTTTCCATAGCTCATAAAGAGTCTTATCATTATTGAATCTCAATAATTCTTTATTATAAATATGCACTACTATAGCAACTACCTCTCTCTAATATTTATCTGGTATCTTGGATTCATTTAGCATTATTCTTGACATCTCCTGGACTATTATATTTCTCCCTTCAACTACTCCATTTTGTTTTGGAATTCTAGATGTTGAATAATGTCTCTTTATTCCATGGTCTTCACAAAACTTAATAAACTGATCTGACATGAATTCTCCTCCTTAATTTTATCTTAGAAACTTAATCTTCAAACTGGTTTCATTCTCAACTAATGCTTTGAATGCTTTGAAATGTCTGAAAGCTTCTGAGGTTTTCTTTAAAAACATTACCCAAGTCATATGTAAAAAATCATCAATAAGCAACATAAAATATTTATCACCTTGAGTACTTTGAGTTCTCATAGGTCTACACAAATAAGTGTGAACAAGCTCTAACATCTCAATGGTCAAGTACTCTTTTGATTTGAACCATGTTCTAGCCTACTTCTCATGTTCACAAGGTTCACAAAGCATGTCAAATGGCTTTGTAATCTTTGTAAGATTTTTGATTGCTTGCTGATGTTGAAAATATTGTCAAAATTTATGTGTCCCATTCCCCTATGCCATAGCTAACTTTCTTCAATCTGACTCAAACAACATCTTTGACCTTTGATGTCTGATAACATATACAAATTATTTCATGTTCTCTAAGCATTTACAACCAACACATCTGAATCTTTTTTCATAATTTCACAACCTTCTACATACAAATTTAGTGTGTTTCATTGATCACATATTTTAATTACACTCAAAATATTATTCTAAAGACCTTCTACATACAAAACATTTTTAGTTTTAGTTCTACCATTATCCAAACTTAGTTTACCTTTTCTGGCAATTCTAGTAGTAGTAGTATCTCCAAATTTCACAGTGCCACCATTGATATTCTTCAAGAGTATGAACTTGCTCTTGTCTCCTATCATGTGTCTTGAAGATCCACTATCAATGAACCATGGCTTTTATTCATTTCTTTCATGCAAATTTATGTGTACCAACATAGATTTTTTAGGTTATTTCTTCTACCATGAACCTATATAAACTTTCTTCTTGATGAATGGAGCCTTGAAACTTTGGTCCTTCTTGACTAAATTGAACACACTTATATAGTACCAAGCTATGTGTCCAAAGTTATTTTGATCATAACATATTATGACCTCTTGATTAAAGCTTGATAGAGGAGAAAAAGAATTGTGGCTTCTACTTGACTTTGCATGAGTTTCCTTCTCTTTATTTCTAAAATCATTAGCCCTTTTTTGACATTCTATTTTTTTATGACCATATCCATTACAATAAAAATAATAACCATAAAAATAGGACCTATTTATGTATCTATGACCTGATTGCCTTTTATAGCTCTATTCCTTCCATCCTTATTTGTTTGAGATGTCCTCTATATTCTTAACTTCTTCCTTTCTTTATTTCCTCTTTTGTATGAGCTTCATCACAGCTCTTTCTGTGTTAACCCTATCTATGAAAGTAGTGGCCTCCCCTTTCTCTTTTTCAAATATGATACCTATCTTATCTGACATTGATTTTTGGCATTCTAATATCTTATTCAACACATTAGTGTTATTCTCAAATTTTGAATCATTCGATGATCTATCATTTATTGTTTTATTTGTTTTCTCAAGATTTACTTTTAAATAAGTAATTTCAATAACATACCTTTCACATTCTTCACTTACTTTTTGCAACTATGCTGTTAGAACTTTTTCATTCTTCTTAGCATCTTCAAAGTGTGCTTATAGATCTTCAATTGGTTCCTTTGACTCCTTTTCATTTTTCTCAATCTAGAGATTTAATATTTGATTCTTATTCTCAATATATTTTAACTCTTCTAAGGTACAAATGAGTTCTCCTTCTAGATTCACTTTAGCTTCATCTTTTTCTTCTTTTTGATCATCTATACTTTGCTTGTGGAGGCATCTTCATGTATGGCCATGAATAGAATCTCTTCTTCTTTTGAATCATTGACTCCATTATCTTCAAATGAACTAGGATCTTTAGAATACAAACTCTTCTTCTTGAATCCCTTCTTAAATTTTTTTTTGAAAGTTTTCTTGTATGTAGACTTTCCTTCTTCATTGTCACCATTACCCTTATTTGGGCACTTAGCTACAAAATGCCCAATCTTTCCACAATTAAAAAATTTAAAAGGTAATTTTCTATGATATTTACCTATGACATTTTTTGACTTGTGAATGAATAGAGATATGTTGTCATCTTCATCATCGTTAGAACTATCACTTGATTCTTAAATCTTAGCCTTCTCTTTTTTTGATGTCTTGAAAGCATCTTCTCTCTTTGAGGGTTTTTCTTGTTTAATCTTCATCTCACATGCCATAAAAATACAATGTATCTCATCCATCATTAGCTTGGATAAATTATTCATCTCTTTAATTATTGATACTTTTACATCATATCTCAATGGTAGAGATCTAAAAACTTTTTGTACCACAATTGATTCTTCTAACTTTTCTCCAAGACCTTGAATCTAATTAACTATTTGATCAACACACAAAAGATAACTTTCTATATTTTCTTCCTCTTACATCTTCAAACTCTTAAACTATCTTTTGAAACTCTGAAGCTTATCTTGCTAAACCTTTCCATAACATTTGTAAATATTCTCATGTTCTACCCAAGTTTCATGAGCAGATTTACATTACATAACTTTAACAAATTTTGATTCACATAAAGCACATAAAATAACATTTAAAACTTTAGTATTATTTTCACTTTCCTTCTTTTCTATCAGAGTAGTTACATGTGTTAGTGGCTCTTCATATTCCTCCACCACTACTTGCCAAATATCAAATCTAAGGGACATCAAATAAGTATTCATACTTATGCTCCAAAAAGCATAATTTTTCCTATCAAACAAAGGTGCCTTATTTGTATAAAAACCTTCATGTGATCCAACCATCATGCTTTCCTAATCTAAAGTCAAATTGTAAAACTTTTTCAAAAGGAACCTGATTTAATACCAGTTGTTGAACATGAAATATACTAAGAGGGGGCTGAATTATTATATTATATATCTTTTACTTAATTTTTTTTTAATCACTTAATCACATATTGAAAATATGTAATAAAATTGAAACAATAATATGCACCACACTAGAGAGAGAGAGAGAGAGAGAGAGAGAGAGACTATATTTTTACATGGAAATTCAAAGTGGGAAAAACCATGGATAATAATCTCAAGTATATGAATGAGCATGAACTCAAACTATAAATTTTACAAGCACCAATTGTAGGAGTACCAAACCCTTTATTGAGCACCAACACAATAACTATTTATGAGCACCAACCCATAGGAGTACCAACCCCTTTTATGTATAAAACACAAATATCTCTCAATGTTAATTACTAAACAAATGATATAAATATACAATATCTCCTTCTTTTCTCTCTTTGAAAACAAATACAAACCATGAACTCTCTTGTATATTATAAATGGATTCTCAAGCCTTTATTTATAGCTTTCCAAATGACCTTTGGTATTCACCCTTTGTGACCCTTCAATCCTCATGGAAAATGGTGCCAAATTTGCATGAACCTTCATATCCTTCCATTTGAAAAGTCACATGGTGACCCTTCATAAGTAAATGCATCCTTTCTACTTTTTTATTATCTTGATGACTTTTCATATTCCTCAAATTGTCCCTTCATGGAAAAATTTGCCATACCATCTTTTGGATTCACATGGTGACTCTTAGAATTCCTCAAGATGACTCTTCATAAGAAAATGCATCCCATTCCTCTTTTGTTTTTACCCCATGACTCTTTTACTTCTCCATGGGCCCTATTTTGACTTATATGCAACCAAAAATATATTCATTAATAGTAAATAAATATTAACACACATTAACCAAGATATGAATATTAAAAGAACCATTAAATTCAATAACATACTAGTGTTATAACTTTAACATCAATGACAATATTTCCAATAGTCCCCTCCCATATTATAGGATGGAATTTCAGTCATAGGGTCTATTCTCCTATAGCAAGTGTTCTATAGCTTTGGGGAAAATGTTTAAGATTTATTTTAGGAGTGAGACAATCCATTTGAATCATGATAAATCCCCCCAACCTAAACACTTGACTATCCTAAAGGGATGCATCTAACATGCATGAATGGCTCGTGGAAATGACAAGGGGCGGAGATAATAGTGATTACATGGTGATGTCAATTGGTGAAAGAGAAGACATCTCAAGATGGCATGATAAAGAGAAGATATGGTGGCATTTTAATATCATTAAGACCCATTATCTTAGTAATAATTAAAACTTATGACATGAAATAAATATAAAATAATTACCTTAATACTTGTAGGAATACCTTTCAATAATGCATGAATGATAAGTAAAAATGGTGGATGTGAGGTGTACTATTATGTTCTATCCTTTAATTGAAAGCAAAAATTCTTTGTGATAAATGCAATGTATGATGGAGTGATAAAAATTCATCCAACAATGAGAAAACATTTTTTATGGCAACAAGAAGTGTCCTGAAACAATAATAAATATCTTACAATAGTAATAATTTCATCTTGTAGCAAAGAGGAAAGTGTTTTTATACTCTAAGAGAATGAATCTACAAGAAAAAATATATGAAAATAAAATTTTTATTGATGTATTTCTTTTTTTAATGAATGTTGATCAGTTAGTGACCTAGTTTTTTGATACAACATCCATCAACAATGCTATAAGGTTTTCATTGCTGATTTTTTTGATTTTTTAAAAGATTTTTTGGTCCTAAATCGACTAGAATTATAGAAGCACAAGAGGTAGGATTTTATTTATCCTAAACCAAGCCATTATGAATGGATTGTTTTTGTCTACAAGATGCTTTATTATACTTGAAAAATATTAGAGAAGGGTTAACAAAAATACCCTTTGACTATAGAAATAGGAGTATTTGCTTCATGAAGAAGATATGGATGTTGTTCTTTAAGAAGTTGGCATGTGAAAGTTTCCTTGGAAAATGGTTTCTTATATAGTTTGAGCCTATGGCCATTAGCAAGTATTTTGAACCAAATAGAGTCAATGGTCATGAGATTTATATCTTTTTTATCAAAAAATTGCTTGATCTCATAAGACCCAAGCCATCTGGACTGAAGTTTTCCTCTATGATCCTTGTATTTAGAGTCAAAAAAGAGTGCCTAGTCACTAGTTTGAAAATTTTTAGTCTTGATGTTCCTATTATGCCAACCCACGTGTTGTCTTTACACTACTTCACTATGATGAGGTGCTTACTTTCTAAGTTTATCAAGTGCATTCAACTATATGATCCTATCATATTAATCTTGGGAAAGATATAAACCTAAATCAATTATTATTAATAATGTCTTTTACTCAAAATCAATGGGTAAAATAGGATTTTTACCATAAACTAGTTCATATAGGGTGAAACTAGTTATGTTTTTTCAAGTGATTCTATAAGCCTAGACTACTTCTAAAAGAGGAGTTGACCAATCCTTTATATGCAGACTGACAGTCTTAGTGAGTACATTTTACAATTCTATGTTTGTCACTTCCAACTAACCATTTTATTGATGATGTTAATGGGTAGACTTGTTGTGTCTAGTTTCATATTATTTTACCAAGGTGGTTGTGAGGTTTGATTTGAACTATGGTCCTTCGTCTGTGACTATTTATCTTGGTGCTCCATAGTGGGTGAAGATTTATTCATAAAAAAACTAAAAATTTTTATCATTATGGGAATGGGTTAAGCACATTACCTCAACCAATTTTGTGACAAAATTAGTGCACACCAGTATATATTCCTTGTTGTTTGATTTAGGATCAATGGGACCTACAAAATTAAGTCTCCATTTGTCAAAAGGTTCCAAAACTAGTTGTGTCTATAATGGCATTTCATCAAAGTGAGTGGGTTTCCCCATACATTGACATTAATCACGTTTATGGGTAAACACCATGGCATCCTTATGTAAATAAGCCAATAATATCTGGTAGTAAGTATTTTCATAATAGTTTAATTGGTAGTAAAATGACCCCCATAGGGTTCATCATGGTAGGATCTGAGAATGTCATAAACTTTATCTTCTCAGATACATATTCTCATAACTAAATATGTTCTAGTGATAAAGAGATATCTTATAATCTAGGAATAATGTTTGCTCTTTGGGATTAGTTATTATTTTTCCTAGGGTGAGAAATGTTGTCGTAGTGATCCTATAACAAGATAGTTAGCAATGTTTGTGAACTAAAGAGAATAAATAATTACTGAAAAAATATGATCATCAAGAAAATAATCATCAATAATAGGATTGTGCTCATCATTTTGTAGTTAAGATATAAAATATGGTACTATATTATCCTTACCTAGTCTATCCACAATGGTAATATCAAATTCTTATAGAATAATCAATCATCTAATCATCCTACCTATTACAATAGTTTTTTTCATTAAATACCTAATTAATACATGGTCTATGTGGATGAATACTTAGCAACCTATAATGTCATGTCAAAATTTGTTGATGGCATAGACGATGACAAGAAATTCCTTCTTTATTATAGTATAGTTGAGTTTAATCCCTTGAAGATTCTTGTTAATAAAATAGATTACACAACTCAAAGATTCATTTTTTGGCCAAGGGTAGCTCCTAAAGTAGTGTTGGATGCATCTATGTGGATGTGAAAAGGCTTCTTCTAATTAGTCTCTCTTAGAAAAAAAATTATGAGGTCTTTGAGTTGTTGAAGGGTAGTTTGATAATCATTAGTCCAAGTAAATTCAACATCCTTAGTAAGTAATCCAAATAATGGGGTGGAAATTTTAATAAAGTCCTTGATGAATCATCTATAATAACTATCATGTTCTAAAATTATTCTAAAATATTTCTAATTCTTTGGTGTTAGTATATCCTTAATGATACTTATCTTTGCTTAGTCAACTTGAATTCCAGTAGGCAAGATGTGATGCCCTAACATAATCCCTTCATACATAAGCATATAACACTTTTCATTACTCAAAGACAATTAGTGGTCTTAGAAGCATTGAATAACTTTATCCAAGTTGGTAAGAGTTTCTTCAAATGTTTTCCTATAGATAGTGAAATCATCCATGTAGATTTCAACACAATCATGAGAAAGATTATAAAGTATGCTCAAAATAGCCCTTTGAAAAGTAGTTGGGGCAATGCAGAGTCAAAATGGTAATATGACATAGGCTTAGGTTCCCCAAGGTAAAGTAAAAGTGGTTTTATGTTGGTCTTATAGATAAATTTGTATGTAATTATAACCATTTTAGCCATCTATGAAGGAAAAATACTTTTTTACTTTCTAATGTATCAAACACTTGATCAATAAATGGAAGGGGAAACTGATCCTTCTTGGTATCAGAATTCAAATCTTTGTAGTCAACACAAATAAACCATTTCCCCCTTTTTTATATATAATAACCAAGGGATATACCCACTAACTATCCAAAATAAGATAAACAAATCCTGCATCTATGAGTTTTTACAACTCAATTTTTACAATGTATTTAACTGTAGGATTCATTCATCATTGGGGTTGGTGAATAGATTTGCATTCTTATTTAATGTAAATATGATGTGTTCATAAATCATGGGGTATTCCTTTCATGCCATGGTAGTCCCAAGAAATTTTTTTTGTGTGTTTTCTTAGCATTGTAAGTAACTGGCTTTCTTGTTGGGATGTTAAGGAGGTGCTGATGTTGAGAGGTTTATTTGGCAGAATGTCTACTTGATTTTGTTAAAGTGAACATGGTTTATACATTGGTTATTAAAGGAGTATAGTTATATTTATAGAGAGGCAATTGATGGAATTCCCAAATGTCCCTTGTGGTTTTAACAAGAACTTTTTTAGGAAAATTATTTTAAAGGGGCATGGTGTACATTCTAACATGTTTGTGGCTATAGGATCTTATCGATGGGTTCTTTGTAAGATACTAGTAAGGAAAATGTCTTCTTCTTGTACCTATAAAGCTAAACTCCAGTCAATTATGCAAAGATTTTTCAAGGATATAGCTTCCTTAAATTAATAAATCCAAGGCATTGGACCATCAATCTAGGAAGGTTGGGTTGGGAGATAAAGAACTAGTTTCTTTATGTCATTTCCATTGGAGATTAACATTTTTCCTAACCTACAACTAATAAAAGAATAAATGGTGGCTAACCATGGGTATCCAAGGATGAGAGGATAACCTCCCAAATTATTTTTTGGCTACAAGAAAATAAATTCTACTCAATATTTCTAGGAGTCCACAATGATAACTAGGTCTTCAACAATCCCCTTAGTCTTAACAGTTGACCTATAAGCCATTTTGAGGATGGTGGGTGTTAGATGGAGAGTTGTCAATTTTAGTTACTACATACTCTCCATGGTCATCATGTTGATGGTTTCACCCAAGTAAATTAAAGTATTGGAGATGGGTTGGCCATGAATTCTAAAATTAACTATAGGACTTCGAGGATTAGAATATTTGTAAGGAACTATGTTTCCCAATATAATATCTGATAGTTGGCCAATAACTTCGACTATTTTAGGATATTTCTTTTTTCTTCTTAGTTTTTTCAAACATACCTCTCCAACAACCTTATTATAGATATGAACATCTTTTATTGCTTGAAATAGTTGGATTTCATGCACACATTCTTGAGTTATCCTAATATATCAAATTTAGGCTCTAGTTTAGGATGTGATATGTTTAATCTCTCTAAAAAAGGAGGATTATTAGATATTTTTTAGTTTTCTAGTGGACTTGGCTTAGGATTGGAAATGGGTGGTTGTGGATTATTATAGAATGGATCAGGTTCCTCAAAGTGTTCTATGATTATGGGTGAGGTGGGTTGTGGAAGAATGCATATTGAGTGAAGTTGGACTTGATTGATATCCAAGGTGTATGTTGGATATTACATTATTTTAGTAGATTGTGTTGGTTCAATAAACTTATTAATAGGGTTGGGGATGGGTTAGGTGCATAATTGAGTGGGTCTAATAGCTTGTTAAGTGTTTGGCATTAAGTCCTACTATTTTGGTTGTTGTATTTGTTGAAAAAACCTTGATTACCTCTCCATTGTTATTATCATAGATTAGAGAGAAAGATCCATTAATGGTTTTAGAATTTCCCAAGTTGAAGTTTTTGTCCATTTTTTTCATCCATAATTGACTCTGGGGTAGTTTCTAATTTGTTTGGGACTAATTTTGGTTGGGTATATTCATCCAAGAACCATATTGAGGATTATTTGAGAATTGAGAATTTGCAAACATAGAGTTTGATGGCATACTTGATATTTTCACCCATGGTTTTCATTGGGCCATGTAAAATAATTGATTCTCATATCTTCCTATGGAATGTAGCTCCATTATTTTAGGATTCTCTCGAGTTGTGTTGGCTACCCAAACTTTCATAGAATGGCATGTGCATTCTTCCTTTTTTATGCATTCAAGGCAATAGGCAGTTAAGGCTTTTTAAGTTCCTTCTTACTTCCTCCATGTATGTAAGGTATCAAGATGAGTAGATAGGTGAATAATAATGTCATGATTCATGTCTTGTAGTATGTTACTAACTTCACCTTTATATAGTCTTGTTGTAGATGCTACAAGAAGGGTTATGCCCCTACTTTTGTTTATGATTGATCTAGAGTAGTTTGTACATATAATTGTTAGTTTATTAAAGGACAATGTACAAACATCACCACCAAACATTAAATATAGTGCCTCTAAACAATCATGTCTAATTCATTTTAGGAATATCAATTGGACTGAATCTTTATCCATTTTAAAATATTTGGACTTTTAAAAGCTAAACAAAAATATGTCCATATATTCTTTCAATGACTCATCATATCATCTTGTGTCATTATGAATATGTCATCTCTCCTATATCCTTTGCCTCTACAATAGTCTTGGTATTTTTTCAAAAACTCCTCCTTCATTTCATCCCAAGTATGAATGGAATCCTTTCCAACTCCCATGAACCATCTAAGTGCTACATTTTTTAGTGTTGCTATAAATAGTTTGAGTTTTTGAATGTCTTGATTATAATCATAGTTGTGGCATAAGATGTTAAACTCAAAAAGAAATGTGTTTGTATCCTCAGATGCTTTTCCCCTAAAGGTAGGGAGGGCAGAGTGAGGAATATTATTCATGGGTGCATTTTTATCAAGAGTAAAGATAATAAATTTGAAGGTAGCAGACTCATTGGTAGTGTTTTATTCATGAGGATACCCCATGAATACTCTTTTTGTTGGTAGACCAAAAATTTTTGCCACCCACCTCTCAAAATTCCTAACAATTTTTCTATTTTTTGCAGTGTAGAAGATGGAGACTTTATCTTTTTTCTTAGGAATATATGGATTTTTATGTAATGGGGATGGTGTAGAGGTTTTAGAATATTCAGTTCATGTCTTATCAAAGAGTCTTTATAAATTATAAAATTCTATTAGCCTAATACTCCTTTTAGGAGCAAGAATAACCTTAAATGCCTCAGTAGCAAGAAATTTGGGTGATAGGGGAAGGTGAACTTCATATTCCTAAGTATGAGGTGATAGGGTGGGAATTATCAAGGGTATAAATGTGGGTGTATTCCATGGGTATGAATCTCTTCAAGGTCTCCATCTTGTGCTACTAATCCAGCCAAAAATTCCTCTTTTTCTACTTCTATTAATAATTTTGAGTGATCCTCAAGAATTTATCGATGCTCCTCAGCTGTTATAGGATGAATTTATGATATTATAGAAATATTTGATGACTCAGGTAAAAATATAAATATAATCCCCTTCACTTTGCATGTATGTCAACTAATTTTTCTTTTCTTTTCTTTTCTTTTTAATTTTTGCCCACCCTACCTACACAAGGTTAGTAATATGGGGGCTTTTAAAAATGTACACTATTCAACTTGTAAAAAGGTAAATTTAAACTATAAAAATATGAAATATTTAATCTAAATAATAACAAGATAAAAAAAGCAATAAACATCTAGAAATAATCACTATCAAGATTGAAGATTATAAGTGTGTGACACCCTTCCTTGATAACAATGCCAAAAATGACTAGCAGTAGATTCATAATAAAATATAATTCTTTTGATGCAAATGAGTAAGGAGAGTTACCATAGACCTATATCTTCTATTTTTATTTAATTATCAACATGAGGACGTAAACTTGATAAGATGATGTCACTATATGTGCACACTCAATCTTATAATTTGACCTTATATTGATTGTAATCTAAGATGATAAAAACCATAAAAGAAATGTAATTCTATAGTTGAACACTCATACAATAATTTAAATTAAATTATTACACATATTTTATCTTTAGAAGCTTCCTTAAAATAATTCTTTGTAAGATTGAAAATCACACAACTCAAAAATAAAATGCACAACACATAAATAAACTAAATAACATGCTTAGCTATTTAATGGGTTGGTTTGTTGATACAATAATACCAAAGGGGTCCCTTACTCCTTATAACTCTAGTTTCAATCCTTCATCTTACAATAGTGAAATGGATTCAAAAATTATTGTCCATATTAATCAAAATGTAGCAAAGAATTACTACAAGTAAATTATAATAACTGTTATCTTATAAAATATACTTTTGATATATTTATCTAATTTATATCTACTACCTTCTCAATCCTACTATTACTTATATATATATATATATATATATATATATATATATATATATATATATATATATATATATATACATATACATATATATATATATATACATATATACATATATATATATATATATATATACATATATATATATATATGTATATATATATATATATACATATACATATACATAATATATATATATATATATATGTATGTGTATATATATATGTTTATATGTGTGTGTGTATATATATATATATATATATATGTATATATATATATATATGTATATATATATATACATACATATATATATGTATATATATGTATGTATATATAGATATATATATATATACATATATATATGTATATGTATATATATATATAAGGAAATTATAATAAATTTTGTCTTATAAAATACACTTTTGCTATATTTCTCTAATTTATATCTACTACCTTCTCAACCCTATTATTACTTACACACACACACAAAATAAAAATAAAAATAAAAATTAAAAAAATTAAATTAAATAAATAAATAAATAGGGGAGATAATTTTATACAAAATAATATATATTTCAAACTAGGAGACATTCAGCTATAAGATAATAGAAATTGGTTCCTTCTACTAAGGTCACCATTTTTATATGAATCTTGCAATACTACCTTAGGAAAAACAAAGCTATTTTAGTCTTCACTCCATGGAGGTTCTTATCATTTTAAAAATTTATTTGAATTAGGAATCAAATTATGCCCATCCACATCTTTGGTTATGTAGTGGCTGCAGGATGTGCCTGCATGATGAGATCCCTTTTGTTTTAGGATGGTTTGTGCTATATACCTATTGCTTCAAAACATATTTAAAAAATATTATAGAGAAATGCATCCTATAGTATAAGATAACTATTATATACTTTATTTCAAGACAAATTTCTAACTATTCAAATATTATGAGAACATAATGCTATTTACAAGATTATGGTTGTTTGAGGATAAAAAACTTTATGGGAAAGTAATTCACAAGCATGATATATAAGAAGGATGAGTATGAAAAATGAGAATTAAAACATGACATTTATAGGGCTCATCAGAGGCTATGAACTCTTTCTCATAAGCCAAGTTTCATGAAATAAATGACTAAGTGAAAATACTTTAAGGTTGTGTTTAGATTGCCCAAACCATACAAATTCAGGGAGAGCCTTAACAACATTATTTTCATGCCTTTGGAGAATCAAAAAATTCAAATAAAGATCACTTTTGGTCACCTGAGTTACCTAAATGGGATGGGGGTAAAGCATACATGCATCATTAATTTTACAAAAAAAAAACAAGTATAAAAGATCTAGCAGAAAACAAACAATTGTGAATATTTACATTAATGCACCAAATTTAAGTGTTTTTGAAAATTTTGGCCCCTTGGCCTTAATTGAAAAATTGTGAAACCCTTCACAAAAAAATTTAGTGTAAAATCTATAAATATTTTTCAAACACCAAATAAGAAGTTCATGGCTTAAATGATTTCAAATTTATGCTTTTCTCCAACTTTTGATGTATAATTTTTAGAGGGGTTATGTCTACCTTGACACACAAATATCAATGATAAAATAAGATTTTAAAACTTGATCTCATGTTTCTCTATTTTATTGATATATAGAATGGAATTTGTCCATAGATATTGATGCTAGTTACAATAAACCGATGTTGGTTATAATAAAATCGATGTCATTCGACTGAAACTGATGTTAGTTACCTATAAAACTGCAAGAAAAATACATTTTTTCCAAAAATGTTTATTATCTGAAATAAGTATAAAAACTCTAAAAAACCTCTAGATACTACAACAAAATGATTAAATAGAGAGCATGCAAGTTTATAAAACCAAGAATAGCAACCTGTAACGTTTAAGTAAAACCCAAAAAACTACTTTCAACCATGTTTTGCCCTTCATGTAGCGACCAATTCTAGTTAGGATAGGACCGATATCAACTAGAGAAAATGGATGTCGGTAATTATGTAAATTGTGTGTCTTTAAAAAGAAAAAAAAGGAAAAATAAATATAAAACTTGATTTTTAGGGACTCTTAAATGATTTTTATTAGATTTAAGAATGCGAAATTAATCTCCTTGCTTGTATGGGATGTGTGGTCCCATTGGGCATGCCAAGATGTAGAGATGGAATCCAAAGTGAGTTAGTTCATGCATTAGTGAATAAAACTCAAATAAGAATAAAGAACATAACTCATAAATCCAACTCCCTCAATGGGGTTTTACATAAGAAAATTAAGATCCATTGAAAGAAGGAATATACCAAAAAATGTTCCCAAGAGCATCCCACCTCCAAGTGTAGCTCAAAACATGATTTTCTAGTTGATTTGGTGCTCAAGTCTTTGTCAATTATGAGTGGATATCTCTTCCATCATCTCTCAATGCACCAATGAAACTAGGCTCATGATATTGATCAATGTTATGCCAATAGTGAATCTATCCTATTGCAAACTAAGCATAATAACACTACACAAAAATGACTTGTGAAGATAATTATGCATAGTAAGTTTACACCATAGAATCTTAAAAATATGAGTGAGAACCCTTGTATTTATAGATTTTCATAAATGATTAGAATCAACTAGACTATCCATATTAAGATCAAGATGTGTGGCCATGAATAATTTTAATTTTGGAGGATCAATCCATAAATATTCCCATTAATTTTTGGAAGAAAGTGGAATTAAAGAGGCATGGAAGGCCTTAAACTTGATATTTGTTCCATTTATGGCTTATGGATGCCACCCTAAAAATGATGTCACCTAATGATGCAGATATTATAAATAAATTTAAAATTAATATATCTTGAATATCTTCCATATATTTTCCATTTAATCCCTTGATTTGGATTAATTTACTTAAGTGAGGTTAATTAAATTTTATGCAATTCTTTGGAAATTAGTTGCACATTTAATCATACTGGTCGAAATGTCAATTTATTGAGTCATAATTTAGCTAGAGTATAATTATAAGAAGGTGTTATTTGTGTATAAACCAATGTCTCTTTTAGAGCATTGTCAACACAAAATAACACATGCACATTTTGTGTGCTTTTGAATTAGAAGAATTCAATGGTTCAAAGCATTAAATTCTATTTTTACCATTTTGACTCGAAATGATGTTAGAAAAGTTAACAATCACATTAAATGCATTACCCCATTTAGATATACATTAGCCTAAATTAACACTTGTATACAATCTTGACCCATTTATTGTGTTTAAGTGATTTTGGCCCAAATTATGCATTTTAACAGAATTTTGAGTAAACTTGACAATTTCAACACAATGGTGATAGGAATTGGATGTATAAACTAGGCCATGTAAAACATGTAGAATTGGATAAAATATAATAAGAATAAGTGAAAAGGAGGATAAAAATAAAGAATAAAGGATATTTTTTTAAGGGAGAGGAAGAGGTTATCAACACCTAAATTTGAAATGATGATCATTACAATAACTAGGTAAGCAAAGCTTTTAATTTGTAAATAAAAAAGGTATGGGTTTTTATTTGAAAAATTAGTTTTCATTAAGGAAAAATAATTAATTATTTTTTAATTAGGTTAGTTTATATCTCATTTGAATGTATATGTTGGTATATCTCTTTATAAACTTTAGGGTTTCATATTTATAGACCTGGGGCTGGAACTCGGTTCCATCCATAGACCTTTAAAAATAATATTGAGCCTTTTATTTTTTTAAAATTCATTGTATAATGACTATCAAACAACCTTTTTTAAATACATACACTAAAAATACTTGGCTAAATCATGACTTAGGATGATAATGGCTAGTGTATTGTTGTATAGTGTTACATTATCTTGGTATTTAAGGAACCTTGTGTCCTTTATTCATCCTAAAATAGTAGGAACCTTAGTAAGTTTATTAATAAATTTAGAGTTAGACTCACTAGTGACAAGATGTTCTTATTTAACCTATAAAATTGCTAAAAAATTGGGAGGTTTATCTTGAGTAGGTGATTATCATGGTATGCATTGCTTTAAATAGTTTATATTTTTTGAGGAAATGATTGTGTAGTCCGCTGTGTTTCAAATATGAGTGAGAATGGATGGAATTTAAGTATGTTTTATAGAGTTATCCCTTAAACCCTATTCAATATATTATGATATTTAATGGTAATTAAAAAATAGACACACACACACACACACACACACACACACACACACATGTTCATATGTAGGTATGTATCTATAAACATGTCTTGTTTAAATGTGACACAAAATTACCTAGCTTTGACAATGGATTGATCTTAGATATTTAAGTGATAGGATATTCATACTCAGATCTATGAAATAAAAGTATTTTAGGAAATATTATTTTGGTAATGTTGTGACCATAAAATTGATGTCTTATTTGATGGTGTTATAATTGTAAATGTAGATGAGCATTATGAAATATGAGTGGCTACCAGACACTGAAACATACCTACATGGGATTATATTTTCTCTATAAGTATTATTTTTTAGTAATGAAACAATAGGGCATAATGTAGGTTTTATTTTTCATGAGTGAGAACTATGCTCTTTAAAAGTATTATATAAGTTATACCTTGATAGGAATGGCATATAGATAGGAAAAACAAAAAAAGGTTAGTAATCAAACAAGGGGTTTAAGGGCTTGATTTAAACTAGAATAAAACCTCAGATATATGTTCATGATCCATTTAGTAATTTATTTGATTTAATACTTACACTTTTTAGTGTTAAAAATGGAAAAGTGTGTAATTCCTTTGAGTTGGAAATAAATGAAATTATTTCTTAGATTTTTATAATCTAGGAATATGTTTATGCTTATATTTGGTAATTATGAATGTTATAAAGATAAGAACCTAAAAACAATGTATATATCAAAAGTAGTTGTGTTATAGTAAAACAAGATGATTTCTATGTATTAAATGGATGTTTTAAGTTTGTACTAAATTGAATAAATAAAGATATGTCTTGATTTGATGAGTGGTATTATGATACAAATCTATATTTATTATGGTTTTAAATTAATCTTTGATATTTTACCATGACTTATTCATTTGATATAAGGTGATATGTATACGAGGTTACTATCATGAAATGTATATACCTATCACAAGGTACCATAGATAGATTTTAATTCATTAGTAAAGAGAATGTGTGTGTGGAATTGAATCAGATCCAATAGAGATATGAATTATATAATTAAAATTTTGGACAAAGTAATGTTATATCTGAAACATCATTCCACTTTAATTTCTAGTTTACATGTGTATTCATGATGTCATATTAAATAAAGGATTTTTTTTCCATGGTCTATGTGACTGATTAATGTATTAGTGATTGAATATCACACTATTTCTAGTTGAATTATTTATATCCACACTAGTTTTCTTTAACCCTCCATGAAGGGAATGGCCACTCTCAGTGGGGAGGTGTGCAAGAGATTAATGATCTTTGGTTGGAGGAAAATCAACCCAATGATGCTCTCCCTCTCTTTAGTTGATCAACCATATTGGAATATTACTCATCACTATTTGCATTTATTACTAAGTTCTTTCATGAGTCTCAAATGTAATTTTATACATCCTATGATTTCATTTTTTATTTAGTGATGATATGAAATATTTTGTATATTTTAATTTATGATTATTTACTATGGTATTGGATGTGTAATTTGTACATTATTTTAAATATTATAAATAAAAAGGCTGTAAATTTATGTATAGATATAAATTTAGAATAATATAGTGTACATTTCTACCTTACACTCTGATATGCATTACTTGCAAAAATTTATCTTCTATTTTATTTTAGATAGTTTGAATCCAAATGGATCACATTCTAACCAATGGTTTATATATATAATTTTGTATAATTGTTAGAGATGTAATTTATAGTTAAAAAGTGAAACATAATGATAATCTATGAAAATGATTATGATTATGATTATGATCTAATAATAGGAAGACATGTTCAAACCCTTGTGCTTAACCATGTAGTCAATAAGTAGCTAGCTAGTCTCATCAAAATGGTCATTTAAGGTCTCTTTAAGCACAATAAAGCCCTCAAAGTTGGTATAAATGGTAATTTTCACTATTTAAAGGCACCCATGATATAACTTTGGTCATACAAATATTGGGTATAACTATTATTTTATCTCAGACTAAATCTATCCATGATAAGTAGTCTATTGGCTAGATGGGCAAAATCAAGTTTTGGAAGGTTTGCAAATGATTTTGGTCCCACATAAAGTTTTGGATCATTCTAAAATGGTGAAAAAAATCCTTATATCTATTAAAAATATTTAACATTAAATTATATATTCAAGACCCTTCAAGATATGCTAATACAATCAAACACATAAGCCCACTCATAGACCCTACTTCCTTCTTAAGGTCTCTCCAAGTCCTTACAACAATTTGGATGGTTAGGGTGAGGTGTATGAATATTTTAAATCACTATTAAGGTGGTTTAAAGATCCAAGAGGTATTAAAGTTTATCAAGGAGTTTTCAAACCCTGATCGAGTTAATTAACCTATGCACAGTCAGTTTGGATCCCACCTTCAAATGCTCACCCACTCCACCACATGCACACTCAGGGCCAAAGATCCTAGAGAAGTTTAAGTCTCCATATAGAAAAAATATTAATGAAATATTTTTTGGAAGTTATATCCTAATATTTATAAACTAAACTTAAGAAAATAAGCACTCATAATTACCTATAAATAACCCTACGATCATCTTCTAATGTTCATATCTCTACACATCCTTTGCATGGGAACCCAAGATATTCATGGAAGATGAGAAGTTTAGTCCCATATTGATCCATGAAATTTATTATTTACTTGGATGTATATACCATATGAATAATCACTAAGACTCCAAAGCACTCATAATCCTCTCCAAAACCCTAAACAACCCTAGTCTTAGAAATTTTGATGTTATAGAATCCTATCTCCCTAGAATGACATGATAAGCTCATGTACTGTCAAGTAAACTCAAAGAGAACTCCAAATATGGCATTAAGTTATATAGACACTATATGGACTTATCACAAATCCATATTTTTATAGAATTTTGAGCTTGAAGGAGGGTACATAACTATTTGAGATGATTATAATCTATGGATGGGATGGTTTAGGATATTATTCACCTTTTCAATTCATGATATGTTAATGGATAAACTTGGAATTATCTTTGTAAGTGAATTTAAGATTACCAATCTATAAATGATAGAGAAAGGTGGACTAGTCAACTAAGAGAAGTGAAATTTCAAGTGACTAATACCTATATAATACTAAATTATGGTTGATGATGTTGATTTAGGTCTAAAATACACTCACCCATAGGTTGATAAGGTTTTTTATAGGCTTTCATGGTAGCCATACACCAACACTTAGGCAATTAGGCCTAATTGGCCTACTTAGTCTATCAGAGAACTCAATTTTAGTATAGAGGGGATAAGGAAGAGAGTTAATGTAGGTAATAACACAATGTAATTAATTAATAAAACAAGGGATGTGCACATTCCATAATAATAATGATTAATGAGGTGGTTTCAAGGTTTGATCTATGTGAGAAGGCTAGTAGGCTACTCCAAGCCTCATGGAGGTTAATTACACTTTAATTCACTTTTTAACTACCATATGGAGGAATAGTGGACTATTTTGAGCATATTTAGACCTATAACAAGCATAACTAAAGCTGACTTAGCCCCCATCACCTCACTCCAATGCCAAAATGAGTCATTAAGGGGACCAACACATGGGAGAGTTGAAGAAAGTTTGTGTAATTGATTTAACTATAGGATTGAGTGGATCTTGGTCATTTATGAACTTTTTATCTCACTTACACACCACATTCACCTCTCCTTTTCTCATTTTATAATATATATTGAAGATTTTAAGGCTTGTATTATATCCCTCAGGGTAGTATGCAGAAACTCTTCCTACCCTTGTACTCTTTAACACCTATTTGATAGTTAATGTAGTGATTTAAATTATTTATGATTATATTATAGTGTTTTTTTGATTGTATGATATGATTAAGTGGTATAATTTTCCTTATGCAAGTCCAATGCTTTCACCTAGTTGATAACAAGTGTTTTATGT
Source organism: Torreya grandis (assembly GCA_037957365.1). NCBI lineage: Eukaryota > Viridiplantae > Streptophyta > Pinopsida > Cupressales > Taxaceae > Torreya > Torreya grandis. The sequence continues at coordinate 134,303 of JARHVA010004697.1, read as the reverse complement.
AGGTCATGTGGTGTGTTGGAAGCTTTATGTTTGAGTTATGCATGGAAATATGAATATAAGAGTCTAGAATTAGACCTTTTTCTGACTACCCTCAAGTTTCATCCATCCAAGTTCAACCTCTACATGAAATAATGATGCCTAGAGACCATTGGGGATAGTGGTTCAATACTTTACTTAGTCCATTAAGTTTGTTTCAGTTCAATTTGAGTGGATGTAATTATCATCATGGTGAGTCACCATTTTACATTATGTTTCATTTTATGTAATCTCTTTTCCCTTTTTCATCCTAATAGGATTAGGTCTTAGAGAGAGGCTGATCAAGTGAACAAATTAGGGGATATATCCCCATAAAATCTAGAGTTTTAGCCTAATAAATAGGTAACCCATAACATACATTTTACTTCCATGTTAGTCTACATTTGAGGTGGATGTGAATAGTCCTTTCCTTAATAAGGGTACAACCTAGAAATCTAACAGTTCTAGCATGCCCAATGGGATGAGCTTTAAGTGCCTTGAAGCATGTGTTGGTAGCCTTGGAGGACATTTAAGAGCTAAATACATTTAGCAATATCATTTATAGTCATCTTAGAAAACTTCAAGCACCAAATTATCAAGTTTATAGTTATAAGTAATAGTAAATTTCATGACAAACCTTCACTTCAAGGGTAAGATGAGTTATTATCCATAATTTTATTTATTTTCATGAGTTTAATGATCAGTTATGGAGGTATATGAGGTATAATTATGTTTTCCACTACCTTATGGATAAACCTATGACCCTTACCAACTCTATCATGATCCTTTATAACCCTATCCTGACCTATATTAGCTCTATCTTCACCCTTACCAATCATATGATATGTCTACCTATTGCCAAAACTACCAACCTTGTTATGAACATTACAAAATTCCTTGGTAGCCTAATTCCAAATCTGATAAATCATAGTATCACCATGATGTTCTTAACATGCACACTCATGTTCCAAGTCAATCTATGGTAGGCCTTAAATAGACCCTATTGGACTATGAGAGTCATATGGTAAACATTGATACACTGAAAGGATATGGGAAATAAATTCCCAAGCATGTCATTAAGGGTTTTAGGGATTAAATTTAGTAAGCCAAAAAAGAGTGTATATCCTTTATTAATAAAGGTCATTCAATAGGCAATAGTGACATGATTAAAATAGAGAGTCTAATTTACAAAGTTGAAGATAGGTTGGTAGTGTATGAAGGGCAAGAGGCCTACCAACACCAAAATTCTACCCCCTCATTTATCCCATTTTAATTTTATACTAATCTTCCCACTACCCCTCAAATATTCAGCCAACTGAGTTTCAAAGTCCTCAAAGTTCCTCCTTAATCTTATATAGGGCTATTATGACTTAGTTTAGATTGAAGAGTATGAGTTCACCAAGCAAGGGGAAGGTAAATCCATAATCATGCCATCTCAATAGGCTACTCCATTAGAATATGATTCGTTTTAGGTCCTTAACCATTGTTACCAAACTCTTATTCTAGTTATATTTATCCCTTTCCCTAATTAGTAATATGTGAAACTTGAAAAACATGAAGAAGAGGGACTTGGTCTATTTACAATAGGTATTCATCCATTTGAAGGTATTCAATATGTCAAGATGATGAGTCTACAGATGGAATAAGGGTTGTTTAAACCAAGAAACAAGTTTGAAGATGAAATTGTAGTAATATATGAGGTTCTTAAAGATGATCTTGACTATATGGTTCAATATGAAATCCTAATGGTACCTAATCTTGTGGAACTAGGAGATAACTAGCATGATGAAGTCCTAAAGTAAATTATCTCTCTTCAAGAGGTCAAAATCAATCAAGAGTAGTAGGAGGTAAACTTTGATACACCAAGTATGTGTTCATAGGCCTTATTTTTATAGCTTATATGATGCTTGAAAACATAATAAATGAGTTGGTCAACAAGAAGACTACTCCACTAAGTTTCACATTCATGGAGCTACTTGTTTCACATCATTGTATATATTATGGGAGGAGAGTCCCATTAAAATTACCCTTTGATCAAGGAGGGAGAAGAGTCATTGAGGTTAGTTATATATACTAGTTACCTGGGTTATTTATCTTGACTCCAATTAGTGTTGGTGTGTTTATTAGGTATAGGTGTTAGTCCTTTATTTTCCTTATTGTGTCTTCTAATTATTTATAAGTTCCAAGAATGTCATAAAATGAATTTTTTTTTGGCATTATAAGAAAGGTCCTTTAAATTATATTTTTTAGGGTTGAGTCATTATGGTCATGAGGGGGTTGGGTTCTATGGACCATCAAGCTTGTCACCCCTCAGAGTCATAATAAATGTTGACATTTCTAGCCTCACAAGGCCAAATGTCAACCACTAACATCAAAAGCTAGCATTAACCCCCCTCTTTTAGCTTATATGTAGTGTATAAGCTTGTCATGTCTCATGGTTGTATATTTAAAATCTTTGAGTCTTATGAGAGGTCTTATGTTACCATAGATCTTGATTGTGTCATCACATAGTAGATTTTCATTAGGCCTTTTAGTGATATGCTAGTGATCAAAGTGATTATAAAGTGATTAGGGATGTTGTCTTAGTCTTAATAATGATAGACATAAAGATCCCTAGTAGGATTTTGTGTCACTTCAAGGTGAGAGGAAGCACCACTAGTAATGTAAATGATTATCAAGTCCCCTTTGGTTTATGGTATAAATTCTAGTGATGTTTATCAAAACCATATTCCATGACATTTACGTTCAAGTTTATCAAAATGCATCACTATCCATTTAAGGCCCATAAATACACATATATGTCAATATACCTTCTAATGTCTTCATGAAAGGGAAAATTTCTAGTGTTTCATGGAATAAAATATACTTAAAGAGGCAACATAACATAGAAGAGTGGAGTGATAAAAGGCAGAATGATGGAAGGCACACACCTACGAGATGGGTTAATTGTAAAGCAAAGGCTATCCTCCAACTCGATTCATGGATGTTTAAGGAGATAATGGATCTCAAAAGGAAAATGGAAATTATGGAAGACAACCAGAAGGTAGTTTGGAACAAAATCAATAACATGGAAAAATAGATGAGAGACATCCCCATCAAGCTCAAAGACTATGAGAACAACCTAAGGGAACTCATCAAGGAGAGTAAAATGAAAATGGAGGAAGTTACATCTAACATATGTGTTGCAGCTGTTAATATTGGAAAAAGAGCTAATGAGGAGATCGAATCTTTAGAGGGGCCTAACAAAAGGACAAGACAAAGCTCAAGAAAGAAAGCTATGCAAGAGGGAGCCATGTTGGCGGCTACTGCCATTTAGGATACTACTGTGAAAGGTAAGGAAGCAGTGAAAATGATTTTAGAACTGGAATAATAGTCTGGTTCTTCTAGTTGGTTGTGTTATCTGGTCTTGTTTCCTGGTTTTTTGTAATCTTTTGACTATGGTGTAGCCAGGTCTATGTAAAACCTGGGTTTTGACTTGTGGTCTTTCAGGTGGTTTTAGGTCCATATAAAACCTATTTTTGCTACTTCTCTGTAGTAGATTTTAGGTTTTGCCTATGGTTGTAAATGATCCATCTTTCTATCTTTGTATCAGGGTTTTGGGGTCCCTTCAAAACCTGTTTTTACCTTAATCTAAAACATTATCTTCGTATGGCCATCACTAAGTGTTTCATGTCACATAAAATTCCTTTAAGACTCATTCCTACCTTCTCACTGGCCATTTAGGCCCCAAACATGCCTAACATATGTCTCTTCAACTCCTCATGTAATACCATTAGTTTGAAAATATATCTTACCTTTGTTTTCCCTCCTTCCCTAAAATGGCAGTTATATCTCAGAAACATGAAGAAAATGGTGAAAATTGTGTTTTTAGGTGCATTTGGTGAGTTATAAAGAATGGTATAGTCAGTCTATACAAGGGGGGAATTAGGTAATTTATATTACTTCATTTAAAATGTAATTAAGAATTTTTAGGGTCAATTTATGTAAAACAAGTCCAAAACTATTCCTCCTTCTTCATTGGCTTCTTTGTTAGCTCAGACTCCTTGTCAAGTTTTCTTTCATTCCATACAGGAGAGGTCAAATCATGGGTTGGGATTTTTAGGAGAGTAAATATGTCCCTTGAACTTATAATACATATATATTTTTAGTATATTTATGGCCAAATATTCATGAATAATCTTTAACAAACTAGCCACTCTAATTCCCTTCTTCATCTATTTGGGTTTCAGAAAAGGCAATGATCTTGGTAGTGTTTTGAAGATTTTATACAAACTAGTCATGTTTGTGTGTTATTGAGGTTATAATATATAATATTTATCAAAAACCACCTTTTTTCACATGTGTAGAGTGCGAAGGCAATCCAAAATTTAGGCTCCTTCATGGTTACAGTAGTTGTAGGTGGTAGGCATTGTCCTTTGGCATTTTAAGGGCCTCTAATGCATGATTTTAGGTCAATAATGGTTTAATTTTTGAATATAACATCACTATGGCCTCATATGAGCCTAATAAAACTCAATTCCCCATGCACTCAACTATCCTTAGTCTTAGAGAGAGATTCATGCCTCAAATTAGACATCTACAAACCTATGTGGGCAATGATGTTGTGATTGATTTGATTGGACATTGTAAGTGTTAAATCATGAAGGATTAATGAGGTTTTTTTAAGGAATAGAGTTAATTAATACCAAAATAACTATAGGAGAAGACAATTTACAGTCAATAAAACCATATATGATTGAAATCCAAATCAATCTTGAAGAAGTCATGGAGTTTGTATCAAAGGTTTGATGAGGTAATTAGATTGTTTTAAGAGTCCAACTTAAATTTACTAAAAAACAAAGTGGTAAAAATATCAACCAACATAAAGAGATCTTGGAAATCATGGAGGAACATATCCACTAAAGGTTACTAAATAAATTCATAAGCATTGTAAATTCCATCATTTGAAGAAGTTAATGTAGTTTTGTGTTATTTAAGGTAATGGACCTATTTCTTATTCTTGGTATAGTTCAAAGATATCATGACTATTTGAGGTTTCTATAATTAAAATTTGGATCATTGAAGTTCAATGAGAAGTCATAGGACCACATTTTTCTTTTTCACCTACCATTCATATCTCCTCATTCTGTACATAGGGTCTAATGACCACTTACAATAGTCACCATGAAAAATACTTCAAAGGATGTTATGTTGAATGAATATGAGAAAATGGTGGAAGTGTGAATGGAGATTAATAAAATATTTGGATATCAAGTTTGATGTCATATTCTTTCTCAAGATCTTCACCTCATATTATCCAATATAAGAGTCTTAGTCCATACAATAGGGTCTACAACTCCTTGGTGACTAAGTTTTTCTAATAAAAAGGTCAATTTTTTGGTCTTAAGTGAGATATAAAATGCAATATTCTCAAAATAGATAGTTATATATTCAAGGTGGAGTCATCAAAATTCCACTTCATACCTCTAGTTCAGCCACTATCCCATACCAAAACAAACTAACACCTATAGGCCTTCTTAAGAAAACAAGAAACTCTAACAATGGGATAAGTCATGGAGAGGTATTAAAATGTCAAGAGAAATATATATATCATAAATAAGTTTAATTTAAAATATGTATAATAAAAATATCAAACACACAAGTGAAAAGCTCAGTCAAACATTCCAAGTAAGCTCACACAAGATTATGTTGACAAATTAAAAAAGCATCAATTCTATGGTAGTCCTAAAAGTTTAAATATGGAATATGATTGATCCATACATATATGAGAGAGATATTAATGGAAAATTTTATATCCAATTTTTTGATAAATTATTGTATCAAATCCTATTGGTGGTTATAGTACCATGAGAAATGAAAGGTAGAGCTCTTGAAGACCAACTCACCCTAGGGTGATAGATTCAATCAAGCACCACCAAGAACCTAAAAAAATATATGGGTAAATATAGGAGAGGAATAATTTATGATTTATTAGAGTGGATTAATAATAATTTATGAAATATTAGAGCCAATAAGTTCATCTCACCTCAAAGGTCAAACTCGGCTAAAGACTCCTAGAGACTCAAAACTGTGTCTAGAAAAGATTTTAATTTTAGGATAATTAGAGTATGGAGTGTTATAATTTTTGAAAAATAATGGAAAAAATAATAATAATTTATAGGTTATGGGAGGATTATAATGAAGAGCAACCCACCCCTACCTACAATTAAGAGCCTAATTTGAGATCCTTGTAGTTAGGGAGAAAGCAAGGTAGATGAGTCATAGATGATTTGAAATCAATGAAGGATGGTTAGGAGAGAGATAAAATTATTACGTAGGATAGAAATTTATTAATTACTATATCCTCACTATCCATTAAACCTAAGAGTTTCATACATGAAGAGAAATTATACCTACAACCAAGACCTATTAGGCCTCTGATAGGCAGTCTTCAAAAATAGAGTTGGAGATGTGTTGAGATGATGGAAGGGATTAAATGACATGGAATATGGTATATTTTAATGAATAATATATTTTATAATTCCTCCATTTTATTTTTCATCCTTGTATCAAGGATAATCCTATAAGGGGCAATTAGGCCTATTAGGCTTGAATTGACAACACAAGCCATATGTGCAATTTGGAGGTGAATTTCATGTTAGAGAGTGTTATAAGGTTTATAATATTTAAGAGATATATATTTCTATGTAATAAGGTTAATATATTATGTATAAAATCATAAAAAATAGAATAATACACACTTGCAAACTTCTAGGGTTAGACTAACACAGTGAGCCAAGAACCCTAGATAAGAATGAATGGAGTAGCAAGGAATATTGGGAAGATAAAGTGAATGGATGAAAATTGGAATAGGTTATATTATTTAAAAATAATTATCACAATAATCTTAGGGGAAAAAATAAGAAAAATAAGACATATTTAGACCATTGTGCTCAACCATGTAGTCAATAAGCAACTAGCTATTCTTAGCAAAATGGTCATTTAAGGTCTCTATAGGCACAAATAGGACCTAAAAAATGGTATAAATATTCATTATAACTTTAAAAAGGCATAAATACTATAATTTTGGTTTTATAAGTATTTTTTATACCCACTATTTTATTTTATACCAAGCATTTTCCATTACAGTAAGTCTAGGGGCTAGATGGGCAAAATCAGGTTTTGAAAGGTTTGTAAATGATTTTGGTCCCATAAAAAGTTTTGGATCATTAAAACATGTTGAAAATTTTCCTAAGACCTCCTAAAAAATTTTAACATCCAAATCTATAATCAAGATCCTTGGAGATAGGTCAATAAAGTCAAGCACACAACCCTGCTCACAGACCCTATTGCCATCTTAATGTGTCTCCAATCCCTTGCAACAAGTTAGATGGTAATGGGGAGGTATATGACTATTTTTAAGACATATTAAGTAGGTTTAAAGTTCCAAGAAGTAATAAATTTTATCAAGGTGTCTTAAAACCCTACTTAAGCTAGTCAACCTATGCATAGTCAATTTAGAGTTGATCTTCAAATGCTCACCGATTCCACCACATGCACATTGAGGGCCAAATATCATAGGGAAGATTAAATATCCTTATATAATAAATATTAATGAAATATTGGTTTGAAGTTGGAAGCTAATATTTATTACTGAACCTTAAGAAAATAATCACTTAGAATTTCTTACAAATAACCCTAATGTAATCTTTCAACATTCATATCTCTACACATCATTTACATGGGAAACCAAGCCATTCATGGAAGATGAGTAGGTCACTCCCATATTGATTCATGAAATTTTTTCCTAACTTGGGCATACATACCCTATGAACTATCACTAAGACTCCTAAACACTCATAAACCTCTCTAAAACCTTAAACAAAACTAGTCTTAGAAATCTTGATATCTTTGCATCCTAACACCTTGGAATGACAAGATAAGATCATGAAATGTTAATTACACTCAGAGAGGACTCCATCCATGGAATTTATATGTATGGACACTATACGAAAGTGTCATAAAACTATACTTTTTTAGGATTTTGAACATGAAGGAGGGTACACAACTATTTGAGATGATTCTATTCCATGGAGGGGATGGTTTGGGACCTTAATCAAATTATTACATTATGATATATAAAGGGATATACCTAAAGATGTATATTCAAGTTCATTTAAGATTTTTAGTTTTCAAATAATAGAGAAAGGTGGACTAGTAAACTAGGAGAAGTGAAATTTCAAGTGATTACTACCTATATAAGACTACATTATGGTTGATTATGTTAATTTAGGTCTAAAACACACTCACCCATAGGATGATAAGGTTTATTTTAGGATTTCATGGTGGCCATATACCAAACACTTAGGCAATTAGATTTAATTGGGCTATTAAGCCTACTTATTTAATATGAGAGCTCAAGTTTGGTGTGGATGGGATATGGAAGAGAATTAATGCAGGGAATAAGAACATGTAAATAATAAATTGAACAATTCAAGTGTAAATTTTTTTGGGTGAATATTTTGTCAATCAACATACTAATTAACAAAATAGGTCTGATCAACCACAGTAGGAAAATTGGTCGGCTAGGTGTGTAGCTTTACTACATCAATTAGAGACAAATCTCTCCTCTCATCAAGGGGAGGTTCCCTATAAATACATAGGAGTTATATACTATATTTAAGTAGAAATTAAGACACAGGGGTAGGATAAACCATCCATCTCTCTTTTTTTAGAGATGATGTTGATAAACAAGGAAGAAATCCTAGGGGATGGGGAAAGTACTTCTCTTCTTTCAGAAGCAACTTTCAACCAAGAGCTAGATTCCTTCCTAAATAGTAGAAATCCTAGTGCAATGATAGAAGTCACTTATCTTCTTTTATAAGTGTTTTTTAGTAGGAAAAAATAATCTTTTAGGTAGCTAGTAACTGGTAATGGGGGTGTTGAGTGACCAGCAACCTGAGAGAGAAAAATAAAGAACAATGGGGGCACCACGTCATCCCAAGGCTCTTTACACATGAAAGGAAAATTCAAACACACTAAAGTTACTTATGGGGGCACAATGTCATCCCATAATTGGCCTTTAGGACACCTTCCTGATCACCTCCACTAGTTCTACTTGTTAAATCAAATCGACAAGAAAGATCCTAGGAAATATACATATAAACAATCTCCTAAAATAACACAAGCTATAACAGCACAAAGTCTACAAGTAACTTGTTTTCTCATTTAGATAAAATAATATGAATTACAATCTGAGCTCAAAGTCTTAGTTTTGCCTTTCAATTTGGGCAGAGTTTTTCTTCTGATAATCAAAAAGGTCTCCCTGAAATGATATAAGAGATTACATTATATAGAGGCCTGAGGGAAGCTTGACACTTTCTCCTAATGAAGTGACCCATTCGATGCATTCAATGCCTTAGATTCATTCTTGGTTTTTGTCAGGAAGGGCCATGCTAGAGCAAGTTGGCTACCTTGACTGTGGCATGTTGATTCATCTCTAGTGCCTCCTTCTGAGCTTGAATCTCTCATTCCATCACCTACTTAGCCGTGCAACTATCTATTCTACCTTTATCTCATAAGGGACAAATAGATGGCACTTTCAATGTTTATAGGACCTAAATATCTACCCAGTGAACTACTCCACCTACTAGAAATAACTCTTGTTAATTTTCCCTCTTTGTCTCTTCCTTTTCTTCGTCTGGCCTTAGGCTTTTTAAATGCATTTAGGTCTGCACCTTGAGTCTGCTAGAATTGACAGACATGTCATTATGAAAAATTTGATGTTTATAGGCCCATCATGCTTCCTAGCAACTCCTTCACATCTTTCTCGGTTACCATGGTTGCTTTCCACTATGATGTGGGTGAGGACACATGGTGGGATCCATAGCTTCAAGATAGGCTTATCAAAATAAGCTTTGAAATTGATTAGCGGCTGAGGGGGGCACAAATGTAGATATGTGGCAACTTCCACTATAATGGGTTGAGACACATGGCAGCTTCCACTCTATGAAGCTTTATTTAAAACTATGTCTTAGCTCATGATACTTGATAGCTTCCACAACTCTCTAAGGCTCAAACCTTTCCCAAAGGGAACTTACCCTTCAAGGTCTTCTTAGTGGCCTTCGACTTTGATTCTTTAGCGAGCTGTCATCCCCTTCATTTCCTTTAGACAAAATGTCTGAAGGAATTCCTTCAGATAATTCATCTGAAGGAAACCTTTCCTTGGCTCTATATGTGCCTTTGTATTGTGAGTGCCCCTTTCCTTCAACATGTGATGTGTTCTGCTCTTTGAATAAGTGCCATGCAACATCTTCCATAAGAACAAGTGAGGACACATGGCATCTTCCACTATTGACACTTGGTAGCTTCCATCTCCTCGGGCCTTTGTGACATCATAGAGATGTTTGGGGCTCAGTCAGGCTCTCATAAATGATGACATTTTCTATCCTCTGCCAATCTATGCAAGGGACACGTGGTGTGGTCTGAATATATTTTTTAGTTGCGTGGATGTAAACACTTGGCAAATTCTAATTTGACCCACTAGGGATATGTGGTAGCTTTCAGTGTCTTTTGGGAATCATGCCGATGATGATAACTGGTGGCTTCCATCGAGCTCTAGCAAGACTACAAAGATCAAAAGGATTTATTTAGACCATCTCAGATGGTGACATGTGGCATGTTTTGCTCATTTATACAACTTACCTAGGGCCCACCATGGTCTTTAATGAAACAAAAAGTAGAAGAAAGAAGCTACGAATAATGATGCTTGTTGGCTTCCACCGAGCTTTAAAGGGGACATGTGGCATGTTCTGCTACTCTTAGATGAATACATTGGGGCCTTCCATAGTTACCACTTATCACCATCTGTGAGACTCTAAGAAACTTATCAAAAGAAGCTTTATAGCTTATGAAAAGGCTAGAGATGTGGACACTGACACTTCTCGCACTTTGTGGAACTTCAATGGGACACATGGTGGCTTCTACAGGCTTTTTCTTGAACCCATTGATTGAACCTATAGATTAAACCAACCATTTGAACCAACTGTTCACTGCTTCTTTCTTTGACTGAGGCCACCTTTGAATTGCTTGAACCTTTGAACCTTTTAACTTTGAAGCCAAGTGGTTTAAGGTTTAATGGTTCATTGGTTCATTTGATTAGAATATTGCCGATGACCCTTTTCAGTTGAACCAAAGCATTGAACCTATTGAACATGTTAGTCCCTTTACCAAAAAGTTTGAGAAAATGATGAAATTGAATGTTTCATAATAAATTTTTGGGAAGGGGAGGGACAATTTTGGCCATGCAAGACCAAAATAATCCTATGTTGTCTGAAAATGAGGAATCACTTTTCAGGGACAACAGTTGGCTCTTGTTGGGGAACTTCCTTCAGACAACAACTCAAAATAGCTGAGGGGAGTAGAAACTAGAATATCCAGTGCCTTAAAGTGTGCCATTGGGATACGGAGTCATGCTACCCAAAAACAAAGGCTCCAAAAAATGAAAACAAAATGAATAAAATAGAACAATAGACTATAAAAATATACATATGTACAGGGGAACTCATTAGATACTTCAAGAGTTGAAGTGCTTCAAATGTTGCCCATTGTGAGGTAGAGAAAAGAGAGTGCCATCTTGATACTTTAATAGGAAACTATTTTTACCATTGAGCTAATGAATAGTAAAAGGGACCCTCCATAGGGAATCAAACTTTTTGTGCATCCCCTTTGGTTCTCTTCTCTTGTCCCATAGCAAGACTTGATCTACAATTTGGAAATCATGGTTCTTCACTTTCTGGTTGAAGAGCTTCTTTAGCAGACTTTGACGGGTGGTAATTCTATCCACCACTGTAGTTCTCTTCTCATTCAACTTAGTAAGGCACATGATCCTCTTCTCAAGTGAGCTTTCATATGTTTGATCTTTAATCACCTTAGCCAATTTTAATGCTGGCAATTCCAAGGTGATTGGTATCTCAACATTTACACCATAAAGAAGTTGGAAGGGAGACATACCAATTGCTCTCTTTGGTGTAATTCTATCCACCCATAGAGCATCAACCAATGCCTTATGCCAAGTCCTTTGGTTGTCATCTACCAGCTTCTTGATGATAGTCACCAAGTTTTTATTGCTTAACTCAGCCTATCCATTCCCTTGTGGGAAGTAATCAGAGGAATGGGAGAGTGTAATTTATTAGTAGAAGTAGAATTGAGTAATCTCCTATGAAGTGAAGTAGGAAACATTATCAGTGACAATTTTTATTGGGACCCCAAACTTGGACATGATGTTTTCTTTGAGTAAATTGCATACTACTTCTGAAGTAACATGTTTGGTTAGAACTACTTCCACCCATTTGGTGAAGTAATCTATTTCTGTAAGGACATAATCATGTCTAGTACTCGATGATGGGTTCATATCACCAATAAAGTCAATTCCCCATTGTTGGAATGGCTCCTTTATGACCACTAGTTTGAGGGGCAAGGCAGCTAGCTTGGGCCTTCTAACAAACTATTGGCACAGTTCACATCTCCTGACCCACTTGTATGCATCTTGAAAGAGTGTTGGCCAATAGTACCTGGTTCACAGGATCTTATGGGTAGTCACCAGGGCAAAAAAATGTCCTCCATAGGCTAACTTATGGAAGGACTTCAAAAGTTAGCTTTGTTGCTCCTTGTCCACAGAGTAAAGGAACATTCCATCAAGGTGCCTCTTATACAAGCCATTGTCTTAGAGGACAAAATTAGTGGCTTTCAACTTGCTGGTCTTCCTTTCTTTATAAGATAGGTTTTCAAGAAGTTCATCGTAAGGAAATGAGCAATACCTAAATACCACTCATTTGTGGTGGAGATGAAGAGGACATAGGTTAGTCATCCACTTTTGGCTCTTCATGCTCCACTCCTCCTGGCTTGTTATCAACAATCAGTTGCCATAGCCCCTTCCCACACACCAGCCTCATTGGCTTGATGATTAGATCAAACTCCTAGATTTTTACAACCCAATTGCCTCTTTTCATCCTAAACTCATGCTAAGTCAGTATATATTTCACTGTAGTGTAAGGATCAAGGCAGTCACTCGAGAATTGAGGATGTAGAAATGAAAATGTTTCACAGCCTTCACCACTGCATAAGTGTGCTTCTCCACATTTGAGTACTTTAGCTCATGAGCTTTAAGAGGAAAACTCATGAAGGAAATGAGATATTTCATACCTTCTTTATTTTGTTGAACTAGAATTGTTGAAAGTGTATGTTCTGAAGCATAACTGTAAATAGTGAACTCTTTGCTATAGTTTGGGCAGGCCAGAATTAGAGCATGGGCAATGGCAGTCTTGGCATCCTCAAAGGCTGATTTACCTTATTCAGTCTATCTAAAGGTGGATTTTCCTTTCATCATTTTTATGATGTGCTTAGTCTTCTCGACAAACTCAGGGATGAATCTCTGTAAGAAATTCACCTTTCTAAAGAAAGAGTGAACAACGGTCTTGCTTATGGGCAAGGAAAGTTCTTGGATAGACTTGACTCTATCTAAGTCAATCTTTATGCCTCCTTTGGACACAACATGTCCAAGAAGTTTCCCCTCTATTGCTCCAAAGACTGAATTCTTGGGATTTAAGGAAATGCCATTCTAGTGGTAGCATTTTAGCACTTGCTGTAAATGGCTCACGTGATCTGGGCAATGCTTAGAGAAGACAGTCAAGTCATCAAGATAAACTATGATGAACTTACCCATCTCATCCTTGAAGTCAAGGTCCATTGCTCTTTGGAAGGTGGTGCCAGGATTTATCAAGCCAAAAAGCATCCTTTTATATGCAAACCTGCCCCAAGGTGTGGTGAAAGTGGTCTTATGCTAGTCTACTTCACCAACTTTAACTTGATTGTATCCTAAGAAGCCATCTAGTATTGATAAAATCTTTGAGCCCGTCACTATCTACAACACTTGATCCATGATTAGCAAAGGATAATTATCCTTTAAAGATGCCTAATTCAAATTTCTAAAATCCACACAAAGGTGAATTTCACCATTCTTCTTCCTTATAGGCACTATATTGGCAATCTAGGTGGAATGATGGATTGGGAAGATTATCCTAAAATTTAGCATTTTTTGAATCTATGATAAAATAGTACCTGATATTTTTAGATTATAATGCTGGGACTTTTGCTTGTAAGGTGTTGAATCAGCCTTGAGAGGAATGTTGTGTCAGATTTCATCAGGTTGTAGTGATTTTAGGTCATCATAGGAGTATGCTTGGACATCCATGTATTCATTAAGAAAAGTGGTGAACTTGAAACATTATTTAGGAGTACAACACTTCCTAATGTTCACCATCTTGGGGTCTACCTTGGTTCCTAGATTTATTTGATCAAACTCCTGGGAGGAGCTTGAATCCATTTGCTACTATTTGATGAATCTATCATGCTTATCAAATAGATTCTCAAGGGAAACAAGGCCTTTGGAAATTTTATTCCCTTTCAGTTGCAGGAACTCCCCACATGTGCTTGAAATTGATTCAAGAGTCAGTTCAGGCTCTTGAGGTTCATTACCTTCAAAATGTAACCATTCAAAGATGTCCCTTTACTCCAAGAAGGCAATGATTTGATTATCATCAGTGAATACCTACCAATGACTATCATTACCAGGCATGCTTGGTCTAAAGACCAGCTCAATAGTGTACCTATCTCCTTTGAATTCTGGGTGGGGGATCAAGAAGGTGGTTGAAATAGCTAGTGCATCAGCCCAATCATTAAATTCTCTAGGAACTATAGAGATGTTGAAAGCATCAAAGTTTTTGAGTTGGTCCCAGACTAGATTACGGTACTGGCACAATCTTTCATTCTTGGTTTGATACAAGTTTTTCACCTAAAAAACCACTAGTTTGGCATCTCCTTTAAGTTGAAGGAGCTTGATGCCTTTGTCCCTAGTAGCTTTTAATCCTATCAATAGAGATTCATACTCAGTTGTGTTATTGGTGTTGCTAAATTGCAACTTATAAGATGAAGGAAAAATATCTCCTTGAGGAGATATTAACACAACCCCAGCTCTTAAACTAGTGGAGGAACATCTACCATCAAATTCAAGAATCCATACCTCATTTGATACTAATTTTCCTTGGGGTTCTTCTTTATTCTGAGGAGGGGATTCTTCCACACTTACATTGGGCTCAGCCTATTCTTCTATTGTTCCACCTAACTACATTTCCAAGTTGTCACCTACAGGAGCCTCATCAGATGCCTCATGACTTCATTCATGGATAGAAAGTAATTACCTAGGCCTGAAGACTCGAACAGGATTTGAGCTTCAGGTGCTGAGGTTTGGGTAACTACATATTTTGCTTCCTTTTTAGGAAGTAGCCTCTTCATGACACCTTTGACTAGAATCCTTGCCTCTAATAAATCCATGCTCAATTCACCACCAACATCCCTACAAAAATTCCACACAAGAAGGATACCATATGACGTTGGGACGTCTGCTACCAAGATAGTCATCTTGATTCTTTTGTCTAGAAAGGTAGCAAAGGCAAATTGGGCATCTTTTATTTGCCCCAGTAGTGGCACTTGTTTATTCTCCATGGAGAAGCACCTACCAAATGTCTTGGTTAGTGTGAGATCAAGGGATTTGGCTACTTTAGTAGGCATGATATTATCTGAAGCTCTAGAGTCAAAAATGCAATTATTTAGTTGCCATCCATTTATTAGCAATGAGACATAAAAAGGTTTAGTCTTACTAGGAGTAGTAGGAGGGGAAATGACAAGATTGTTCCTAGTGGATGTATCCTTGGGGGGATCATGAGTCACTTTGGGAACTACTTATTTAACAGGGATGTTTTAGTTTTTAGCATACTGAACCAATTTATCTAATTGTTCAAGATGGGACTGCAAGAATTCAAATTAAGACATTTGAATCTTGGTTTTCTTCATTATGATCAATTATGTCAAATGATGGAAATGAACTAGGTATAGAGGATGAGAGTTCATCTTTTTGAGTATTTGGGGGGGAAGAACTGGACTATGAGTTTGAAGTAAAAGGCATAGGGGGACTTGGGGTGCTCACCTTTCTTGGAATCACTGAGCCCTTTGGCTAGAAAGAGAGAGTGGATCCCTGCTTAGTAATTGGAACTACTAGTTGAGGTTGCTCCTCTACTTTCTATTTATCAATGTGTTGAGTTGATTGATTCTTAGGCTAGGTGAATATAACATATGACCCCTCAGCTACATTGCCTTTACTCTTGGGCTCATCTTGATAGTTTTGGAAACCAATATGGGAGTCGCTAGCTAATTCTTCTTCTTCCTCAGTGAAGAGATTATCATCATCTTCAAGATTCAACTTAGGATAGGATGAGAAGTTTGATTTAGCTTCAAGATATCCAACTACTGAGTTAGTTGGAGGTGCTTCAAGGGTGAGATTCCTCTATAGAGGAGGGAGGCAATTTTGTTGTCCCTAATTCCTGGCAGCATTGCCTTGGTATGCCTGATTCTAAAAAGTCCTCCTGGGTACATCTCTATATGTAGGAGTAAATGACATTCCTTGAACCACTTACCTTCTAAGAGCTAGCACTTCATTTTCTATCTTCTACATCATAGGATCAGTGGTGGCAGAAGGAGAATATTTTGAAGAATAAGAAGATTTACCTCTATTTAGGTCCCTCCTTATCTTTCTTGCTAAGATAAGGTCATCTTCAACTTTGGTATCCAAATCTTGAGTAGCTTCGAGATCTATGTGATCAGCTCTTCTTAACAAGAAACTCACTTCAAGTAGTTATGAGTTAATGAAGAAGCATTTGAGGTTTTTAGGGGTTAGCTGAGCAATAGCAAGAATCTAGTTCCTCAGCTTGTCAAACTTTGCTATGAAATCCCTCATAGGCTCGTGGGGTTCTTTCTTCATTTGCATGAGCTGGGCCAACAAGGCATGTGCATCCTCTACAGGCTTAAATTTGGCCTCGAATTTGGCTTTGAGTGTGTCCCAATCAGTTATTGATCAGGCTTGCAGGTGGTAAAACTAGTCTATAGCAGCACCTTGCAACATTTCCAAGAAAAGCCTAACTTCCACATCCTCAAATTCTATGCCTATCATGCCATAGGCTATGTTGAAGGCAAAAACATGTTCATCAGGATGGAATTTTCCATCCCCAAATAATTTGGGGAAATTCTTTTTCGAGCTTCATGGAATTTCATGTAGGGGTGGAGTTAAATTAAGCAAGACAAAAGAGTTACCCTAAGGGCCTCGAGCTACCATGATAGGATTACTAAAAGTAGGGATAACAAATCTGGGTAGAATTTGGATGGGTAAGGCTCTACTATCCATAAGAAAAGTAGCTCTACCTTGTGTTGGTGTCTTGGTATGGGTAGGAGGGACACTCCTAGATCATTGAACTTGAGGTTGGGGACAAAGCAAGTCAAAATCTCTTTGATGTGCCAACTCAAAGATAGGATCAACAACACCTTGAGCTCTCTAACTTTTGGTATAGCATGGGGTTGCCAAATTGTGAATCAAAAATGGAAAAGGATTGGTCACACTTCAATTTGAAGCTTGAGGCTTGAAATTATTTGTTCTTCCCCAGTAGAGTCACCAAAAAACTATTGGGTGAATATTTTGTCAATCAGCATACTGATTAACAAAATAGGTCTGATCAACCATAGTAGGAAGATTAGTTAGCTAGGTGTGTAGCTTTACTACATCAACTAGAGATAAATCTCTCCTCTCATCAAGGGGAGGTCCCGTATAGATACATAAGAGTTATATACTATATATAAGCATAAAGTAAGACACAAGGGTAGGACAAACCATCCATCTCTCTTTTTTTAGAGATGATGTTGATAAATAAGGAAGAAATCTTGGGTGATGGAGAAGGTAATTCTATTTTATTAGAAACAACTTTTAGCCAAGAGCTAGATTCCTTCCTAAATAGTATAAATCCTGGTGCAATGATAGAAGGCACTTCTCTTCTTTTAGAAGTGTTCTTCAACAGACAACAAGAATCTTTTAGGTAGCTAGTAACTGGTAATGGGGGTGCTGAGTGACCAGCAAATTGAGAGAGAAAAATGAAGAACAATGGGGGCACCACGTCATCCTAAGGCTCTTTACATAGGAAAGGAAAATGCAAACACACTGAAGGTACTTATGGGGGCACAACATCATCCCACAGTTGGCCTTCAAGACACCTTCTTGATCACCTCCACTAGTTCTTCTTGTTAAATCAAATGGACAAGAAAGATCTTAGGAAATAGACATATGGACAATCTCCTAAAATAGCACAAGCTATAATAGCACAAAGTCTGTAAGTAACTTGTTTTCTCATTTAGATAAAATAATATGAATTACAATCTCAGCTCAAAGCCTCAGTAATGCCTTTTAATTTGGGCAAAGTTTTGCTTATGATAATCGAAAAGGTCTCCTTGAAATGATACAAGAGATTACATTATATAGAGTCCTGTGGGAGGCTTGGCACTTTCTCCCAATGAAGTGACCCATTTGGTGAATTTAATGCCTTGGATTCATTCTTGGTTTTTGTCAGGAAGGGCCATGCTAGAGTAGGGCAGCTACCTTGACTGTGGCATGTTGATTCATCTCTAGTGCCTCTTTTTGAGCCTAAATCTCTCATTCCATCACCTACTTAGCTACACAACTATTTATTTTGCCTTTATCTCATAGGGGATAAATAGACTACACTTTTAATATTTGTAGGCCCTACATATCTACTCGGTGAACTACTCCACCTACTAGAAATAACTCTCGTTGAGTTTCCCTCTTTGTCTCTTCCTTCTCTTGTTCTAGCCTTAGGCATTTCAAATGCATTCAGGTATGTGCCTTGAGTTTTTTGGAATTAGCAGACACTTATTGTGATAAATTTGACATTTGCAGGCCCATCATGCTTCCTAAGAACTCCTTCACATCTTTCTCACTTGCCATGGTCATTTTTTGTTGTGATGTGGGTGAGGACACGTGGGAGGATCTACAGCTTCGAGATAGGCTTATCAAAATAAGCTTTGAAACTAATTAGCAGTTGAGGGGGGTGTGGATGTAGACACGTGGCAACTTCTACTACATTGGGTCGAGAAACATGGTGGCTTCCACTCTATGAAGCTTTATTTGAAACTATGTCTCGGCTCGTGACACTGGGTAGCTTTCACAGCTCTCTAAGGCTTAAACCTTTCCTGAAGGGAAATTGCCCTTCAGGGTCTTCTTAGTGGCCTTCAATTTTGATTCTTTAGTGGGATATCATCCCCTTCATTTCCTTTAGACAAAATGTCTAAAGGAATTCCTTCAAACAATTCATCTGAAGGAAACCTTTCCTTGGCTCTATATGTGCCTTTATATTGTGAGTGCCTCTTTCCTTCAACACATGGCACATTTTGCTCTTTGAAAAAGTGCCACATGGCATCTTTTGCAAGAATAAGTGAGGACATGTGGCATCTTTTACTATTGACACTTGGTAGATTCCATCTCCTCAAGCCTTTGTGATATCATAGAGAGATTTGGGGCTCAGTCACTCTCTCACAGATGATGACACTTTCCAGCCTCCATTGATCTATGCAAGGGACATGTGGCACGATCCAAATACATTTGCTAGTTGCACAAATGTAAAAACTTGGTGCATTCCACTTTGTCCCACTAGGGATATGTGGTAGCTTTTAGTGTTTGTTGGGAATCATGTGGATGATGACAAGTGGTGGCTTCCATCGAGCTCTAGCGAGACTGTGGAGATCAAAAGGATTTATTTAGACAATCTCAGATGGTGACACATGGCATGTTTCACTCATTTCTATGACTTACCTAGGGCCCACCATGGTCTTTAACAAACCAAAAAGTAAAAGAAAGAAGCCATAGATAATGATGCTTATCAGCTTCTACCAAGCTTTAGAGGGGACACGTGGCACATTCCGCTACTCTTAGATGAATACATTAGGGCCTTCCATAGTTACCACTTGTTACAATCTGTGAGACTCTAATAAACTTATCAAAAGAAGCTTTACAACTTATGAAAAGGCTAGAGATGTGGACACTGACACTTGTCATGCTCCACATAACTTTAATGGGACACATGGCAGCTTCCATGGGCTTTTTCTTAAACTCGTTGATTGAACCTGTAGATTGAACCAACTATTTGAACCAACTATTCATTGCTTCTTTCTTTGATTGAGGTCGCCTTTGAATTGCTTAAACCTTTAAACCTTTTAACTTTGAACCCAAGCGGTTCATTGGTTCATTTGATTAGAAGATTGCCAATGACCCTTTTTCAGTTGAACCAAAGCATTACACCTATTGAACTTGTTAGTCCCTTTACCAAAAAGTTTGAGAAAATGACAAAATTGAATGTTTCAGAACAAGTTCTTGGGAAGCAGAGGGGCAATTTTGGCCATCTAGGACCAAAATAGTCCTATGTTGTCTGAAAAATGAGGAATCACTTTTTAGGGACAACAAATTCCATAGTCATCATGAGTAAGGATGAAGTTTCAAGGTTTGATCTTCAAGGGAAGGCTAGAGGGATGTTCAATCCCTCATAGAGGTTAATTTCACTTTAATTCACCTTATAACTATGATATGGAGGAATAACGGACTATTTTGAGCATCATTAGACCCTTTTAAAATAATAATTTGAGGCTAAATAAACCACCATCACCTCATTCAACTGACAAAAGGATCCATTAAGGAGGACCAATCTATGGGAAAGTTAAAGAAAGTTTGTGTAACTATTGTAACTATAGGATTAAGTGGACCTTGGTTATTTTTTTACCTCTTTCTATCACACCCCTGACACATTACCCCCCCCTCTCTCTCTCTCTCTCTCTCTCTCTCTCTCTCTCTCTCTCTCTCTCTCTCTCTCTCTCTCTCTCTCTCTCTCTCTCTCTCTCCTCTCTCTCTCTCTCTCTCTCTCTCTCTCTCTCCTCTCTCTCTCTCCTCTGATAAATTATATTTAAAACTTTTGGCCTTGTATTATATCCCATAGGATGGTATGAGGAAACTCTACTTGACCTTGCACTCTTTAAGACATAGTCGATAGTTAATGGATTACTTAATCTTCTTTATGATCAATTATAGTATGTGTTTCATTTTTTGATATGATTAAGTTATCTAATTTATAATTTTTAGGTCCAATTCCCTCACCTAGTTACTAACAAGTGTTATATGTAGGTTGTGTAGTGTGTTAGAAGCTTGATGGCTAAGTTATGAGTGGAAATATGACTGTAAGAGTCTAAAATCTGAGCCTTGTCTCACTACCCTCATGCTTCATACATCCAAGGTCAACCTCCAAATGAATTACTAGTGCCTAAATACCATTAGAGATAGTGGTTCAATCCTTTGTTTACTCCATTAGTATTATTTGAGTTCAAGTGAATTGGATGTAATTATCATCATGGTGCATCTCCACTTTAGATTAGGTTTCATTTTATGCAATCTCTTTTCCCCTATTCATCCAAATAGGATTAGGTCTTAGAGGGAGAGAGAGATTAAGTGAGAAAACCAAGGGAGCTAACCCCATAAATCTAGAGTTTTGGCCTAATCAATAGGTAACCCAAATCCTATAGGTCATTCCCATGTTAGTCTAGGTTTGAGGTGGATGTGAATTGTCCTTTCCTCAGTAAGGGTACAACCAAGATACCTGAAAAATTATGGATGGGATAAACCTCTAGTTTATTTGGATAGCTCCCCCTAATGCATTAATTTAGCTAAAAATAACTAAGCTTTCTAATTATTTGGGGTGAAAAGGGAGAGATAAACATGAAAGGAAACCTAATCTAAAGGGAGGTGCTTCACCAAAATGACTTATCTCTCCCTTTTCACCCTAAAAAATTTTTAGGATTAGTTATTTTAGCTAAATTGATGCATTAGGGGAGATATCCAAATAAACTAGAGGTTTAGCCCATCTAAATGGAGGTGATTCACAAGGATCACTTATCCACTCTAATTGACCTTAAACAATATTAACAAATAATACATGAACTGAACCAATCTCTCCAAGACTTATAAGCATCAATTTTTTACATAGAGGTTTTAATAGATAATTAGAACATAATTATTATGAAAATAAGGTTTGATCCTAAACACTTACCATTTAAAATCAACTCTAAGCACAACCATAAACACACTATCACACTATGTGACCTACATATAACCATGCACTAGTACCTATGTGAGAACAAGGACTTAAAAACAATAATAAAACTTCACCACTTATGTAAATAAAACAATCATAAACACACTAAACTATTACTATAAAAGCTGAAATAGTCTTTGTATTATTTTAAGAGGTGTACAAGATACAAACTTAGGTAGAGTTTCATCATACCCAGTCGAGGGATGAATATAATGGCCTTCAAGCCTCAATTTATAGAATATGGGTAAGGTGAGATAATATAAAATGGAAAAAAAAGTGTGGGGAATACGTCATTAATGATCCTCATTCACTCCATCATTAGTTATAATTCGTAACAATAATGCCATATTCCTTGCATACACTGCCATCATGGTTGGTGGTCTTTAAAGAGTATTTGATGTAGAGATGGAGTGGTGGAGTCTGATTGAAACTTGGTTGACACCATTCAAATAATTTCCATGCCAATTTGATAAATAAATCCCTCTCTATGTTAGTTAAAAATGTGAAATAATGGTCTAGTTGGCCTTGATGGGTCATTAAGTAGCCCATCTCCCTTTGTGCATGTTGACTAGGCTTGTAAAACTATCCTATCATTAATAATGGGAATGAAAAATATACCTTATTTATTTCATGAGGATATTTCATAACTATTATGACCTGAATTAACTCCCATATCAGCTCCTCAATCCAACCAACATCTTCTCTTATTTCTAATATAGTCTTACTAGGCAATTAGACCTAAATAATACCTATAGAATAGATAAATTAACATGAATTATATCTAAATGAACATGTTAGATCATGATATGTGCTTTCACAATAGTACACACCTAAGACTTTTTCCTATCTAAGTGACTAGGTCACCTTTTACTAACACATCTGACTGTCTATTTGGTGAAGACTTGTAGAGGCATTTATAAGAAGAATTATGAGAATTTTATGTCTTGATAATTTATAAGACACATCATACTATCCTAATCCATTATTTAAGATCTTTATATAACTTTTTACCTTAGAATTATCATTAAATATTGAAAAACAATATTTCTACAAGGTCTGTAAGAATATTCATCCAACCTAATTCTATGAACAAGATATCCTTAGAGTTCATAATGTGATTTAGGGTTATTCATAAAGTTGTGCCCCTAAATCTTACTCTTTTATTTATGGATATTGAGTGCATAGGGGTCCCAACTACCCATAAGATCACTAGGTTTAAGTTATCATTCCATGTGAGAGATGAATGTTTGAGTTAACAACTCAAGATGATAGAGTAAGAAATGGAGATCGAGAGGGGTGATAGTAATAAAATGGCCATTTCCTTAAATTCCTATATTCCAAACACTTTATTCAAGAAATAAATCAACATCATACACATTCTCATAGACTTAAGTCTACTTGGGGGGTTTTAATATACCATAAGGAAGAGGTGGTTTCATGAGGTGTAAGGGTGGGTTTAGGTCTTATAGGCCTAAAGTAATTTTCAGAGATTTGAGCCATCTATAGTTGAATTGGTGACTTTAATGTCACCATAGAAAAACTTTTCCATTTTTTCACCCTTTGCATTTTGTATCTATATTCCTTAACTACCAACTCAATACTTCTCTCTTGTAGGTCTACCTTGAGTGTTATTTCCCAGCCTGAATGATTGACAATTGGTGTTATAAATATTGTATAGGATCTTCTCTCATTTTAAAATGATGATGAAGTTGTAATATTTATAAAATATGCTCTGATAGTCTACTAACACTCTTTGTAATATATTCCCCTTAATTCTACTCTTTTCATACCTCCATACTCTTACTTAGGGTTTATAAATAGTTAAGCCTCTATAACCTTAAGGGCTTGGTTTAGTGCCTTATTTTCTCAAATTGAGGTGTTCATTATATTGGAAACTATTTATATGCATATATTACTTCCTTATTTTATTATTTTATACCTCAAACAACCATAAAATATGCACATGTCCTCAATTTATATGAATAGGCTTGGGAAGTCAATTTTAGGCCTAATGGGCCTAATTAGGATATTAATCCCTATTTTTATCTATCTCAAAGGAAAAAATATCAATAAAGGTTGAGATCCTTATAAAATAATTCAATACTCTTTTTTATCTCTCTTTCACTCATCTTCATGAAACATGTTTCATCGCATTTTCATTCTCTTACTCATGGACCTGCTTATAGGTGGTAGTCCTACATCTTTGACTATGTTAGAGAGTGGAATTTTATTTCATGAAAAATTTATCCCCACATGTAAATTTTCAAATATTATACATATATTTTTCAATATTTTTTATCTTCATACACTTCAATACACCCTAAAAATAACCCCTTTGCTCAACTTTCCTTTTATCTATTGTCAGGCATGTAGATGTAATTTTGAGCTTATTAAACTGAGGTTTAATCTTAAAATGAGTATAATATATTCCTTTATGGATTGATAAATCATGTTACCATGTTTATTTTTTTTTATTACACCTCTTCTCACCTTAAAATATGGCTTCTTGTTCAACTTTATCCCTACCTGTAGTTAGGTTTGTAGGTGGTAGTTTTAGGCTCTTGACTATGAATGGTTCATTTGAGAGGTGGGCCTTTTCATCCTTTTGATGGTTAATTATTACATTTAATTAAATGAATATATTTGTGACCTATAATTTTACTTTCCATCCTTTTTAATATTTTCAATCTCATCATACCTTCAGTTTCTTCATTCTTTCAACCTCATCCCTATGTGTGCACTTGGGGATCTTAACTAAGTCTATTTTCTAGGGTGGGTTGATGGTGTTGGTATCTATTTGAACATAATTTATCCATATTGAAATACTATTCATATGTAATTATTACTCTATTATATTATCCTAAATTTCTTCAAGACCCCCATTCCAATAGTCCTTCATTTTCTTGGTCTGTATAATAGGCATGTAAATCCCTAAATGAGAGTTTATCTCTCAAGGGATTAAAGATGAGAATGAGTTTTTAGTATAGGTAAATTGGGATAGTTAGGAACAAAATATATATTATGACCATAATATTAATCAAATCCATGTTTTAAGCTAACATTATGTTTTTTCATAGTCACTATAATGGCACCTTATTCACACTTGTAAGGGGATCACAATTTTACACATGGCAGTTACATTAGAGGAAGACTTGAATTATTTATTTGATAATATCATGTCATATATATGTTTATCATGTAGATAATAATTTAATGGATCTAAAAATCCATCATTAACTAAAAACTATTCTTCACTTCCATATCTATGAATTGAATGATATGCACCATGAGGAAACACTG
This sequence comes from Torreya grandis, assembly GCA_037957365.1. NCBI lineage: Eukaryota > Viridiplantae > Streptophyta > Pinopsida > Cupressales > Taxaceae > Torreya > Torreya grandis. The sequence continues at coordinate 108,924 of JARHVA010004697.1, read as the reverse complement.
CTTACAACCTATACATTTGATATCCTAGAGGTTTTATTATTATCTAGGGATCACATGTGTGAAATAAAATTGTATAATGGTGGATATGTACTATTTATACCACTGGAAGAGACATAAAATCACCAATTTATAAAATTATTTTAATAATGTAGTAAAATTATTATAAAGTTGACCCCCGACATAGATGAAGAAGACAACTTTGACTGCCTATATTCTTAGCCATTATTTATAAATCATGGGATATGAAAATAAAAACTAATGAACATAATTTAAAGTTAATTATACCCCCTTCCTCTACCCAAAACATTATCTCACCATATTCTCTCTCTTGTATAGATTGAGCAAAAACCTATAAGCTTTTTTGAGCTACTAGGGAGAATGATGGAAAGAAGAGGTTAGTTTTTTGCCTTTTTAACTTTGAAAATAAAATATATCCTTATTTTATGATATATATAATTCTCTTCTAAATATTTTTCACTTTATCTAACCTTGATATGTCCATACAGGTTCATATAAGCCTGAAACACCTATAAAATGCCTTCTTTTCTATATGTGTTCATGATTTAGTTCCTCAAAATACCATTGGAGGATGAGATGAGGGGAAATATAAGTCAAATAACATTTAAAATTAGATATTATGTGTGTGAAATCTAAAATTTCACATTTCTAAGCATGTGGGGTCCATTTGATGAATCAAAGATGTGTTTGACTTCTAAAAGGACCCTTTCATGCATATAAACACCTTGCCATGATATTATGATATATATGAGACTCTCTAATACCCATTATTTAAAAATGAAACCTTATATAAAGGGTTTTATAACTATAAAGTTGGCCTATATGACATGCTAAAGGGTACATGATGACTAAGAGGGCCAATTAAAGTATGAAATAGGTTTGAATGAGTATACCATAGAGGGAACCTTGGATACAGTTTTATACTTCATGTTATCACTTAAAAAGGGTCTTGGTAACCCATATACCATGCTAATAAAGTCTCTCCTTAATAAATGGATTAAAACATGCCTAAATATAATGAGAACTATTAACCTTAAATTCTCTAAATACCTTGATTTTTGCTAAGAAACCTTGACTTTATCAAACAATGTTTAGGTCATTATCTAGACCTCAATAAAGAGTTTGACACTCTTACACTTAGTCATGGATCATCATGAAAAATTGAAACATCATCCAAGGCTCAAAAAAACAATGACATGAGGATATCCTATGTAATGTCTATCACATATAATGGCACCTTAAACAATGTTAAAAAGTTGAGAAAAGAGACCAAAAAAGACGTCATAATGCATGAAGATAACTAGGTATAATATCGAATGGGTATCATGATAAAGTATTTGATTAATAAGGTTTGAAATTTATCCTAGGATTTCAAATTATAAACATTTTTAGTGACTCATATGGGTTGATCAACTTATTCGTCAAGAGAACCAACTATCTCATGCATGAAAGTCATTGATTAAATGAGAAACTTATTTAAATGAGATTATACTTCATGATTAATACCTTACAGACTTAAGGACTATAATATCTCACAAGACACAACAATAAATAAGATAAACATAACCAAGACACGTAATAAGAAATCAAAACCTAAACACTTAAATAAAGAAATAAGACATGACATCAAAGAAACTAAGGCAGTCACACACCAAACTTGTGCTGACACATTGAATGGAAACAAGAAAATAAACTACTATATAAAACTAACCTAAACCCAAATTATTTCTCCTCTAATATCAAATTATTTCTCCTCTAATATCAAATATTAATGTCCTTTGGTAACCATGTAACCATGACGTTAGATTATCATCGATTGATTGGAATCTAATCAGGTATTTCCCATAGAATGAGAACCTCCATTTGGATCTAGAGATGTTGGCATGTTGAAATATTATTTGAGTATAAATAAGACCTTATTTATCCATCCACAAGTACATATGTTAGTTATGTGAATACAACACCAAATCATATTCATTCCAAACTTTCCTAATTTGTATGAACAATCTTATTTTTTCCTCACCAATATGGGTGCCCCTAATCAAGCTAAATAATTTGGTAGATATTGTCACATTATTGGAGATTTGAATTCAAATATGGGTAAATCATGCTTTATGATATATTGAGACCATAAAAATTAGTTTCATTTACCAATATTTAATAAATACCTAAAAATAAGATGAGAGTTTAATATCATTGTTTTGAGACCTCAAATAAGTCATCTTCACATGAAATATTCTCTTATAATGGCATGTTTGGAGGGTTAACTTTATATTATTTAATGAGACTACCTTTTTCAATATTAATGGGATAATGACATGCTTAAAGAAGGGACTAACATGATCCTATGATGTTAAACAAGTATTTTTATTGATCATCACATGATTCTAACTTGACTAAGATTTCTTGTTTCATAGGAGTTAATGTAGGGGTATGCATAACATAACTTGAAAAGGAATTAGAAACTATAACTTCTTGACCATGATAATTGAACTCTAAACAATTTTCTTCTACCTCTGATAAATCACTAGAATCTCTCTCATCCATCACAATAACATGATCAATTTGTATGACATCAAGGTTACCTTCATGAATATCTTCATAGGCTTGAATTCATCTTTCTTGGCTACTTGAAACTTATTTAGGGTTATCTCCCTATTCTAAAATTGTTGCAAATTAGAAAACTAACCCATTCTTATACTTTTTAGAACTATCATGATGGAGATTAGTTGTCATGTCATCAAGAAAATATTCAAATTCATCTTCTCCTTGGCCAATGTTTATGCACTCTTCTTAGGGTTCATCTTGATTACCTTGATCTTCTTTAAGTTCATCTCTTGCATTGTTGAAGACTTATTTATGTTTATCCTCACCAAGAGGTGTTCCAATGGAAATCTCTTCCTTAAATTCACTTAAATCACCTTCATCAACAACCATCATAGCTTGAACTTCTTCAATTGCCTCCCTAAGGATAGGATCATCTTCAATAAATGGAATGGAAGATCCTTGAAATAATTCTAGAAGAGAGGTCAAATTTAGTGGTGTTATGGATGATTCATCCTTATCACTAAGCTTATCATCTTTGATAACCAACACCTCATTCTCCTTCTACATGTTCTCTTGAATGGAACTCCATGATGGGAATTCTTTAGAATTTTAAGGAGGGTGATATGGGGATTGAATGGTTTCATATTTCTCTTTATCTTCAGCATCTTCCTTTCCCCATGACTCTACTACTTGTTCCCAAGTTGGAACCTTAGATTTAGGATTTTATTCTATTTCATGTATTAAAACATGGGGAGTGAGTGAAGGCAACTTATCTTGAGATTTCATTGATATTTTTACTTCCATTAACTAAGATAAGTGTTCATTTTTAAGTTAAAGTTATCTATATAGGTGAGATCCAAAATCAAGCCTTATCTTATCACAAATCTCCTCAGGTTGATTAGGAAGGGGAAGTCATTTCCAAGTCTGATATAAACCCTGATATTAAGTCCTCTCAATAGACACTTCTTCCTTGTTTTTCATAGTTTTTTTAACATACTTCCAAGTAATAATGGATTGAGAAACTTGTGAGGGACTTGAGAAGTTTTGAAACTCACTTGATTATATATTTTGAGGAGGGATGGTTTGCTCATTATAGGAATAATATGGATTAGGTGAGGGCACATGAGGCTAGTAAAAATGTACTTTATGATCCTCATGGACCACTATCTTCTCATCTTTACTTGGAATCAAACTACCTACATCTAACATATCACTAGTGAGCCCTAAATGATCATCTCTCCTAAGAGATGCTTAATTTCTCTTAGCTTGTTGTAATGAGTATCTTATACTCCTAATTAGATTCCTAGGAACCTATTGACCATACCCTCTCTATTTTTTAATTACAACCATGTATTTCTCATAACCCAAAAGGTTAAACTTAAGGCTAGAGATGGACTAATATAGGACATGGCTATGTTGACTATGATCACCATGACCTTGCCAAGATTAATTAATAGGATAGGAAGGAAACCAAGGAGAAGTAACTAGGGTGAGGAGTGGCATATTGAATTGATAATTAGGTTGAGGAGGTTCAAAATAAGACTGGTAAAGGTCAAAATGTTGTTGGTGATAAGGAACATAGGGTCGATATGGGTCATAGTAAAGATGATAAGGAATTTTAAGACATATATCTCCTCCATATCAAACCATTACACATCATGAAAAAACATAATATCAAATTGAATTATTATTAATAGTTGTTTTTATCCTTGAGTGAAGACTTTTATGATGACCCTTGGTATGAAATCTTGATTGAAAATTTGCTTCTTCAATGTTTATAGTTGTTTGAGATCACCAAACTATGATGGAATGTGCTCCAAGATTCTTGAGTCCAGACCCACCGAGCATGCCATAATTATTAACTCACCAAACTTCACCCTTATGATATGATTTTTTATACCTCTAAAAGTTTGGGGTAACATGGGATTATCCTAAGGCTGTGGGCGACTTGTGGATGGGTTAAACCTCTAGTTTATGGGACTACCTCCCCTAGTGCTTCAATTGAGATAAAATCACTAAGTTTACTAACTTTTGGGGTGAAAATGAAGAGATAAACATGAAAATAAACCTAATATAAATGGATTTGATCAACCAATATGACTTATCCACTCTACTTGACAGTAAATAGCCTTAATGAACAATACATGAATTGAACCTCTCTCTCCAAGAATTCTAAGCATCAATGTTTTAGATAGAGGTTGTACTACATGATATTACATGAGGTTCATGAAAATAAGGTATGATACAAGGTATTTACCATTAAAAATCCACTCCAAACTCAACCACTAATACCCCAACACACTATGTGACCTATATAGAACTATGTACTTTCAACTAGGTGAGAACAAGGACCCATAAGGGGAATCAAAATTCACTAATTATGAAAATAAAATAATAATAAATTCATTAAATAGTACTAGAGAATATAAAATAGTATTTATATTAGTTTAATAGGTCTAAAATATATAAACTTAGGAAAAGTTTCCTCATACCTAGCTAAGGGATGAATATAATGGACTTAAAGTCTCAATTTATAGAATATGGGTAAGGTGAGATAAAAAAATAGCATGAAATTATGGGGAATGGGTTATGAATGATCTAAATTCACTCCATCATTAGTTACAAGTATTAACAATAGCTCCATGTTCGCTTCATGCACTACCTTCATAGTTGGTGGTCTTCAATGAGTTTTTGATGTAGAGATGGAATGGTGGACGCTGATTCAAAATCAACTGACCCCATTCAAACTATGTACACACCATTTTGGTCAATCACTCCCTCTCTCATGTTAGTTATAAAGGTGTCATCTTTGTCTATTTGGAATTAATGGGTCATTAAGCCACCCACTTCCCTTTGTGCATGTTGATTAAACTTGTAATATTATCTTATCCTCTATAATGGGCATGAGAAGTGTCCCTAATCACCTTCATTAGGTTTTTACATGATTTTTATGACCTGAAATGAATCCATAATCATCTCCTCATGCCAACCAATGTTTTCTCTTGTTGTTAAAATAGGATTACTATGCAATTATGCCTAGTCATGTAATTATTGTTGCTTAGGTGGCCATGAAATATAAACATAACATCTATAATAGGTAAATGAGGATTAATTATATCTTAATGAACATGGTACATCATGATATGTGCATTACCAATTGTATACATCTATAACTTTGCCCCATCTAAGTGACTAAGTTACCTTTTACTAGCACATCTAGATTACCTATTTGGTGTAGACTTGTATGGTAATTTATAATAATAATTGTGAGAATTTTGTGGCTTGATAAGTTATAAGACACCTAATACTATCCTCCATTATTTTCATATCCTTATATAACTATGCACCTTAGAACTATAATTAGATATTGAAAAACAATGTTCATGGAGGGTTTGTACTACTATCTCTACAAGCTAATGCCATGATCATGATATCATCAAAGTGAATCATGTCAATTAGGTGAGTTTATGAAAAATTGAAGGCATTTTATTGTATATTCTTTATGTTTCTTCCATTGAGTCTATATTGGGGTTTATGTAGGGTTTTACTAGCCTACCATCTTTAAAATGGTTAATAAAGTATAAGCTTCAAACCCAAAACATTTTTCAATGGATGTTTAGTTGATATACCCTTAAAAAATATTAAACTACTCCTAGTCCCATGAATACTATATGGTGAGTTATAAGTGAAATTTGGTGACCTTCAAACTCTTGGTAATAATTATGGATGGCTTGATAGTATTAGGGATTGTTCATATATTTGGGATCTTGAATCCCACTCTTTCCTCCATGGATATTGAGTGTATATGGGTCCCCAATTCCACCTAATATCACTATTTTTGAGTCATCATGACATGTGAGATATGTGTGTTTGAGTTCAATGCTTGAGATGGTTGATTAGGAAATAGAGCTCAAGAGGGGTGATATGACTAAAATGGCCATTTAATTATATGCATCTATTCAAAACACATTACTTATGACATAAATAAATATCATACACCTTTTCATATTCTTAAGTCTACTTGGGGGGGTTTTATCTACCAAAAGGAGGAGGTGGGGGCTTGATGCCTAAGGGTGGTTTTAGGCCTTATAGGCCTAAAATAAATTTTAGAGCCTTGATCCACCTATAAGTGAATTGGTGACTTAAATGTCATAATATCAAAACTTTTAAATTTTTTTACCCTTTTACCCTATCTCCAATTTCCCTAACCAACAAATAAATCCTTCTCTTGTAGGTCTACCTTGAGTGTCATTGCCTAGCCTAAGTACTTGATAATTGGTGTTATAAACCTTGGATGGGATTTTATATACTTTTAAAATGATGATTATGTTATAATACTTATTTAATATTATCTCACATTTTATTAGCACTTTTTGGACTATATTCCCTAAAATTTTGCTCTTTTCATACCTCCATACTCTTGCTTAAGGTTTATAAATAGTGAGGCCTATGTAGCCCTAAAGGCTTGGTTTAGTGACTTAATTAATCAAATTGAGGTTATAATATTATTTTAAACCATTTATATTCATTTATTACTTCCTTATTTTATTATCTCAGACCTCAAATAACCACCAAACATGCATATGTCTTCAATTTATATGAACAAGCCTTAGAAGTTAGTTTTAGGCCTAATAGGCCTAATTAGGCTATTAAGCCCTCTTTTTTTATATCTCAAAGGACCAAAGATAATTTAAGTATGATATACTTAGGAAAAAATTAAATACTCTATATTATCTATCTTTCCTTCATCTTCACTAAGCATGTTTCATCACATTTCAATTCTATTACTCATGACCTTGCCTGTAGGTAGTGGTCCCGCATCTTTGACTGTGTGAGATAGTGGACTTTTATTTAATGGAAAATTTATACCCAAATGTCAATTTAAAAATATTATATATATATTTTTTAATATTTTTGTTTTTCATACACTTAAATACACCATAAAAATGGCTCTTTTTCTCAACTTACCTTTTATCTATCGACATGCATATAGATGTGACTTTGAGCTTCTTTGATTAAGGTTTTGTCTTGAAATGTCCATAGTGACTTATGGATTTATAAATAATGTTACCATGTTTATTTTTTTATTCTTATACCTCTTCTCACCTTAAAATTTGGAATTTTGTTCAACTTTCTCCCCACCTATAGTTAGGCCTATAGTTTACAATTCTAGGCTCTTGACTTTGAGTCATTCATTTGAGATGTGGGACTTTTCCTCTTTTTGATGTTAAATTGTTTCCTTGAATGACATGAACCTAATAGTTATATCACATTTATATTTCTATCCTTTTAAATATTTTCAATCTCATCATACATTTAATTTCTTCATTCTTGCAACTTCAACCCTATGTGTGCACTTGGGGATCTTGATTGAGATTGTCTTCGAGGGTGGATGATGATGTTGGTATTTATTTGACCCTTATTTATCCATATTAAATAATATTCATAGGTATTTATGAATCTCTTTTAGGATACTCAATGTATTCAATTCCCCATACTAATAGTCCTTCATTTGTTTAGTCTGCATAATAGGCCTATAGGTGTCTAAATGAGAGCTTGTCTATTAGGGGCTTACAGATGAGAGTATATTTTGAGTATAGGGTAGTGGGGAGAATGAGGGAAAAAAATAATTCTAAAAATAATATGAGGTAAATTCATGTTTTAACCTATCTTGATAGTTCTACATAGTCACTATAATGACACCCCATTCACACTTATAAGGGGATCACATTATACACACGTCAGTTGTATTAGAGAAATACTTGAATGATTTATTTTATAATATTATGTATCATATATGTTTGAGATATATATAATAATTTAATGGTTATAATAACCCATCATACTCTTAAAAATAGTCCTCACTTCCATATCTATGGATTGAATGTTATGAAACATGAGTAAACACAACTTACAACCTACACATGTGACATCCTAAAGGTTTTTTTCTTGTTATATAAGGATCACATGTGTGAAATATTAGTGGATAATAATTTATATTTCCTATGTAAAACATTATAAAATTCATATGATTACCAATTTTTAAAACCATTTCAATAATGCACTAAAACCATTGTAAAGTTAACCCTTTCAAAAATGAAGAAGATAACTTTGTCTACTCAGATTCTTAGCCATTATTAATAAAGCATGGGATATGAATCTGAAAAAATAATTCCCAAAATTTAAAGGTCATGATACCCCCTTTCTCTACCCAAAATATTAGCTCACCATTTTCTCTCTATTAAATAAATTGAGCAAAACCCTAAAATCTTTTTTGAGCTACCAAGGAGAATGACAGAAAGAGGGTAGTTTCTAGCATTTTTGACTTTAAAACTCAAATATATCCTTATTTTATGCCT